>OX402064.1:15268848-15671348 GCA_947859365.1 Archips crataeganus
GCCACGCTCGAGTATTGCCGAAAATTCCCCTATTCGCCTCCCTAACTATTAATAGTTGTAATGTGAAATGTTGGGTATGTATTTGAAGATGGAAAACAGGAAATCGTCATCTCATTATCACAAAATGTATTGCTACCTAAATACCATGAAAAATGTTGATATTTTTCGCCTCTGTATAATGCATGGTATTCTGTAATGTATAATGACGAAATAGTAATCTGTTATTAGAAAAAAAAGACTTAGTGTCAACTTTCTTCCGGCGCATTCTTCTTGGCAATAATACTTACATGATTTTGATTTTGCCTAACTAAATAATAAAATAAACAAAATTTTAAAATAAATGCCTATCTTTAAAGTTTGCTCAGCAATCATTAGAGGAATAAAAATGATTTCATAACCACAAAATACTAGAACTTACCTCAAACAAAGCCATAATATCTTCAACTGCATCCTGTAGCCTGACGGCCAGCATATAAGCCAACTCCTCACCGATAAGCTTGCTGTCAGCAAATATCCTCTGCAGCACGGCTTGGCAGAAGGCCTGGACCAATGTACACATGGCCATTTCGTACATGCGGGTCGGCAGAATATTGTGCCAGCAGTACTTGAGGTCCTTCATCTGGATTATAGCGTTGTTCACTGCCGTGTCAAATTGTTCGTAGCTTTCCTTCGACCAGGGGGTGAGTTCTGCAATGGAAATCCCGTCAAAATTGCATATACAAGACTTATATACATTAAGTAGGCGACGGACAGGTGGCATGAAAGGGACAATTCAAATAATAGTCCATTTATGAAAGGGAAAATACACATTTTTTGAAGATGCGAAAATAAACAACTAAGAATTGATTAATGACAATTATTGTATTTCATTTCAATAGTTTAAAATAACCCCTCCTTCTTCGCAGTTGGGTAATAATAAACACTTCCTATTTATAGGAAGCTCCCTATATCCTCCTAAGTCCTGGCATATTTTATAAAGAACAAATCATCAGTAAGAATAACGGCCAAATGTACTACATAAAGTACAAATTATTCAAGGAATAAAGAACTTCAAAGACGCTTAAATAAGTTCCAAAATTACAAAACATATGATTCTTATCTAAGTCAAAAGTTCTAAATCGGTTAGAAAAGGCCAGGACTCAGGTGGATGTTTGAATTGTTCCTTTCAATAATGGTCCCTTTCATGCTGCCCCCTCCACTTCTAGTTTTTGCATGTGGCTTCACTCATTCCCAGAAGTTACAGAATTTATTTTCATATTTCAAGACTTAACAATTAAAGAGTTTGGATTTCATATTTATACATAAGTACATGGGATAAATAGTAGACTAGAGATCCAGCAACCAACATATCAAGTTTTATTCAAATTCGTCCAGCCATTTTAACACAATCATGAATTCATGAAATTTTTCACATAATTTTATGAACAGGACAAACTGATTTGACAGCATATTTGAGGAGTGTGAGTATGCTGGGAAACTTTGCCACATTAAATCAAAAAGTTAAACTCACCTGTAGTCTCGATACTCTGTGTAATAACATTCTTCTGTTTCTGCAGATACAGGGATACCTTCTCCAAGCCTAGGACCCTGAGATCCTGTATGCAGACAAGCATGACTGTTGTGAGGTGGTTGGACAGGGCAATGGGCAGGGTGTTCCTCCACGGAGGGCCGAGCAGTCCATGCGCTAGGTAGAAGCAGTTGTTGAAGAAAAGAGCTGGAAATATAATGTAATCACAATAATTTCACTGTTTTTATTTATTCATTTACCCATTAAAATTGTTATAGTGTAAAATTTTAAACAACTTTTTGTTTTATATTGACTATTATGCTGATCTGATCTGATCTGATCAACTAATGATCCTGAATTTACATAGACATAAAATGAAAACTTACACAAATTAATTAAGTAATATTTCTTTATTAAAAATTTACTTAACACCTATAATAAATGTAGAAGTAATTGTAGTCTGGACAGTTTTTTGTAAAACAGTTGAATAAATCTAAATTTAGTAAAGAATAACTTAAGGAATATTAAAAATCACACCTATATCAAGAGGGCAGCACTCTAGATTGGTTTTGAATTTCTTGGGAACAATACTTTGGTACATCACCGTAATGTCTTTGATGTACGAAACCAACTGGGTGCTGTATTTCTCTGGCAACTTAACACTTTCCTCCAAATGTTCTATAATCATCCTCAAAATCTTCTTCACATTCTGAGAAATTACACATTTCGATAAAAAGACTGGTTTGTTTAAATCCCAGGTCTCTTTATCAGATTTTTCAGTAACTTCTAAAATAGACTCATTTTCATTCATTGGCTCAGTGCCCACTACTTCAGTACCGTAAGATAAGCTTTGACTCAGCAAAGTACGGACATCATAAAGGAGTTTATCACATTTCTTGTTGTACAGCACACATTCAGTATCATCTATGTATTTGTTCAACGGTGATTTGGAAGCCTCAACAAACTTTGATTCTATCAGGAATTTATTGAAAGCATCCAACTCAATAACAAGATTAGTGTAATTCTCGTATGTGCTGTTACTAGATGGCAGGTTGTTTCTAATGCAGTCTTCTATTATTTTATTGAAGAACTTTTCCCTGATGGAGTCAGCAAAAATTTCAATAAACTTTTGTGCACTCTCCAGCTGGGAGCCAAGAGTAGACTGCAAGAACTCAAATATAGCAGTTAAGTTGTTGAATATTGTTTGGTAGTTAGGTCTATTTTTGTTTGCTAAAGTGATTTTGATATTGAAGACAACAGCACCAACGTCATCCTCTGTGAAAATCTCACAGTTGTGTCTTATGACATTATGTAGCAATTGATCTATGAAGAAACATGACAAGACACCAAGTTCAGCGTTCAACCTTTCCGTAATTTGTAAGGACCTGAGTATTTTCTGGAGCAAAATTGGATCGCTCTGCTGAACTGATAATGAATAGGTAAGATATGTTAAGCTTCTCTTTTCCGACCAGGCAAATAGGTCTTCCCAATCCACGCTTAGATGGGCTGTGTATAAGGCAAGTTGGTTTTCAGCCTGCTCTATCAAGTTTAGTAGCGCTTTGGCCACATCGCCATTAAATTTTAACTTCTGGATTCGCTCTTGAAGGGCCTTGACAGCCATCATTGCTTCACTGTAATTATTTCTTCGGAATTCGTGATTCGCCAGCTCCAGAACTCGCTTACCCTCCACTGCAGTACACAAATCATTCAACACATTCATCGACTTGTCTAACTTTTCGCACCGATCATTGAATTCGTCGTCAGTCACATCAAGACTTTCACGTAATGATTTTATTGCTTCCGTGATGTTAGTGTAGTCGTTAACTATATTTCCTTTTCGGTTTTTGTAGTTCAACTGCTCCAGGCTCTTCGTTGTTGTGTAGTTAAGGAAAGAATCGATGAAATTTTGCTGTAACGTCCATGATAGTATTTCTACTCTATCTATGAGGTCTTTTATTTGGAGCGTTATTTCATCGCTCAGTTTCTTAAAATCTTTCATTTTAGTTGAATCTACTTCTTGTAACACAGCACTTACTAAACTCATTATTTTATAAAAATATAAAACAAAGAACAGCGGATCTAATGTTCTCTTGTTTCAGTTAAATAGTTTGAAATTCGAATTTTATTTGACAAATGACAGTTTGTGACAGGTGTCATGTCGAGCACGTTCGTAATCATTGCTACTTTTTTAGTGTAGTTCATTTTAGTTTTCATACCTGTTTTTGAAATCTATGTATAACGCACCATCAATATAAAATATAGAAAATAAGAAGGGTTTCAAGTAATTTTAATCAGTTTAAAACATTTTGGAACATAAGCTACATAAATTAATAATTATTATGTGGACCATTGTGTTATTATAAGACGTAACTTTCTAAACACGGACTCTGCGTTTTGTTCCTGCTGCATAATCACAAAAACCGAGGAAAATTTAAAATTATAAGTTTTAAAAGTGCTTTGATGATTACAGTTTCACAACTTCACACATAGTATGAATTGTTCGGTATTCTTAATTTATTGTGGCAGCACGGTGGACTGGTGTTACTGCCAAGGTCAAAGAAATATGAATAAAACCTTGGAAATTTAATGTTGCTAAGTTTTTGTTGAATCAATATTACTTCACCATTGCTTCCTATTTGGTATACTTTTGCCTGAACGCCCTTTATTTTAATACAATAAGCAATAAAATGATCGACAGCGAAGTTGACAATCTCAAATCTGAATTAGATCACGAGAAATCATGCAGGTTAGTGGGTATTTAAGAAACAATTTCGTTGCAAATTTGACCATTTCCTTTGTACGGATTATTAACACCAGATGGATTGCCATTGCCAGTTTTTACCATTCCGATAATCTGTTGAAAATCAGTATCTCATTTTATTTCCGGTCACGGTTTGTGATACCCTCTATTATCTTCTAATACATAAAAATCTCGTGTCACGGTGTTTATTATCGAACTCCTCCGAAACGGCTTGACCGATTCTTATGAAACTTTTTTCTCCATATTCGGTAGGTCTGAGAATAGATCGTACTTAGGCTATTTTTTTATACCTACCCCTATTCTTTGCGGACGGAGTCGCGGGCAACAGCTAGTATTAATATAAATTCCAAAGATTAAATAAAGTGAAATATTTACTTCTTCCTGTTTCTCCATTTGGACAGACTAAAGCCAAAGTCCATATCGCCTCGGCATTAATTTTCAAAAGTATTTTTAATACATTAACATTCGTAGATAACTTGAATTCATTTTTCCTTGCCAATTTTTTTTTAACGTTAGAGAATCAGCTGCCTGGCAGAACAGTGATCTCGAGAAGCAAATAGTCTCGGTGCAAGAGGACCTGCGTAAAGCGGACTACGCATGGGAGTATGACGATGATTTGGACCGGGAAAATTCGAAACATAAGCAGCTTTTGGACACCATTGACGAATTGAGAGCTGAACTACCCATTTGGAAGGAGAAGTTGAAGAACGCTAAGGTTTGCGGGCCAGGTAATGTTGTGATTAACTGTATGCCAGCCATCAAAGTACCATGCGTTTTTCATCTAACATTAAGTAAATTAGTTTTAGCTACAGTGCTTAGCTACAAGCAAACCCATTAGCATTTTGTGTTAAGTGTTAAGTCTTAGACAGTTGAAGTGTTAAGTAGATGATTGTGGCATAAGTGGAAGTGGAGGAGGGTAGGTTTCTGCATGAAAATAGCCGTCGATCAGCATAGCTGTCTTGCAACTCTTGCACGTGTGGTAGCGGAGAAGCAACATATTAGTCACGTGACCCTGTATTAACTTGATTCCCGCTATACTTACATTTTCAACAGGTAAATTCCTTTCTTCACTCGCCGCTCTAAGGCCTACCTTAAGGCCACAACAAACAGGGAGCGCGGGGCACCGACGGAGCGTGCCCAGCGCGGTCAATAACAATGAATCAAATAGGTACGATGTGCCGCGCTGCCGGTGCGTGTCACCGCCGTGTATTTGATTCAGTGTTATTGACCGCGCTGGGCACGCTCCGTCGCCGCCCCGCGCTCCCGGTTTGTGGTGGCCTTTAAGTCAGGGGTGCGGTTAGTGTAGGACCCCGAGTTTGTTGCCATTTTTCGCTAGGCCACTGATACCATTCCTATTTTTTTTTACTAAATAATTTTATTTTCCAGATTGCAAGTTGAAGCATGACGATCTTAACATAAACTTGGACATTCTTACTCCGGTATGTACTTCATAATATTTTTATTTGCATTTCTTTAGTTATTATCACTTTATTACCATACAAAATATCGTAAATTTGTCTTATTTTACCTATAGCACTAACATTGCCAAAATTTTTTTTAGGCTGAACTTCTCCGTACAGTGAAGCGGTTCGAGAGAATCAAGACAGACTTAATAAGCGTCCTTCGCAGTAAGGAATGGCGTTTAGATTCTGAGTCTAAGGTAATACATACCTATTAATTTTAAATCATTTAAATGAAATCAATCATTACTTGAAACATCTGAAAATTAAGCGTTTTTTCCTGTTGCTTGAACAGCTTTATCCGGATCGAAGGACCATTAATACAAATTTCTGTAGTTTGTGATGGGAGTTATTAGCTAATCATATATTATGATCGCGAACAGGTTTGCACGTTGCTCAAACCCAGTTAAGCTACATTATCACTGAGTGACATAGGCTACTTTTTACCGCGGGAAGATACCTTTTCCTACGGGAAAATTAATTTATCGAGGGCGAAGCTGCGGACGGAAGGCTAGTTATGTATACACCGTGAAATTTTATTGGTTGTTTTCCCGAAACGAGGTGATTTAGTATCGATTGTACAATCGATTTATAATTACTATTTTGACTAGAGTCAAAAATCCAATTGTGAAAAACGAAAGTCGAAAATGATCGCAAACCAATAGTAACGCTTCGTTGGTACCTAACCTATCGTACGAACGTACGCTACTTGTACCAACGAAGCGTTACTATTGGCTTGCGGTCATTTTCGACTTTCGTTTTTCACAATTGGATTTTTGACTCTAGTCAAAATAGTAACTATAAATCGATTGTACAATCGAAACTAAATCACTTCGTTTCGGGAAAACAACCACTAAAATTTCACGGTGTATAAAAACCTGACGATATAATAATATTAAAGGGATAAGTTCGCCTTTGTACATGCATTTCAACGGTTGTAAATAATGTATTTCTTTTTTTCCTTATTTTTGTACAATAAAGAGTTTACATACATACATACATATTATATTTACATTATTTTATAATCATTCGCAACACTTTATTTAAAATATGCAAAAGACGTGGCACCTTGAAAATAATAGACACTTCACAATTTTTTAGTAGTCTATATCATAGTCTACTCTTAGAGAATGTCAAGAAATTGAGAAAATTACGGCTTCTGCTGATTGTGTTCAGAATAGACCTGTAGGTACTTTATCTAAATTCTATTCGAGTATGGTCCGCCCTTAAGTTTCTATTTCCGTATTTAACGTTTAAATTTTTGAAATTGTGGTTGTATTCTTTTCCAGTTGTTCGTGAGAGTGAACGACCAAAGGACGTACCTGCAGAATGAGCTCCTGATTTGTCAGAACAACATCATGAGATTGCAGAGGCACGGCTCATACTGGCAGTAAGTATTAATTATTGTTTGAATTAAATAAAATAAAAAAAAAAACATTTCATTCATGAGGCACACGTAAATGTTTAGTGTTCATTTGTTTCTTAAGGTTGAGGTCAGACGAGCGGAACTTTTTGAGTTGTGAGTTGCGTAAAACTTGGTTTCATACGAATAACGAAAGTCTTATTTTGCAATTTGCACCGCTTTGTTTAACAACTTTTGTAAGAAATGGAATGCAGATTACGCGACTCATAAATCAAAAATTACGCTCGTTTACCCCCAACCTAAGATTCTGCTGAGCTCGCGCTCGGACTGTACAGTACAATATTATAAGTAAGTATACGATTCCGCTTTTCAAATTCAACTTTATCGTTGTCCTGCGGGTATGACGTTCTAGAAACATCTCCCGACGTGGCGACGAGCGAGTGTTGGACCCAAAGCGAGGACCTATCAAGAGGGTCCTAGGCAACCAGCGGCTCCCTCCCATCGCAACTTAATCACCCCTCACCTTCACTCACAGCACTCTGACGATTTAAATAGCTGAGACAACACTACAGCGCAATCTGTGGACAGTTCTAACAGAACTTTTTCCTGGCGACAGCCGGGTGAAAAATCGGTCCAAATATTGTCAAAACTTTTGGATTGTCAATTTGTCGAATGTTTCAGTTCCTGGTAAAGCCCAATTTAGATCAGCAAGTAAGCGAGAAAGCAGTTTGTAGTGGTCAATCAAGCGCCGCAACTTACATAATTTTACTTGCAGATTTGAACTGGGTTTTAAATTAATTCCTCAACAAATTGAAAAGTTATTTGAACTGTACTAATTTGTCAGATTGTGAACTCGTCGAAAGCACAGCTGATTGAAATGACTGGAATCATGTAGTCTACATTGTAGACGATATCGCGAGTCTAGTCATTCCAATCCAGCTCTACTACTACTGGTTTACTGGACTGGAATAATGTAAACTGGGCATGAGACGTCATAGCATGTTGTCAGTAGGAAATCCGTGGCAAGAGTAAGTTGTCAATGCCAACAGTAAAGTTGGGTCAATCAGTCGGACTGGCGAATTTTACAAGTCAAATCAGTCAATTTAATATCTGCCTAAGTACGTAACTCTTTTATTTTAATACAAATCTCTCAATGAAATGGTAACATCACTTAAATTACATACATTTTTGATACCAGAAAAAAGTGTGCAGTTCAAGATGCGCGAGTAAATGTGTTTCAAATTGGGTCTTTTAGTACACTGAATCGAATGATACATATTGTTAGCTTTAATAAGTAGAGGGCAAAGCCTGCACTATAGAAAGTACCTGTTCAGACTAAGAAATTATATAAACCTATTTATTATCAAACATAAAATTCTTAGAATTGCCGCCTAGTCAAAAAATATATGAAATGTTTCAAAAATATTTTATTCTAGTTATTTTATTGTGTGGTAGACAGTATTGAATCAAATTGGAATATGAATAAATATGTTGAAATAGATTTTGTTTTAATTCCTTGTGTTCTTGTATTTGGCTGGAGATTCCACCATGGCGCTTAGGAATTCGCTGTCAAGTTCTTGATACGGCGAGTTATATGAAGATGCTGAAAATAAAAGATGATGTTTTCAAATGTTATATACTACTATCCGGTCTCTGCTGATAAGGGTATTAAGACACCAATCGATCGATCGTCGATCGATAGAATGAGTCGGTCGACGTCGATGGACAATTTCTACTACACCAATCGATGGATGGTCCAATGGATTGGTTGACGTCGATCGACGTTTTCTATTACACCAATCTATCGACGGTAGAATGGATTGGTCGACGTCGATCGACAGTTTCTACCACACCAATCGATCGACGTTGATCAGTAGCATCGATTGGCAGTCTGTCCGTCGATCAGCCAAATACCACACCAATCGATTGGTCATCGATCGTAATATTAAACACTCTAACACTCTAAGGGTATCCCCACATCTATCGACGCGGATCCATCTTCATGCAGTCGATCGAAACAAACTTATTTATTTATTTATTTCACTGTAAACAAAAACTTATTTATTTATTTATTTATTTATGTATTTCACTTTCTGGGTGAATCAACTTTTTCATGCCACCCGTTGCTATGGTTACACAAATTTTGTCTCACGGACAACCTGGGACAGAATAAACAACACAAAGAAGTTGATTCACCCTTATGACAACGCAATAAGCGCGAAAAAGACTGATCGTCTCGGCTCAATGAGGGTTTTCTATGAGAGGCTATTTGGCGCTATTATCGTCAGGTCCGTTTGACAACTTTGACATTTGTTGTATGGGTGTAACGTCAAATAGACCTTACGATAGTAACGCCATCTAGCGATATTCCACCTGTCAGAAAACCCTCATTCGGTCCGCGTGGCATACAGCTTTATCCGATCGGCTGAAGCCGATTCTGCGTCTATAGATATGAGGAGACCCAAAGTCTACGCGGTTATGGTTCACGACAGCCGATGGTGACCGCTAGTTTAGTAAGGTGCTATGGTGTACCTACCCGTGACGCAGTGTCGCCTGTCGCTATGCAGACGTAGGTGTCGCGGGCACGCGCACACGTGCCCGCCGGCCACGTTCACGCATGCGTACTGGCACCCGTCCACTCCCTGCGCGCACTCGTTTATATCTAGGAAAAGTTAAAAAAAAGTTTGCGATAGCCAATAGATAGGGTAAACGACCCAGTGAATGACCACTTTAAGAAAAATAGACGTTTTCACAACCCATGTTCGGTTTTTAAAAGACCTATCCAGCGATACTTCACACTATAAAGTTAGACGAGAAAAAATAATCAACCCCCTTTACGTTTAGGTATACCTACCCTAAATTTTTTTTCTACATTTTATTTCACCACTTTGACGGCATAAACTGTCAGTCAATTGAAATTGCAAACAATGTAAACAAACCTTGTACCTATTTAAAATGTCTTTAATTTCCATTTTCTCTCATCAAATACTGCTAAATCCGTGTGTTATTTAATCAATACATACCACACCACTATCCTAAACCGTTGAAACAATAAACAAGTGCTAGAATATGGATACTTCATTAAATGGTTTATTTACATTGTTCACAATTTCAATTGACAGCGATTTTAAAAAGCTCGGAAGGGCCTAAAGGTTGTTACCGAGACACCGCTGGGCGGCGCTGAGAGCGTAGAAGCCGGGCGCGCAGGCGCAGCGATATCCTCCCGCGGTGTTGATGCAGGCTTGCGTCGAGTGGCACTGGTTGTTCTCTACCTCGCACTCGTCTATGTCTGCCGTCAAATTATACTCAAATACAATACGTTTACTTTTAGTTCACCACTGACAGATTGCTTGCCTTCATTTCATTTCCAGTTTTAACACCATACAAATAAAGTAGTTATTACAAAATCTGCAAACGTGGGCAACAGTAATCTAAAATTGGCTTTATTTGTAGGTCGTTAAAGTTGAATATGAAACGAAGGCAAACCATCTGTCAGTGGTAAACTTTATGTAATTTTACTGATAGCATAGTTAGGTAACGCCATCAGAGTTGAGGTCACGCATACAACAACACGTCATGTAATGACAGCGGGATTTTGACATTTTATTCGTACCGATAGCAAGTTCAACAGACTCAACATAGAATTACAAGATTGACTAAAAATTTCTTCAACCTATTTCTTTAAAAATAATTTAGGAAAATACATCAAGTTCAAAAAAGACAGAAAATAAAATATTTTGATCAATTTTATATAAATCAGATAATCAGATTTTTCGCTATTTATAAAATACCGATTTTTTCTTGCTAATATTTCTTATCAGTTTCAAATTGTTTTATTTCAAAAATAGGTTATATGAATATGAAAAAAGAAAAATTATAATAAGCATAGTATAAAGTATTGCGTAAGAATTTCATCATAAGATCATATAACTCACATTTTCATTCACTATCTTTTTTGCAATCAGTACTTTATGTTGCTGTGTGTGTAATCATTCGCCTCAACTCTCGTGGTATTACCTATAAAAGGACAACAAAAATTTGCAATGGACTCTTACTAAGTATATACAGGGTGATTCAGGAGTCATGAGAAGGAGTGATAGGGGTGATGAGGAAACCGCTTTAGCCTAGTTGGTAGTGACCCTGCCTACGAAGCAAGAGGTCCTGGGTTCGAATCCCGGTAAGCGCATTTATTTGTGTGATGAGCACGAATATTTGTTCCTGAGTTATGGATGTTTTCTATGTATTTAAGTATTTATTTATCTATATAAGTATGTTTATCGTCGTCTAGTACCCATAGTACAAGCTTTGCTTAGTTTGGGACTAGGTCGATTTGTGTGAGATTGTCCCCTAATATTTATTTATTTATTTAGTACACCATACATACCATCACACTCCAGAGTTGTATTGTTGTGGGTGTACCCAGGTCCACAGGGTCCTTGACCAGGATTGGGCGATACTACCACATCGTATACCGACAGCTGTGGACCTGATGAACAAAGTCAAGTCCAAGTCAAAATATTTTTATCTACTCTCATATCGTAAAATTAGAATTATAAAATTAAAAACGAGTTTATATTGACATACTTTTTAAATAATTTATTGAATCAGGCGTCAGGCGTGATGGTTGGGTTTATGTGATTTGTGTGTGTTCGTACAGTGTGGAGGTGGAGGAACTGCATGAACGCACATTTCTTGCATAAACGTAACTATTGTAAGGTCGCGGGTGAGCAAAGTAATTGTTTTAGTTCATACTTTTTAATCCCAATGCCGAAATATTAAAAAAAAAAACATATTATAATACTTTTCTTGTAATGAAATAATGTTACCATTACGATACAGGGCAAATCCAAAAAGTTTATATCATCAAGTTTTGATTCCAATTTTCACTTGTCTGTGGCAGTGCCCGGTTTAGCGCATGCGCGCACATGCGCGGTGATGTACTGCGTTTTAGCGCCATTACAATTACATTCATACGGTGTCGTTTTGTTGTACGAATTTTCGTGGGAAAATTTTGTTCTTGCTTAAAAACATCTGATATCTGTGAATGCGAAGAAAATTTAACTCCGCCCGATATTTTAAATGCGGCGAAGGAAATGACTCATAATTTATTACTAGCAAAGTCCAGAAAATTATACGATAAATGCTTCCAAGATTTTATGGCATGGAAAATGCAAAAAGGCTACTTCGTTTTTGGAAAAATGTGTGAGAGAAGATAAAATATTGTATGCAACTGTACGTAATTAAGCCTTAAAACACTCATGTGACCCTTTATGAAACTCGGCTACGCCTCGTTTCTTGAAACCACATTCGTGTTTTAAACCCCTATTACGATACAGTTGCATAAATAGCTATTAAAAGCTAGTAAAAATAAACTTAATTAGGTACTTACCAGTGTTTACATTAGATTCTTCAGCGTCGACGACTTCTGGTTGGAATTCGAAAGTCGCTTCCGGTGTGTAAGGATCCTATAAAAAGACATGGAAGCATTTATTCAATTGCGGCATAAAACATTAAAGTAAGTTAGTGAAACTATGGGTTGTGGTTAAATTAAGACCTGTAACTGTCGACCCGGAATGAATAACAATAATGTCCGACCTCATGATTCAAATAGTCATGTGATTGCCATGAAGGCCACCACAAAACGAAGCTTCAGTCTGCCGGACCAGGACTTATTAGTACAAAATTCGATTTTCGAACTTCGTATCGTGGCGCTCCATTCACGCTAACGGCACCTTCACACGGGCAACGTCCCGTTTTTTGCGGGTTCGGTTCGGCTTTTTGGTAACATTCACACGAGCATTCGGTTTGCAGGATCCTGCAAAAAACCGAACCCGCAAAAAACGGGACGTTGCCCGTGTGAAAGTGCCGTAATAGTAATAAAATAAAGAATGAGAAAAAGAAGAGTGACAGGGACGGAACTACACGGATTTCGAATTTCGTAGTAGCTATCCCCCAGTTTACATATAACGGCTTGCGGCTTGCAAAAAATGTGCCTAAATGAAATAAATTTGATTTATCGCGTGAACTGGGCCTGAATCCTATCGGACTATAACCACATCAAAAACTATTAATAAAAGTTACGTGTGTTTTCTAAAGATATACTCGTAATTTTAAAAGATTTAGAATATAAGACTTGGTTACCAACATTTTCGGCGTCGATTTCGTCTTCGGCACTGCTTCTGTTACGCGTTTCGTTTCCTGATAGTCCGCTGTCCCACTCGCACTTGGGTAGGTCCGGACATTTTCGTATCTGAGAATAAATAAAGGTAGTTAGTTACATCACCGAAATCTCACTTAGGCATCTGTTTTACGAAGACAAAAGTTATAGTTTGACCAAAGTAAAGTAAGGGTATTAAGTAGTTTGACCAAAGTCCTTTCAAGCAGAGGGCACCTCTGAATTTTACGGAATTTATGAGAGAGAGAGAGAGAGAGAGAGAGAGAGAGAGAGAGAGAGAGAGAGAGATACTTATTTATATATTTATAATGGTGTACAGTCAAGGGCAAAAATATGTATACACTTTAGTTAGTACCTTGTCTATTTTCGTCATATTTGAACTGCCATGTATGAACTGTCACAGTGGTTAAAGTGACAAGGTACTAAAGTGTATACATATTTTTGCCCTTGACTGTACCTACCCAAGGTCTCCACCAAAATTTAGCTTTGTCGGAATGGAAAAAATATACAATGGTGGCCTTATGCCTTATCGCTTCGAAGCGATCTCTTTCTGCCCTAGGCAAACTTTCAGACACAAAAGGGTAAAAGTCTATTTTACCGGATCAATGACGATGATGATTGTGATGAGTGGTCGTGACCTGCACGTTGCCTCCGAGGCGTGGCCGCGGCGCGTGCGCGCTTGAGTGCCCGCGCCGCGTGTCGACGAACAAACCGACCATTTGTCCCAGTCTGATCATAGCGCCGCCCATTCTGCACGGGCATGTATTACAATACTGAAGTACGTAAGACCGAATGTATTAAAACATCGAATGGGCCAAAAGACCGACACGATTTTTTTCTGAAACCGTTAACTTTTCAGTATGAGAGCCTGGAATTTAAGCAATTTAAAAAATACGATCGTTGTTTTAGACTAGCATTACGTAAAAAATATGTGGAGCCTCGAGCCTGTAACTATTATGGAAAAAGGACGAGGAGGTACTTAACTCCGCGTATATTCAACAGCCTATTCTCGGAGGAAGAATGTAAAACTAAAAATTGTTTCAAAAAGAAGTTGAAAACTTGGTTGATAAACTCTTTCCATACAAAAAATTGTTAAGTAGTATAGTCAGTAGTTTAGTTTTGTAAGATGTACTGTATCTATTGTGCACAAAATTTTTTGAATTGAGTGTATAGTTCGCCAACAAATTGTTTTGCAATTTGGCGAAATATTTTATATGTATAAATGTGTATAATAAAATTTACAATAAATAAAAAAAAAAAAAAAAAAAATTATTAAAACGGCATCATACAGAACCCATTAGGTTAGGTTAGGTTTGTTTTATAACAATCTTAAAAAGTTAACGGTCTCAGAAAAAAATCGTGCCGGTCTTTTGACCCCATTCGATGTTTTAATACATTCGGTCTTTCGTACTTCGTTATTGTAATACATACCCATTCTGCACAGCGACGATGATGATGATTGTGATGAGTGGTCGTCACCTGCACGTTGTCTCCGAGGCAGCGGCCGCGGCGGCAGCGGCGCGTGCGCGCCTGCGTGCCCGCGCCGCACGTCGACGCACAAACCGACCACTTGCCCCAGCCCGACCAAAGCGCCGTCTCGTCCTGCGCAGAACAACATTGTCAGCAGAACTATCCCACTATCCGCTGAACACAAGGCGGAGGTCATGGTTCACCCTGTTTTGACATAATTTTTTTCTCAAACATGCTATGAAATATTGACGTTATGTTCCTTATAATACGCCACGAAGTGACACAATGCAGGTGCGGCTAGACGAGAGGTCAATAATGGAATTTCATACAACATTGCTGGCCTTGGCCAGCAAAGTGATCGTCTATTGTTTCATACCATGACGTTTATAGGACTACGGCATCATAGCATTTAGCCATTAAAAAAATATATAAGCAATATTTGCGTTTTGGTTCATTATGACATTCTGCCACAACGCTTATTTAAGGTAAGGTAAGATGATGATGATGATGATGATGATGATGATGATGATGATGATGATGATGGTGATGATGATGTGATGATGATGATGATGACGATGATTTTATGATGATGATGATGATGATGATGGTGACGGTAGGTGATGGTGATGATGATGGTGATGGTGAAGGTGGTTGTGATGATGGTGATGATGATTGATGATGATGATGACGATGATTTTATGATGTGATGATGATGACGATGATTTTATGATTATGATGATGATGACGATGATGATGGTGACGATGATAATGATGGTGATGATGATGATGATGGTGATTGATGGTGATGGTGATGATGATGATGATGGTGGTAGTGAGTGTTGTGATGATGATGATGGTGATGATGATGGTGATGGTGATGATGATGATGAGATTGTGATGATGATGATGGTGATGATGATGATGATGGTGATGATGGTGATGATGATGATGATGATGGTGATGATGACGACGACTATGAGGATGGTGATGGTGATGATGATGATGATGATGATGCATGTTTGAGAAAAACTCTATACAAGCCTTGGCCACGAACAGGGATTGCCGGCCTCGTATCTCTAGATGGCCTCGTTGACACTCGGCCATCTATAACTACCTACTCGGCCGGCAATCCCCTATTTCGCGGCCGCTGCAGTAATGTACTATTAACTAATATTTTTTGTGACAAGAATGGCACAATTTTTTTTTTATGGTATAGGGGGCAACCGAGCAGACGGATCGCCTGACGGTAAACTATTACCGTCGCCCATGGACACTTGCGACACCAGAAGAGTCACAAGTGCGTTGCCGGCCTTTTAGGTAGGAGTACGCTCTTTTTTTGAAAGCTTGAAAGTCATATCGGTCCGGGAATACCGCAGCAGGAACGTCATTCCAGAGCTTTGCTGTGCGAGGCAGGAAATTTCTGGAAAAATGCACAGTGGAAGACAACCAACCATCCAGATGGTGAGGATGGTATTATACAGAAGTATAGCAATATTTTGCTCTGAGCATGAACTGTTATCGCGAAATCTAAATTCGCATAGTTTGAGAGAATTCCGTTAGTCCAACAGACATCATAGGCTCTGACTCTGGCGTCAAATATTTTACTTGGTTCATTGTTGGATCACATAAACATTATACGCATATTTCATCATTTGGCATATTTCATCATTTGACATAATTCATCATTTCGCAGAACTTTTTTTTTCTCAGAAACCATTTACATACATTTTGTCGTCAAATTAATTCTCTACCTGCGTCTGTGTTCCCTGAACTCTACAATCTGGCCAAGCGTGCTCGATCGTAGACCTCAACTTCGCTTTCCATCAAACGAGATTGTGGTCAAACGGAAGCCAATATTGTAAAAATTATTATACGGAAAAAAATGTATCCCCGTTTCACGATGTATACCTACGTATAGTTACCTCGCAAGGTGGCATGTGGCATTTCCTCCGCTCGTTACCAGGCCCCTTACACGCTGACTGGTCCAAAATGACTTTATCAGATTTGCTCTTCTCATCTACAAGTCAAAGAACATTTTAAGGAATTACCAGGCAAATATCATCAGTCCATGTCAGATCAGATCATTTCATCATGCTTTTAATGGACTAACCATATAAGGATTTTTCGTGAAGATAATATAGCAATGTAATAATAATAATAATGTAATGGTAATAATGTAACCGTAATAAAATGTTTATGTGCCTAGTTTTAGTTTGAGAAATATTTTGTATGTTACATGACAGAACATATATGGACTGGACTTTGCTTAATAGTACATTACTGCAGAGGCCGGGACTTAAGGGGTTGTCGGCCGAGTATCTAAGTTGATACGATAGTTGGCATGATACGAGGCCGGCAACCCCTGTTCCGGCCGAGGCTTGTACATATAGTGCTTTTCTCAAACATGCACCATCACCATCATCATCGTCGTCGTCATCATGATGGTGATGGTGATGATGATGATGATGATGATGATGGTGATGATGATAATGATGGTGGTGATGGTGATGATGATGATGATGATGGTGGTGACGATGATGATGATGATAATGATGATGATGATGGTGATGATGATGATGATGATGATGATGATGATAATGGTGATGATGATGATGGTGATGATTATGATGATGATGGTGATGATGATCATGATGGTGATGATGGTGGTGATGAGGATGGTGATGATGATGATGATGATGATGGTGATGATGATGTTGATGGTGAAATATTTCTCAAGGCAGATCACCATTACCATCACCATCACCATATTACTTTACCTTAAATAAGCGTAGTGGCAGAATGTCATAATGAACCAAAACGCAAATATTGCCTATAGTTTTTTTTTAAATGGCTAAATGCTATGATGCCGTAGACCTATAAACATCATGGTGCTGTGTGACATGTAACAATAGACGATCGCATTGCCGGCCTAGGCCTGCAACGGTGTATTTTGAGGCCTGTTTTAAGGAACACAACGTAAACATTACATAGCATGTTTGAGAAAATTATTTTGCCGTCCAACACTGTGTGTTATGTGCGTTACCTATTGTTCACAAATATGATGATATAATATGATGATGAACATTCATCATTTTCACACACGTCAACAAGTAAGGAAAAAAGAAAAATAAAAACACACAAAACGACATATTTTATCCTCCTACTGGAACTAGCTAATTAAGCAGCTTAACGAATCAATCACAACTATGCAGCGGTTTCTATGTTCATTGCGTGTGCCGCCAGGTAACCACTGTGCGGCGAGCGTCTCGGCTGCGCAATGAATCGCGCAAGGACAACATGTAGAAATAATACATGTGTATTATATTTGTAAATGTCTCGCTCTTTGGGCATTGGCTAATGTTGTAAATCTAACAAGGAAATTTTTTTTCAAATAAATAGATGTCTGTATTGATATCCTACCGATAGTAATATAGTCGTCTACGTATTGGCAGCTTCTCGATCTTGCTTGGTAACCGAGTCCGCAAGTCACATTGCAATAGCTCCACTGTGACCAAGATGTCCATTTGCCTGGCACTGTAAAAAATATTATCACAATTTAATTCCGTTTCCAGTTAAGTAAATTAAAATGCTGTGAAACGGGTGATTTCCGCTTTGTAGATCGCTAGCCAAAATTTTAAATTTTAGGTAGACCCCCTGCTTACTTAATTAACACTTACTTAAATTGATTTATCACAGTGTTCGACTGGTTTTTATCGCTTACGAGACCCCTCGCAGGTCTGGAATTGGTAATTTTGTTATAGATAACGCCATCAGAGTTGAGGTCACGCACACAACAACACGTCATGTAATGACAGCGGGATTTTAACATTTTATTCGTACCGATAGCAAGTTCAACAGACTCAACATAGAATTACAAGATTGACTAAAAATATCTTCAACCTATTTCTTTAAGAATAATTTAGGAAAATACATCTAGTTCAAACAAAACAGAAAATATAATATTTTGATCTATTTTATATAAATCACATAAGCATAGTAGGTATGTATTCGCTATTTATAAAATACCGATTTTTTTCTTGCGAGTATTTTTTACCAGTTTCAAATTGTTTTATTTCAAAAATAGATTACATGAAAAAACAAAAATTATGATAAGTATGCATAGTGTTGCGTAAGTATTTCATCATAAGATCATATAATTCACATTTTCATTCACTCAGTCATTTCATTCATTCACTATCTTTTTTGCAATCATATGTGTAAAGAATCACACCCCAGCACTACGTAGGTACCTTGTGCCACTTCGATCAACAATACAACTAGATTTCGGGACAGGTACAAAATCCAAGCCAAAATGTGTCCGTTTGAATGTGTAGCTATAGAGCGATTTATGTTTTCTGCTAAAAAGAGACAACAAATTCAAAACAGTTTTAAGATCAACCCATTTACGACCGTAGCACCCACCATACAT
The DNA here is from genome assembly GCA_947859365.1 of Archips crataeganus. Taxonomy (NCBI): domain Eukaryota; kingdom Metazoa; phylum Arthropoda; class Insecta; order Lepidoptera; family Tortricidae; genus Archips; species Archips crataeganus. The sequence continues at coordinate 15,288,014 of OX402064.1, forward strand.
TAAAGTCGCAATTCTACCTTCTACTTACGATTATTTGACAGAAACAGCTAGCAAAGCAATAAATAACACCTGCCACTTAGAAATGAAAAATCATAGGTCAAATAACAGTTACTGTGAAGTCAACCTTATCGTACTACACATAAAGTGTTTTTCAGCTTGACTACATTGCGAGTTACATTCTTTCGTTTCCTGTCTACTTTTTCCGCTCTGATTTTAACTTCGGGAGCTATGGAGTCGCTCACGACAATAATAAAATTATTTTAAAGTAGGTACCTGTGTAGAAATTCACTTGCTTGATAAGATTAATGTTTTTGGGTATCTATGTTTTTTATTAGCACTTTCTTTTATAATGCGGATAGTCAATGATAGTAGTACTTTGTAGGTATACACCGTGAAATTTTAGTGGTTGTTTTCCCGAAACGAGGTGATTTAGTATCGATTGTACAATCGATTTATAATTACTATTTTGACTAGAGTCAAAAATCCAATTGTGAAAAACGAAAGTCGAAATTGACCGCAAACCAATAGTAACGCTTCGTTGGTACCTAACCTATCGTACGATCGTACGCTACTTGTACCAACGAAGCGTTACTATTGGTTTGCGGTCATTTTCGACTTTCGTTTTTCACAATTGGATTTTTGACTCTAGTCAAAATAGTAATTATAAATCGATTGTACAATCGGTACTAAATCACCTCGTTTCGGGAAAACAACCACTAAAATTTCACGGTGTATAGTTTATTAAAGGACTAAACATATGATGCATTATCATAAAGAACAATACGAAAACATAGATAAACAAACACGCGAGAGTGCGCGGGGTGCGGCGCGGGGTGCGGCGCGGACAGCGCGCGCGGCTAAGTTGATCTTGACGGCAGAATCGGCAGATCGATCCCGAATTGAATGAATGCGCGGCCGGCGCGGCGCGGCGGTCCTTGCGCGGCGTCGCGCGCATGCGCCGTGAGTGGCGCAGGCGATGAAAACCATAATGGCGACTTGGTTGCTAGGCGACCGAGCGTTGCCAGGTGACCGTTAACACGGCGATCGATGGGTTTCGCGCGTTACACTTGTTATTTTACTGGCGTGATGTTTTTTGTGTGATATATTTATTTCATTAAATAATGTTGTAAGAGTCGTACAGAAAATTAAAATGGGCCGAACCGACTCGAATCGATTCGAACCGACTCGGACCGATTTGAACCGACTTTAATCGACTCGAATCGACTCGAACCGATTCGAACCGACTCGAACCGACTTTAATCGACTCGAATCGATACGAACCGACTCGAACCGACTCTAAGCGACTTAAACCGATTCGAACCGACTTGAATGGACTCGAACCGACTTTAATCGACTTGAATCGACTCGAACCGACTTTAATCGACTCAAACCGATGCGAATCGACTTGACTCAACTCAGCAGGTCTAAGCTGGGCTTTAATGTTGAGTGTACCCTACACTTAATAATCAGTGGCAGCTAAGTGTATCGTAATAACGACATTACGACACAAGTGCTGTTATGGGGAATAGAGTAAGTATAGACTTTCTGAAGTCATATTATCTATGTTCTTATTTGTTCGCGACCATGTAAAAAACAGGTAATAGTACAGGAGTAGGAAAAGTTTCAAATCTACTCCATGCATCTACTGTTCTGTTTTACGATGTTTTAGCGCGAATTGGCCAGGTTGGCCAAACATTTAAGAATGTTTGGCCAACCTGGCCAATACGCGCGCACAAGTCGTGGTTAAAATCGGTAATTTGCTTATTATTTGCTAGTTTAAAGCTTGAAATAAACTTATTTTACATTTATTTACGAAACTAAGACACTTCGGCGGATAAATGCTTTTTTCGGGCATTGTTTTTACAAGTTTAAAACGCACACTGCGGCATCGCGAGACGTGTTAATGTTGGCTGTGCTTGGACCGAACTAAAACCAAATAAGAGCTCACTTTGAAAGTGAGCTCTTATTTTCCGGGCCGTATTTTTTGCGCTGACCCGATATCTAGTTGTATTGTTGATCGAAGTTGTGCCACGACGTTGTATCGCCTGTGTTGCGAGCCCGCGTCGTTGTCCATGCCAGATATACTGGCCCGCGTTACGTGATGCTATGTACGGTCAAGTGCAAAAATAAGTATCGATTTAATCCTCCCATTGCGATATACCTATACCTTAATTCGACGACATAAGAGCTATGGGACATATTTAGGAGCAAGTTGTGTGCTCCCATATTTTTACACTTGACTGTACCTTTTGCCACGACGTTGTACCGCCTGTGCTGCGAGCCCGCGGCGCTGTCCGCGACGCAGATGTACTGGCCCGCGTCGCGTGACGTCAGCCGCCATATCGCGAGCAGACTGTTGCCGAGCACCCTCTGTATGTTGCCGGTATTCGAACTCATGACTTGGGTATCCTAAAATACAAAGTTTACATGCCTTTTGGGCTTAAAGTATACTTGCTTCAAGTATTTACACGTAAAGACGACCCGAGGCCGTATTGTCTAACGCTTCTGACGCTTGCCTTCGCGTTCACCATCTCTTTCAGTCATCTTGTAACGGTGTGCCCGGAGGGGGCACCGTACATTTAACTCCGGCCGGGAATTGAACCCGGCTGGGAGTAGTTAAGTCGGTACGGACGGCCCGGAAGGGGTCGTGCGCGTGGCTCCGGCCGGGAATCGAACCCGGCTGGGAGTATATGACGGTAGACTTCAGAGAATAGGAATTGGGGAAGAAATAAACAACCGTTTACCAAATATACATGCGGAGGGCTTTTATGCCTGTTTATTGTATGTATAACAATTAACCTTATGCTAACACTACGACTGGTGAATGTCGCCGGAGGGCGTGACCTACCGCGGGTGGAATCTCGTGAGATTCCCGCGCCTAGCCGGGGTCCCTACGGGGAGGATCGGGATACCTTTAACCGCACGGCGTGGGTTCGACCTGCCGCGCTGGTTAAAGTCGGATACCCGAGGGTACAGCGTGGTATAGACCGGCCCCGCGCACCTCGGGGGGTCGGCTGATGGAGTCGGTGTGGTACGTGACCGACCGCCTTCCACCAGGGGGAAAACCGTCAATCGCTCAGCGTGGTGATGACCGGCCGTACGATTTCCGGGAGAGGTCCTGATAGCACGGTTTGGGGATCAACCAACCGCGCTATTACAGGCCAGGAACGGGAAAGGAGTAAGTAGAGAAATAAGGCAGGCAGGGGGCGTACAATCGGATACCTCGTCCGCAGAGGGCACGAACCGTGGGATGCGGGCCGTACCGTTTCACCTTAGACGTGAGGTATAAGACTGCACACGGATCGGCGCGCTCGGCGCCTTTTTATAGGAACGCAGCTGCTACGCGCGCGATACGTGCGTCGAGTAACGTGCGGCTACAACACTGCGCGCCGACGGCCGACCGGCGCAGCGCGCGCAGCCTTCCGCTGGGTCGCCCGTTCGACTCCGGACCGAGCTGCGTGCCTCGGTTGTGGTGATGGTGTATGTGGGGGGTCACCAGCATCACAATCTTATACCGTTTGACATAAAGAAATAGTGATTGCGAAGGCAAGCGTCAGAAACGTTAGTCAATAAGCCTGCTGATTAGAACTGACTACGAAACAAGAGGTCTCGCTTTATACACCGTGAAATTTTAGTGGTTGTTTTCCCGAAACGAGGTGATTTAGTATCGATTGTACAATCGATTTATAATTACTATTTTGACTAGAGTCAAAAATCCAATTCTGAAAAACGAAAGTCAAAAATTACCGCAAACCAATAGTAACGCTTCGTTGGTACCTAACCTATCGTACGATCGTACGCTACTTGTACCAGCGAAGCGTTACTATTGGTTTGCGGTAATTTTTGACTTTCGTTTTTAAAATTGGATTTTTGACTCTAGTCAAAATAGTAATTATAAATCGATTGTACAATCGAAACTAAATCACCTCGTTTCGGGAAAACAACCACTAAAATTTCACGGTGTATATTATTCGCCCGCGATTAGAAAGGGATTGGAGTTGACAGTAATTCTATATGCATACGTCAAAATATGTATGAAATAACAGTTCTGACAGTCCCGTTCTGTTTGCGGTTTGATAATACCAGAGGCCGTATTGTCTAACGTGGACGCTTGCCTTCGCTTTCACCATCTCTTTCTGTCACCGTCTTATACCGTTTGACAGAAAGAAATAGTGATTGCGAAAGCAAGCGTCAGCGCGTTAGACAATAAACCTGCCGGTTGGGGCAGATATATCATGAAATTCATGAATGAAAAGTATGAATATTCCCGAGTCTTGGGTGTTTAATATGTATTTAAGTATGCATCTAACTGTTTAATTAAGTATGTGTATCTACTGCCTACTTAGTACCCATAACACAAGCTTTGCTACTTTGGGAAAATTGGAGTCAAATGTTCAAATTTTTTTTTTTTTTTTTATTTAATTTAACATATGAAAGTTTAAGGAGACGAAATAACCTAAAGCACATTTTACCTGGTACATTATGGTAAAAAGCTGAGGCGAAAAATATCCAAAAATGACTCTACATTCGCTTACCTTCATCCAACTAATTTTCGGCATCGGATGACCATCCACCTCACATTTCAGTACAGCGCTCCTCCGCAACGGAACTACTCGGGTCTCGGTGTTGTTCGCGCCAACATTGCCAGCAATGGACGGCGGCTTTTCGATAGTGACGTCGAACATAACCTCGGTGCTGCCGACTTTGTTCGACATAACGCAAGAGTAGATGCCAGAGTCTGACGTTTCCGATTTGTGTATTGTCTGAGAAAAGACAATAAACAAACTGAACTGCTTGTTGAATCAGTTGTGTATGTTGGGAACTCTAGACCTCCATTATCGATGCTCTGGATATCCATCATCAGGTCTCAACCGGGGCACTGCCCTAGTGGAGAATTAAGGCATCAAAGTGGCCTCGTTTGTAGTGAAGTTAGGTTTGTATTTGACCGTGACACCCACATACACACCCACCCACACCACACACACACACACACACACACACACACACACACACACACACACACACCAAATTAGTCAGTAGTACGCTGCCTAATTTAAACTTACCAACGTGACATTATCCTCGGAAAGCATCAGTCGGGTCGTGTTAGTGACGTCGGAGTACGGATGTCTGATCCACATCACGTTCGGTGGCGGACTGCCCTCCACCGGACATTCCAAGGTCAATGGTCTACCCACACGGGTATTCATAGAGCGCGATGCTTCCTTCGGCACAGGTGGGGGGACTGAAAAAAAAATAGCAAAATAGAAAGCAGCATTAAAACAGTTTATGTGAATAATGGGCTACTTCTTATATTTCAATTTTTATGTCATGATCGTCATTTCAACCGAAAGACGCTGCTGAACATAGGCCTACGAGCGATATGACTTGCCCACTGCCACTTGAGTCTAGCGATGCTTCAACCCATGAAGGTGCTTTAGTTCTTGCGCGGATTTCATTATTTCTAATGGTATCCCACAGATAAACTCCGAGCATAGCCTTCTCCATCGACCTTGAGCTTTCTTATGAGCCCCATCGTCATACGCACGCTTAGTAAAAAACTGACTCAATTCGAATTATTCTCATTTCAAAAATAAACTTAATGTTGAAAAAATAAGGTTTAGTTTTGAAATGAGAATAATTCGAATTGAGTCTGTTTTATATTAAGCGTGTAAGTCATCACTGGAGTTGTGTGTACATCACACAAATCAGATCATAATTGATAAATGCTCTTTCATATTATGCGTCAAAACTAATAGAAATAAAGTTTATAAACGGTAAAATTAAGTCTGTAAAAATACGTAAGTTTGCTAGAGCGATCGATAAAATTCAGTGTACGGCCTCTTAAGGGTCTCCCCAAATCTATCGACACGGAATCGGCTTCAGCCGAAATAGTATTTTATGCAACTGTATCATAATAAGGGCCATTAAGACACGAATGCGAGTTTATAGTTAATAGATACGCATGAGTGTCTTAATGGCCGATTATGAATAGTTGCATACATTACTTTTTCTACGAGTTCAAAATAAACAATTATTAAATAATGAATACTTACATAACGGACAATAAATGAATTTTTCGATTTTAAAAGTAGCAAATTATTGCTCACTTCCATTGCCGCCTGTTTTATTTCTAGCGGCGTCAACATTTCTGCATCACTTAATTCACCAAAGTCACAAACTCTCACAGATACAAAGTCATTTAAATAGTGATTAACTCTTATGTTTCTTTCAACTTGAATTGAAAGAACTCTGTGCAAAGCAAAACAAATTCCCGCTATTTTGAAACTTTTTTTTTGAACTACTCACAACCTTAGAATGGACCCGGGAACTTTAGGTAATACAGCCAAATTGAATGATGTTAAAATATTCATATTTAATAATGACATTAAAATTCATTTATTGTCCGTTATTTAAGTATTCAATATTTAATAATTGTTAATGTTAACATATTTTAATTAATGTATAATGACTTTATATTAATTTCCCCTCAGAATTTCCCGCTTTATTTTTTGTAATTTGTTTTTTTTTTTGGAGATTATGGCTTGTTTAATTTGTTTGTACTCGTACCATAGAGCTTGATCAGCGTGTTCTCAATTACTAAATTTCGCTTGAAAAAATAAACCTTGATTGTGATTGGTCCTACCTGTTCTTACTCATTTTTAAGCAACCAATCACGTGGCACACGCATATTTAAAGAAACTCGATTATCAAAATTGATTCCAGTATTCTTTTTTTGAATGTTATTATATTACTCTGTCCCGTAACATAATGAAATTACTATGGGTTATTATGTGACTGAATTTGCACCATAGAGTATAGAACTTGGAACAGACTTATAACGTTAGTTATTATTGCATAGTTTTTGACCATATAATTGAAAGATTATACTACAGGAGTAGAAAAAAACCTTTATGTCAATGTAATTAGAGCGAAACAGAAGTCGATCAGATCGGCTCCATTCGGCCCGCGTAGGCGAGCCGATCGACGTCTTTTTCGCTCTTATTGCGTTGACATAAAGGTTTTTCCGATCGAGTGAAGCCAATTCCGCGTCGATAGATTTGGAGAGACCCTAATACATTCGCTGCCGGCTGTCAGGATCGAGACTTGAATGTTTGAATTTCACCTTCTTTTTTTTTGTCAATATTTTGTAATTAAGGTACATACCGCATCACTATGTGTAATTATTATTATGGCCTTTTGGCTGCCACGATACAGGCCTAGCCTAGTGTGGAGTCATTGGTATTTCTTTTTGTATGTATTGTTCTCATATGGTTAGTAAAAATTTACTTTACTTTATTTACTTTCTCAGGTGCCACAAACACACAGTGTATGTGCGTTTGAATGACACTTTGCTATGGCAGCGGCACTAGGCGAAAGTCACGAAAGGGCATTGCCGTTCCCCGCTCCAGCAGTGAATGCTTTAAAATAAGACTCATCGCCCTATCATCATCCCAGCCTATGTACGTCCCACTGCAGGGCAGCGGGCCTCTTCTCAGAATAAGAGGTCATGGGCCGTAGTTCCCACGCGGACCCAGTGCAGATTGGGAACTTCACACACATCATTGAATTTCTTCGCAGGTGTATGCAGGTTTCCTCGCGATGTTTTCCTTTGCCGTAAAGCTCATGGTAAATTACAAATGCAATATCGCACATAAATTCCGAAAAACTCAGTGGTGCGAGCCGGGATTTGAGCCCACGAGCCTATGCTTGAGAGGTCATAGGTCAAACCACGAGGCCACCACGGCTTAAAAATAAGACTACAATACGTTTACTTTTAGTTTACCACTGACATTTGCCATCATTTCATTTCCAACTTTAACACCATACAAATAAAGTAGCTATTACAAAATCTGCAAACGTGGGTAACTATTCTAAAATTATTGGCTTTATTTGTAGGTCGTTAAAGTTGAATATGAATTGAAGGCAAACCATCTGTCAGTGGTAAACTTTATGTAATTTTACTGTATAAACGTGCAAAAGACCTCTTACCCTTACCTAAAACGTCAACCAAATAAACGACGCTGGTATTGCCGATTTTATTCCTGGCAACACACGTGTAGTTCCCGCTTTGGTCGTACCGAGCCTGCGGCGACTGTATCGCCTCGCCGTAATCCGTGGACACCATTGTGGCGTCGAACAACCTGGAACCACCATTCATTTATATCTATTTAGTCCGCTGGCGTTACCGCTGTATGGGAATTTTCAATAAAATTTTAAATGGAAATTTAGGGATTATATTCAAAATTCCGATTACTATTCATTTTCATAAAGAAAAAAATGTGTCCTTATTTTTAGAGTCAGTTTTGTGACTTTTTTTCATACATTTTATATGGCTCGTCACAAAACTAACACAAAAAAATGTATGGAAAATTGGGGTCACTTTTTATCATCAAAATCAATAACGCTCTTCATTCTGACTAAGAATACACCAAAATTACCTAATTCTGAAAAAAGAAGCACATACATTTTTAAATTGATGCCTAAATTAAATCTTGACAACATTTCAACACTCCAAAGTTTTTAATTTTTGACAATGTGAACAAAAATTTTCCAAATAAATAAAAGGAATCAAATTGGTTGACTATTGGTTATTTTACAAAACACAACAAGTAAGTGTAGCATTATTTTTCTATTGTTCACATAGTCAATAATCAGAAACTTCATAGTTGTACAATGTGTCAGGTAGGATTTACTTCATAACGGGTGGTAACTTAAAGGCTGTCCCAGAAGTAAAGAGACAAATTTCAAATTTCAAACTGGTTGAAAAGATTTTCATTTTTTTAAGAAAAATAACTTTCATGGCCGCCGTAGGCATTATATCTGTCAGATTAAGCGGGAATTTTGAAAGTATTTTTAAAGTTTTAATTATAAAGAGAGCTGAACACGAAGTATTTGCAAAAAGAATTTTTCAATTTTATAAATGTCATGGAAAACGGACACGACACGTCATTTTTCTCCAGAGGGAGTCAGAAGAACTACTTTGTATCGAATTATAAGCGTTTTGAAGAAACGCACGGAGATATTTATAAAAATATTTCTGGAAGAAAACGTACTGTTTCGTCACCTAAAAATATAAATAAGGTAAAAAAGTTTATAAACGGAATCCCTCGATGTCTGTTAGAGTTGCTGCGGATAAATTGAAAATATCGAAGTCAAGTATAGCTCGAATGAAAACACACGACCTATAGCTTAAAGCGTTTGCAAAATTATCTGCTCCTAAATATATTAAAGACCAGGAAGTGCGAGCTAAAAAAGGATGCCGAAGAGGGTATGAAAAAACACCGAAAAAAGTTCTTATAATTGATGACGAGACCTACGTGCCCGTGGACCCAGTGGATGTTCCTTTCCTGGGAAGCAATACTACCATGCAAACAATCGGGTTCGGGACGCTGTAGCTTATTCACAAAAAATCATACCAAAGGCCAAATTTTTCAATAAATACCTACTTTGGCAAGCCATAGACCAGAGTGGTAATACGTCTGAACCATATATTTGCACAGGCTCTATGAACGCACGCATTTACCTGAGAGAATGTATAATAAAGCGATTGATTCCCTTCATTGATAAATATTACCATAGGGAAGAAATTATATTCTGGCCGGATATGGCGTCATGCCACTACGCCACCGAAGTCACCCAACATTTACAGGCTGCGGGGATAGATTTTATACGAAAACATAATGATGCCCCAAATGTCCCCCAAGCTCGTGGTATTGAAAATTTTTGGTATTTATGCAAACTAGAATATAAAAAACAAACGGAAAACCCCAAATCATTGCCTGCATTTAAACATCGATGGACTAGATCGGCTAAAATTGTGGCAACTAGGTCAGGAAAAGCTGTAATGTGGCGAGCAACAATAAACCTCAGAAAAATTGGCTATAAAGGCATTCCACAAGCAAATTTAATATAAAATAACAAATTTGAATATATTCTTGATTGGACTTAATGTAAATGTTAGCACTTTATTATATTTTTTCATCAGATATTTTCATTTCAATCTTGTCTCTTTACTTATGGGACACCCCAGTAAATGGCTCTGCGAGTGCAGACCTCGTGAGTTTTCGAAAATTTTAATGTTTTATTTAAACACGATGGTAAACCTTACCTACCTTAACGGGAGCCCATCTTTGAACCAATAAACTGCCGGCATGGGGTTGCCATACGGGTGGCAGTGGAGGTAGAAAGCCTGACCCGAAATGACCTCGAGTCTTGTCTCTTTTTCAGTTTTGTTCAAATTTTTAAATAGCGTCTGAAATATTTTTGGCGACTCTGAAAAAAAAAAGCGCAGTGTAAACAAAAGCTAATAAGTAAAAGGTTTCTATTTCCTCTTCTCGGTTTTGTATGATTCTTTAACCTTTTGAATGCCGCACATCGTTTTTTTAGGGTTGCGTACCTCAAAAGGAAAAAACGGAACCCTTATAGGATCACTTTATTGTCCGCCTGTCTGTCTGTCAAGACCCTTTTTTCTCAGGAACGCGTGGAGATATTAAGCTGAAATTCATATCAAATACTCAGGTCTACTTAACTGTCCCTTGGAGCTGTGCAAAAATCAAACTTCTAAGCCAACGCAATCAAAAGATACAGCCGTTTATGCCTCAAATTTTCGACACTCGCAAGGGAATCAAAACCTACAGGGTACTTCCCGTGAACTCAGAATCTTGAAATTTGGTACGAAGCAAGGTCTAATAGCACAGATAAAGGAAAAATTGCGAAAAACATATTTTTTTTTGTCTGTGTGTCTATATCACTATATCAGTAACCAATATATTTATGCCGCAAATTTACGACACTCGCAAGGGAATCAAAACCTACAGGGTACTTCCCGTGAACTCAGAATCTTGAAATTTGGCACGAAGCAACGTCTTATAGCACAAATAAAGGAAATATTGCGAAAAGCATAAATTTTTAGTTACATCATATAATCCCGACTAACCAATCTAAAATGATCCCCTATTGCGTACATTTTACTTGGAAGCAGGGCTCTGCTAACACTGGATTATTATAGTTACAGCTAGCTGTTTACCTAAAAATTTGTACGGAACCCTCAGTGCGCGAGCCCGACTCGCACTTGGCCGGTTTTTCACGAACAAAATTGATTCTTATGCGGATGCGGGTAGGTTAATTTGTGTATTACCGTGTTGCTATCTATAGACGAGGCTAGCGTTAACAAGGACTACTTTTGCAACTCCCTGTCCGCTGAAGAGAGGAGATTTTTCAAGATTTTTTTATATTTTTTTTATTGGTGGATTTTTATCTTGCTAACCGCTGCGCTCCAGTGGACAAACCTAATAGTAATAATTGATTCTTAATTGTATTCTACACACCTAATACATCTACCTTGAGTCGCCTTTCATCCATTCCTCCTTCGTTGATGGAGACGCACGAGTACATCCCAGAATGACTGGTTTTCACGTCATCCAAGGTCAAGTCAGCGTAACTGATACCTTTGCGATTTTCATACAATAATTGGCCGTTCTTGATCCATTGTATTGTAGGTATAGGTTGACCAGATGCTTCACAGGAAATGCGTATACTGCTACCGACCTAAAATAGTACATTACAACAGAGGCCGGGAAGTAAGGGGTTGCCGGCAGAGTAGGTTTGGCATGATACGAGGCCGGCAACCCCTGTTCTGGCCGAGGCTTGTATAGTGCTTTTCTCAAACATCCAATGAAATAAACAAAAAACTTCAAAAAAATTAAAATTGTAAATAAAACAACTATTGCTTGTTTTTTTTAAGGGCTGAATACCATGATGCCACGGACCTATAAACGTCATGATGCTGTGTCACATGAAACAATAGACGATCGCTTTCCCGGCCTAGGCCTGCAATTCTGTATGAAAATCCATTACATAGCACTCGTCTAATCGCGCCCGCAACGTGATAGATACGTCCCGGCCTATTATTTGGAACGTAAGGTTAACATTTCATTGCATCTTTGAAAAAATGTTTTTAACGAAATGATAAGAGTTAAAATGTGATAATCTTAAGGGAATGAGTTTCTATGACATTTTTGCAAGACAAGTGTCCTGGTTTTGCATGAACCCTTTTCTAGGTCCCGCCTATGTAGATACGCTACTACAAAAATAATAATTGTATTATATTGCTTACCTATGCAGGATTAATTTAAAAGCAAAGCATACTTTAAAAACATTCGATTGATTTTCTACCATATTGTAAAGGGAGCAAGGTCGAATCTTTTGTGTAGATTTATGAGGTCGCTATGACGCTATACAGGGTTATTTGTAATTCACTAGCATCCTTTTAACCCTAAACTCCTACCAATTAAGAAAATGTTTTTTGTTTTACGGCTTTTGTCTTAACTTAATATTTTTGGTGTAATAACGTTTAGAAAATTTGAGATTACCTCTTATTTTTACAATACTCTGTGTATTTGTATGGGGAAAAAAGTGCTGCATTTTAAAAAGTCGTAAAACAAAAAAACATTTGTTTGAGTGATAGGAATTCAGGGTTAAGAGGATGTCAGTGAATTACAAATAACCCTGTATTCACTATGTCTGGTAAAGGGTTAAGGTACAACAAATAGTAAAGGTGGTCTGACCTATGGCCTCTCAAGCAGAGGGTCGTGCGTTCGGCGGATAAAAAAAACTCGAATTATTGTAATAATCGAACTATTTTCGGATAAAAAATATTCCAACAATGCCCACCTCTGATCCATGCAATACTCTGTATTCTACACTTTAAATGTTTAACGATTCTTACCACAACTTCAGCGCTCCCTTCCACAGTGACACCCCGCTCTCCCTCAAACAGTGTCATCTCCCCCACCCTAGATGGCGCCACTATAGCCACACGGTACACTATGTGCGCAGAGCCAGCTTTGTTAGAAGCATCACAACGGAACAAGCCGGTCGAAAGCATCGACACGTTCGTAGCGATCACAGATGAATTGAGTGAATGCCAGTTTGTGTTACTGTGAAAAGAGATAGTAATAAGTAATTGTAAAAACCGGTCAAGTGAGAGTCGGACTCATACAATCATGAGGAGGACTTCTGTACAATGTTTTAAAAATAGTTCACTAAAAAAATAAAAACCGGCCAAGTGCGAGTCGGACTCGCGCACGAAGGGTTCCGTACAATTATCTATAAAAATCACATTTGTTGTATGGGAGCCCCCCTTAAATATTTATTTTATTTTAATGTAACGATTTATTATAAATTGTATAGTAAACTGTGGTAATGTATAATTTGACTTGTAAAATTTATAATTTTATTAGTAAATGAATATGAATATGAATATTTTTAAAGTCAATATATAATTAGATATTCTGTGAATATTTCAAGCGTCTACCTGTTGCCGTTATAAATATTGAGCAAAAACGAGCAAAAAAATCACGTTTGTTGTATGGGAGCCCCCTTAAATATTTATTTTATTCCATTTTTTAGTATTTGTTGTTATAGCGGCAACCGAAATACATCATCTGTGAAAATTTCAACTCTCTAGCTATCACGGTTCCCGAGATACAGCCTGGTGACAGACGGACAGACGGACGGACGGACGGACGGCGAACCCTAAAAATGATGACCGGATAGCCTGATTGTTAGAGAACCTGACTACGAAGCTTGAGGTCCCGGGCTCGATTCCCGGTCGAGGCAGATATTTGTGTGAAAAATACGAATGTTTGTGCTCGAGTCTTGGATGTTTAATATCATATGTAATTTAAGTATGTGTTTATCTATATAAGTATGTTTATCCGTTGTCTAGTACCCAAGCTTCCCTTAGTTTGGTACTAGGTCAATTGGTGTCAATTGTCTTACGATTTATTTTCTATTTATTTATTTATAATTATCAAGATCGAGTTAAAAAGGCTGAAAAAACACGTTTCTTGTATGAAGACCGCCTTTAATTTTTACTTTATTTTATTTTTGGTATTTGTTACTAATAGCGGTCATAGTATAGATATCCAGTGAAAATTTCAAGTGTCTAGCTATTACAGTTCAAGAGATGGAGCCCTGCGACGGACGAACAGACAGCGTAGTCTTAGTAATAGGGTCCCGATGGCACCCTTTGGCACAGAATAAGTAATAGTACTAACGTTCAGAAGGATCACTCTCGAACAAAAGTCAACTTTAGGTATAAAAACTTGCGTACTCTTACTGCTTGTACGCGAAATTGAAACTTATCGTGTGATACGAGCGTTCATATTCCGTTGGGCACTGCTGATCCGAAACCAAGGGCACAGGGTTTCCACTCGCCAATATTTGGTAGGTATATAAATCAAGAAAGATAACAGTGTGCATTCATTCAGTAAATTACCTTTAGTAAGTAAGTAAGTTATTTATAAGATCGTTTAGAAGTCATTGTTTGTTGCAAAAATCACAGAAAAAAAGATGCTTAATTACGCGCGACGCGGCTAGCGTGCGAACTGCAGGCCGCGCGACAACCTACTGCCATACGCCTCCCCGGGAGGCGCGCCGGCTGAACATACCTAAACTGCGGAGTGAAACCCTGGGGTTACGGTACCCTAAAAATTATGTTTCTTGAGTTTAATTGGAAATACTTAACAATTTTTATTTCAACTATCTAGGCTATCAAAGCTAAATAATATAATTATGTAAATACAACTTCTTACTTGTAAGTCCATTTTATCTCAGGTTTTGGAGACCCCCTGGCGTTACAGTCGAGAGAAGCATTCATTCCTTCCTTCAACTGGACGTCCAATAAGTCAAATTCGGATATGAACGGCGGCACTGGAAAAAAATAGATGCGTTTACTACCACTTCCAAGATTGAGACTCTTACAACTAATAAGCAAAAACAAATTCTTCATCACAGCCTATATAAGTCCCACTGCAGGGCACAGGCCTCCTCTCAGAAAGAAAGGGCTTGGGCCGTGGTTCCCACGCGGGCGAAGCGCGGATTAGGACCTTCATACACAGCATTGAATTTCTTCTCAGGTGTATAAGGGTTTCCTCACGATGTTTTTCCTTCACCTTAAAGCTTATGGTAAATTACAAATGATATTTCGAAAAACTCAGAGGTGCGAGCCTGGACTCGAACCCACGACCCTCTGCTTGAGAGACCATAGGTCAAACCACTAGGCCACCACGGCTTCAAAAAAAAAATGAAATAAAAATTGAACCAACTAACCAACTACAAAGAGCATGAAAATATCTTTCTACTAATCTGTTTGAAATCGGGGACTGAGCGCGAGCCAACAGGAGTTTTGTTCTTCTTGTTTTTCTCATTTTTTAGGGTTCCGTAGTCAACTAGGAACCCTTATAGTTTTGCCATGCCTGTCCGTCTGTCTGTCTGTCTGTCTGTCTGTCCGCGGCTAAGCTCAGAGACTGTTAGTACTAGAAAGCTGTAATTTGGCATGAATATATATATATATCAGTCACGCCGACAAAGTGATTGAATAAAAAAAAGTAAAAAAAAATTTTTTTAGGGTACCTCCCATAGACGTAAAGTGGGGGTGATTTTTTTTTTCTCGGCTAACCCTATAGTGTGGGGTATCGTTGGATAGGTCTTTTAAAACCATTGCGGGGTTCCTAACATAATTTTTCTATTCAGTGATCTGTTTGCGAAATATTCAACTTTAAAGTGAAAATTTTCATTAAAATCGGCCGTCCCCCCCTCTAAAATCTAAACTGTTGGGTGGAAAAATTAAAAAAAAATCAGAATGGTAGTAAATATATCAAATTTACTAGGAAAATTATAGGGGCTAAGATTGCTTGGAAATTATTTGTAGTTTAAGAGTAAATAGTAGCCTAAGGTATAAAACATACCTAAACTTGGATGATTCCGTACACATACGAAATCCTTAAAAAAATATTACTTGATTTTTTCGTAATGGCTACGGAACCCTACCTTGGGCGTGTCCGACACGCTCTTGGCCGGTTTCTTTCCTAATTAAATCGACAGACTAGCTCAATCTATAGACCTTAAGCCAATGAGAAAAAAAAATTTACATACCCAAAACATCCAAACTGAAATGCCTTGTAATGGTCCCGTGTTTATTGCTAACTATACATTTGTAGACCCCGGTATGGTGCAGTTGTAAGTTCATCAGTTTGAGGCGATCCTTGTCCTCGCCGAGCACTATTTTAGAATTGAACAACCATTTTATCTGTAACAATAAAAAAACAGTTCTGTACAAATGTACAAGCCAGAAAAAATAAGATTGACTTCATAGTACCTATTCCCAAGAAAATAAAGTGTCTTTTTGCGTATCAGTGATTTTCAGACTCATTATTTTACTTAAACCTTACATAGACTTTACATCTTGCCATCGGAATCCTATATCCCTAATAGGTAGGTTTCATTCTCACGATTTTTGTATTTTTTTTACATCAAACTGACCCTTGATTGACCCCTATTTCATCTGATGGAAAGTGCGAGTTGGGCTCGCGCAACGAAGGTTCCGTAGGTACAAATGTCATAATATATATATGCCATAAATGATCGTATCAGGTATCTATAAAATTCAGTCTTAGCAGCTGCCAAGCAAAATGTACGCAGTGTGAGTTATATTAAGTATTTGTTTGACTGACACCACAATTAATTTTTAATTTAATTTAATTTTTATTTGTTGTAGCGGCGATAGAAATTACCTACACTGACGAGCAAAAATAAAGGGTCAGTTACAAAAATGACGATAACTACAAAACCCGCTGCTTAAAAAAAATGAGTTAAAATGAGTAAAATGAGTTTAGTAAAGAGTTTTATTTTCAATTAAACTTTTTCTTGTTAAGAATAAAACTCTTTACTAAGCTTATTTTACTCGAAGAAGCTATCACAGCGGGTTTTGTAGTTATCGACATTTTTGTAACCGACCCTTTTTTTTTGCTCGTCAGTGTATTATGAATCAGCTCTCCATCCTTACGGTTCTTGAGATACGTCCCTGTGACGGACAGTGTAGCGTCATTATAGAGTTCTGTTAGTCATCCTAAAAAGCCTTACCGAAGCTCGCGGCCTTGCGTCCACTCCGCAGTCAAACCACTTATCGGCTCCCCTCACCACCTCCACTTCTTTCGCCTCTTCGGTCGTAAACTTCGGCGGCCATTCCACCACCACCATCAGTTTGGCGAAAGCTGAGCCCACTGCGTTGGCCACTACACAGGCATATTGTGAAGCGTTGTCCCGTGAAACGTTAACGAGGGGAAGATTCCCGCGCGAAACTACTTTCGCATCCTGAAAATATGCGTTTTATTTCAATTAATGTCAAAAAACCAGCGGCGAATAAAAAGTCAAAGGACGCTTGCCATTGCATTCACTATTTCTTTCTGTCAAACGGTAGAAGATGGTGACAGAAAGAGACGGTGAAAGCGAAGGCAAGCGCCCGCGCGTTAGACAATACGGCTTGTCTCAAATAATATATAAGTAAATAATAAATAAACATCACGGGACAATTGACACCAATTGACTTAGTTCCAAACTAAGCAAAGCTTGTACTATGGGTACTAGACAACGGATAAAAATACTTATTAAGATAGACACATAAGTACTTAATACGCACAAATGAATGTCTGCCCCGACCGGGAATCGAACCCGGGACCTCAAGCTTCGCAGTCAGGTTCTCTAACAACTAGGCCATCGGGTCGTCTAAATCTAGTTTACCACAGTACAATCACCAGGAAGCTATACGCTGCAATTTAGTTTCTTTTGTTCGCATCACTTCTGCAGACATAACCAAAGTTAAGGATTTACACCCAATATTTTTTAGTCAATATTAGTTAGTGTATTTTGTAGTGGTAGAGCCTTGTTGTACCTAGCCGCTGCATCACGAATGGGCCGGCTCGTCCGGTGCAGTACCACCCTCTCACAGAACACCGGCGTGAAGCAGCAGTACTCCTGCTGCGTTTCGTACGGTCAGTGAGAGCGCCGGAGGTCCAATACCTCTCCCCCTCCCCTATTCCCTCTCCTTTTCCCAGGGCCGACAACGCACTGGCATCGCTTAAAGCGCTGCGGGTGTCTATGGACAGTGGTGATTATTTAACATCAGGTGACCCACTAGTTCGTTTGTCTGGCCTCTTTAACATAAAAAGAAAAAAAGTCAAGTCTACATCGTGTGAGACGCCTAACTAACTTTCGGCCCAATAGGGATGTTGACACCACCAATCAACTGACGTTCTTTTTATGAGCTGTCAAAACACAATCTCCCATAGAGTTTGAATGACAACAGCGACATATGACGTCATTGTTCGCATACTCAATCAACTAACTATTTATTTGTTTTAAAGCAACAAAAAATCTAATTTTGCATTTAATCGAAAATTAATCTGGCTTTCGGGGCTGAAATAAAGCGTTTTTTTACTGGAGTCG
Organism: Archips crataeganus; assembly: GCA_947859365.1. Classification (NCBI taxonomy): domain Eukaryota; kingdom Metazoa; phylum Arthropoda; class Insecta; order Lepidoptera; family Tortricidae; genus Archips; species Archips crataeganus. The sequence goes on from OX402064.1 coordinate 15,306,302, forward strand.
TGTCTTCAAATTCTTTTTTAATGGTGTCAACATCCCTATTCGGTAAATCTTAAGTTTGCTGACTCGAAGTCGATAATTTTATATACCTAACACAAGAGAGACAACTTTTGCTTAGGACCCTTTTGTAGCCCTTTGAATCACATGTTACCTTTTCAAAATATGTAACATGAACATAACTTGGCATTTGTAAGGTAACAGGCTGCAACAGCCAGCTGGCTTTTGGATAGCGTACTATTTTTAGAAGATAGCAGCAGTGGACGTCTTTCAATTATTCAGATATTCTTTATTGGTATTGTCTATTCTCTGGGGTAATCATCATCGTCATCATCCCAGCCTATACACGTCCCACTACAGGGCACAGGCCTCCTCTGAGAATGAGAGGGGTTGGGCCGTAGGTCCCACGCGAGCCCAGCGCGGATTGGGAACTTCACACACACCATTGAATTTCTTCGCAGGTGAATGCAGGTTTCCTCACGATGTTTTCCTTCACCGTAAAGCTCGTGGTAAATTTCAAATTAATTTCGCACATAAATTCCGAAAAACTCAGAGGTCCAAACCGGAATTTGAAGCCACGGCCCTTTGCTTGAGAGGCCGTAGGTCAAACCGCTAGGCCACCACGGCTTACGGTATTGTCTACACGGGTAATCACCGGGATATAAAATGTTGAACGAGTTAGCTAACCAATATTTTTTAAAGGCGCACACGTATAAACCTATTTTACATGAGAGTTCAGTACCTCTACCATGAGTTTACACTAGTTTACGTGACCGTACTCGCTAACGACAGGGTAAATTATTTGTATGGAGAATTGTACAGCGCCTCTAGCGGTCACTTACGGAAGTACAATTCTCCATACAAATCATTTACGCCGTCGCTAGCGAGCACGGTCACTGTAAACTAGTGTAAACTCATGGTAGAGGTACTGAAGGTGAGGCTAACCAGGCGGGATCGACTTGCGTCCGTTGGCCATGGGGCCCGCGTGGTTAGCTAACAATGCCGATACCTTCGATCGGTGATACACTCGAAATACGTAGGGGTGTCGCCACAGTTGAAATGATGAAGATCAAAGTCACAGAGATAAAGAGAATGTGTCCTGTTTTTTTACGTGTTTTTAATGGTTTAGAGTCGAACCTTGTACCATGTCACAACGTCACTCGTCCCTGTAGTTACGGGGCACTCCACGGTGGTATTTGTTCCCTCCAACAATTCTATCTTCGAATCGGCTTCGTCGGCTTGCATTTTTGCAGGTAGAGCTGAAATTAAAGAAATATACCTAAGGAACGGATTTCGCTCTCACCGTCTGTATTTCCATGTAAATACAACCAAGGGTGAGGTTAGAGTGAATAGGCTTAGAACGGGCTGATTGCCTAGCCTAGAAGTCGAGGCAGTCAGTTTCAAAAGTTAATGAGCGACTTTTTTTTTATTTTTTTATTTTTTTTATACTATATAGGCTTGCGTTTGGCCACAATCACGCCTGATGGAAAGCGAAGATGAGGCCTACGATGGAGCACGTTTGCTTAGTAAAAAAAAATTGTAGTGTTCAGGGCACAGTCGCAGGCAGGGAATTCCACTCCTTAGCTGTGCGGTTGATGAAGGAAGAGCGAAAACGCTTTGTGCGGAATTTGGGAATACTGACAACGTAAGGGTGGAGCCCCCGCCTACTCCTGGTCGACCTGTGGAAGAAAGGAGCAGGCGGAATAAGGTCGTGCAGTACCGAAGCACATTCACCGAAATGCAGCCTGTAGAATACCGACAGAGAAGCCACTCTTCTGCGATGACGAAGGCTCTGGCGACAAAAATCCGCATCGCAAGCGACGCCGATGAGCCTCTTCGCTCGCTGTTCTACCGAATCCAAAGCAGCTAGCTGATATTCAGCAGAACCGTCCCAAAGGTGGCAGCAATACTCCATGCAGGATCGAACTTGGGCTCGGTAAAGACCAATGAGCTGGTCCATAGTGAAGTATCGCCTAACCTTGGATGATGGGATACCAAGCTTTTTCGCAGCGGTTTTTGCCAAGGATTCAATGTAACTCCCGAAGTTCAGTTTAGCTGAGAGGTCTAAACCAAGGAGCTGAAGGTGGTCAGATATTGGTACAGGCACACCTCGAAAGGTTGGAGTAAGGTTAAAGAAACTCCATTTTGCGGAAAAAAAAATATTATAAAAAAAAGTTTCCCTCTCTATTGCCGCCGTTTTTTCGTTTCGGACGTGTTCCATCTCGTTGCATATTATTTATTTGCTGTGAAATAGCTGAATATTTTCAGCATTTTTCGAGTGCTGAAACTTGTTGTAAGACCCACCCCTACACACACGCATTTATTCATCCTCGCACAAACACACACAAGATGACATGGTGTCTTCAGCTTGCCGCCCTCGTATGTGTATGTTATCCTACTGGAACCTTGGTGAGTTGAAACATGTCGAGTTAAACTCGTTTTAAGACGTGAGTGATCCGTTTATTTTCACTACCTTGCTGAGTGTTAATTTCTTTCATTCCTTCGACTCCCGCCTGATTGCGTATTTTAACTGGCGTGATTAAGGCTGTTACTGAAGCCGTGAGATACACCTTTGGCCTTTTGGGGGTAGGCTGCATTAGAGAGATCTCTCTCCAGGCAGATGTTATGCCTGGGGACCGAAGTCCAATGGATGAAAGTTGGAAGTTGTATTTTTGCAGCCGAGTTGAGAAACTTCGATAGCGTGATGTAGGATTGTAGCAATTAGTTCCATATGTGACGACTAGATGGCACTAGTAGTCGCTTTATCAGCCCCCCTTTTAGACCGGAGGTCGATACAAATTGCAGTGGAGTGCAGTCTGTGCGTCATGTGGGCGCTTGCAAGGGCCAGTCGCTCAGAGCCTCGTCGGCGAGCATTGTTGTTCCTCTGCTACTTGTAGATGCATGCCTGTTGCGTGATTGCTCGGAGCTTTGTTGGCGAGCGTTGGTTGATTGATTGGCACACTTGGAAGTAGTGGGAGGAGGATTTGCGAACTGTCGACACCAGGCAGACAATAGATATATGCTAATGGTGCACAGTGCGGTGAGTATGGCTTGTTGTGAGACTGCGTCATCGTCTTGTGAGTCTGAAGGTTGCGATTTTGTCCAATGTCGTTGGTCACCAATTTGGGGATAGGCTGCATTAGAGAGATCTCTCTCCAGGCAGATGTTATGCCTGGGGACCGAAGTCCAATGGATGAAAGTTGGAAGTTGTATTTATGCAGCCGAGTTGAGAAACTTCGATAGCGTGATGTAGGATTGTAGCAATTAGTTCCTTATGTGACGACTAGATGGCGCTAGTAGTCGCTACAGCCTCATCTTCACTTTCCATTAGGTGAGATAGTGGTCAATCACAGTCACGGGTCAATTTTATGCGGAAAAAATTGTGTAGTGTTTGAAATAGTTGAGCCTGTGTGACATATGTATTGTTTTATGCGGAAGAGGGAGTATGTATTATAATACCGAAAAATCGTAAGTACAAAATACCAATAACCGTTATACCGAAGCTCGAAATACCTATCTATTTTCAAGTGACCGAAAGTACGAAATCCCGAAAATAGAGGACCGATTATGATATTCACCTATGAGAGGAGACCCGAACATTAAAAGGTGGAATGGGGATCCAAATATAAAAGATTGAGATTTCTTTTGACAAAAAGTTGAGAATCATAGTAGTAGTTCTGTGCTGTTACAAAAAAAAACCGGCCAAGAGCGTGTCGGACATGCCCAAGGTAGGGTTCCGTAGCCATTACGAAAAAATCAAGTAATATTTTTCTAAGGATTTAGTATGTGTACGGAATCATCCAAGTTTAGGTATGTTTTATACCTTAGGCTACCATTTACTCTTAAACTACAAATAATTTCCAAGCAATCTTAGCCGCTATAATTTTCCTAGTAAATTTGATATATTTACTACCCTTCTGAATTTTTTCAAATTTTTCCACCCAACAGTTTAGATTTTAGAGGGGGGGGGGGCCGATTTTAATGAAAATTTTCACTTTAAAGTTGAATATTTCGCAAACAGATCACTGAATAGGAAAATCATATTAGCAACCCCGCAATGATTTTAAAAGACCTATCCAACGATACCCCACACTATAGGGGTAGCCGAGAAAAAAAAAATCACCCCCACTTTACGTCTATGGGAGGTACCCTAAAAAAATTTTTTTTACTTTTTTTTATTCAATCACTTTGTCGGCGTGACTGATATATATATTGATGCCAAATTACAGCTTTCTAGTACTAACAGTCTCTGAGCTTAGCCGCGGACAGACAGACAGACAGACAGACGGACAGACATGGCGAAACTATAAGGGTTCCTAGTTGACTACGGAACCCTAAAAACTAATAGTTGCATGTGTACGGTGAATTATACGGCTATTGCTGAACAAAGATTTCCTTTGGTAGGATTGGTCCTTGAGGCCCAAGGCTGGATTTAAGAAATCAAATTCAAATTCAAATTGTTTATTAAAATAAATAATTATTTTGCACGAAAAGTCGTTAGTACGCGCTGAGATTATGTCTATGTGTTAGTAAACTAAGACCGACATACTAAAGTACTGACTCGATACAAATTGACCTTAATGGAAAACTAACAACCTAAACATAACAACATAAACATAATACAAACAATACCGTGCTATATTCATAAATAACTTAACTGCCTAAACTAGGATACTAAAGTAGCCTGTTTCTTAGGCAAATAAATATATTGAGTGCTGAAAAATAAATAACATACCTAACTAATTAAAATATTAGTTCGTGTTTTGCATATAGGTAAAAGGTAGAAAATAAATTACACAACTGTCATAAGCAGGTTTTCAGTTTCCTCATAAGACATGCATTTTAGCCACTCTATAAGTTTAATTTTGCAGCTGCTATAATTTGAATCATAAATATTAAGACGTCTATTGATTTTATTGTAAATAAAAGGACCCAAAAATGCAGAGAACCGGTGCATAAAAGCGTGATTTGCGCGAGGTTGTTTAAAAACGATATCAGATCGTCTTTTATTACAGATATCGGGGTTGTAGGAGGCAAGTTTATGCTGTTCTAAGATTAAATTCGTGATAAAAAGCTGGCGAACTGTGAGCACTCTACATGATTGGAACAACTCTTTGGTGGGAAAGAAGAAAGGTCGAAATGTTGACACTTTTAGAATAGCTCTTTGAGCACGTTCAAGAACTAAAAGCGCTGTTTTTGCGGCGCCACCCCAAGATGTTATGCAATATGACAACAACGATTGACATAAAGCTGAGTACACTTGAGTGAGCAGGCGCTTGTTAGCCACATCACGCAATTTTTTAAAAATGAAAATCAGCTTACGAACTCTAGTAGCAACTGTGTCAATATGAGGACTAAAAGTGAGATTAGCATCAATGATTACACCGAGATATTTAATGGTGGATTCTCTAGAAATGACAGGGCAGGACATACACTCGACAAGGTTAGCACGGGAACACTGGTGAGCTCGGATAAAATGGTAACTGGGCGGTTGTAGTGACTTTCTCATTGAAAAAGCAATGTGTTTAGTTTTTAGAAGTGGAGCCCCCGCGATTTTTGATGTTAGTTTTTTGAGGTTTTGGCAGCTTCTGCTCTGGAGGAAAATAGGGTCTCAATCTGTATAGATGCATTAATTGTGCTACTATTCCAAGTTTGGTACCATATTCGTATGACTTAACTCGACTATACCTAAACCCTACGCAGTTATTAACCTCAGCCTTTGTTAAGGCTAACCCCCCCCTCCCCCCACCTGCATGAATAATTCAGGTGGCTCCACTTCGTAAACCCATCTTAGGGATCCAAAGATCAATCCTGCCAAAGGAAATCTTTGGTTCAGCAAAATCCGTATTCTTTGTTTTTTCGTCATGTACACATGCAACTATAACATCGAAGCCTTCTGATCCTAACCTATCCGAGTCGCTTCTGCCCTGCTTCGCTCGCTCGCTGCCTAAAAGAGGATTTTTATATTTTTTCGGCTTTTCGTGTGAAGGTATATTAATCTTCGAGATTTCGGGCATTCGGGTTTTTCGGTCATCGGCGTTTTAATTTGCGGCCTTCCGTTCATATAGGTTTTACGAAATTCGGTTTTTCGTACTCCGGTATATAATACATACCCGGAAAAGGAGTGCGGGTTCTACATGTAAAGAGATGTGTCGCACTGATGCAGCTGTGGTGCACGGTTGCTAACGGATAGGCAAGGTTAAAATGTAATTGCTTGATTATGGATTATGGCTGTCCGCAAAGTGACACCTGCAAAAATTACTAAATAATCAGCGTATAATAAATAACTTGTTATTTTGTACGGAACTCTCAGCACGCGAGTCCGGATCGCGCTGGTTTTTAGCCTTTTTTTACATAAAACTGACCCGTGATTGACCACTATCTCACCTGATGAAAAGTGTAGATGAGGCCAAAGGTGTACCTCACTGGTTCAGTAACAGCCTATTCACTCTAGCCTTGAAGAGACCTAGGTTGTATTTATCAGGAAATACAAACGACGGGAGCGAATTCCATTCTCTAGCAGTTCGCATTAGGAAGGATGAAGCGATTGCCTTTGGCAGAGTGATTCAGGAGACGTGATCGGAATCAATCTTATTCGACCCGGCAAATTATAAGCTGCTGTTTCATGTCAATATTGATGAGATTAACGTTACTTATTTTTTTTACCAACAAAATTAAAAATTGTTGTTAACTTTAAATTAGTATTACATTCCTTCACAACACTTGCGTGTTGGTATTGGGTATTCCACACCCACCATCAAATTTATGCAGGTTTCATCAGGGAATCTCAGGATGTTTTCTTTCACCGTAAAGCCCATGGTAAATTTCAAATGTAATTTCGCACATAAATTCAGAAAATGGGGGTGTGAGCCGGGGTCACATTATTTGTACCTACTTAAAATTTAAATGAACTGAAAATTGTCAAGAAAAAAAAAATAACCTTTCATTATTTTTATACAATACAATACAATACAAATATTCTTTATTGATCACCAAAAACAATACAGTGACATTACAAAAATAAAAATTCAGGTAGACAATAGGCGGTCTTATCGCTAAAAAGCGATCCCTTCCAGACAACCAATTACTCAGAAATTAATAAATAGCTCAGACTAATGTAGGTGGCAGAAATAACAGACAAGAGAAACACAGTATTACTTAATAGACAATAAACAATAAAAACAATACAAATATAATATAAATTTTATAATAGTATTTTATGCAACTGTTGTATAAGTGAGGTCTTAAAAGGCGAGTGACGTGTGTTGCGATACGAGCGAATGCGAGTATCGCAATGGAAGACGGCACGAGCCGTTAAGACCAAATTATACACCGTTGCATACAATATTTTTTCTACGACTCGACTCTACTGGTACAGTCGGGTACAGTAGGGTACTGTCGGGTGAAATAGGGTACAGTAGGGTACAGTCGGGTACAGTAGGGTAAAATAGGGTACAGTAGGGTACAGTCGGGTACAGTCGGGTACAGCAGGGTACAGTCAGGTGAAATAGGTTACAGTCGGGTACAGTAGGGTAAAATAGGGTACAGTAGGGTACAGTCGGGTACAGTAGGGTAAAATAGGGTACAGTAGGGTACAGTCGGGTACAGTAGATTAAAATAGGGTACAGTAGGGTACAGTTGGTTACAGTAGGGTAAAATGGGGTACAGTAGGGTACAGTCGGGTACAGTAGGGTAAAATAGGGTACAGTAGGGTACAGTCAGGTACAGTAGGGTAAAATGGGGTACAGTCGGGTACAGTAGGGTACAGTCGGGTACAGTAGGGTAAAATAGGGTACAGTAGGGTACAGTCGGGTACAGTAGGGTAAAATAGGGTACAGTAGGGTAAAATAGGGTACAGTAGGGTAAAATAGGGTACAGTAGGGTACAGTTGGGTACAGTAGGGTAAAATAGGGTATTTTACCCTACTGTACCCTACTGTACCCGACTGTACCCAACTGTACCCTATTTTACCCTACTGTACCCGACTGTACCCTACTGTACCCTACTGTACCCTATTTTACCCTACTGTACCCGACTGTACCTGACTGTACCCTACTGTACCCTATTTTACCCTACTGTACCCGACTGTACCCAACTGTACCCTATTTTACCCTACTGTACCCGACTGTACCCAACTGTACCCTATTTTACCCTACTGTACCCTATTTTAGCCCTACTGTACCCGACTGTACCCTATTTTACCCTACTGTACCCGACTGTACCCGACTGTACCCTACTGTACCCTATTTTACCCTACTGTACCCGACTGTACCCGACTGTACCCTATTTTACCCTACTGTACCCTATTTTACCCTACTGTACCCGACTGTACTCTACCGTACCCTATTTTACCCTACTGTACCCGACTGTACCCTACTGTACCCTATTTTACCCTACTGTACCCTAATTTAGCCCTACTGTACCCGACTGTACCCTATTTTACCCTACTGTACCCGACTGTACCCTACTGTACCCTATTTCACCCTACTGTACCCGACTGTACCCTACTGTACCCTATTTTACCCTATTTTACCCTACTGTACCCGACTGTACCCAACTGTACCCTATTTTACCCTACTGTACCCGACTGTACCCAACTGTACCCTATTTTACCCTACTGTACCCTATTTTAGCCCTACTGTACCCGACTGTACCCTATTTTACCCTACTGTACCCGACTGTACCCTACTCTACTCAACTCAGCAGGTCTAAACTGGGCTTTAGTGTTGAGTGTACCCTACATTTAATTTTATGTGGCAGCTAGGTGTATCGTAATAACGACATTACGACACAAGTGCTGTTATGGCGAATAGATTAAGTATAGACTTTCTGAAGTCATATTATCTATGTTCTTATATATTTGTTCGCGACCATGTAAAAAACAGATAAAAGTACAGGAGTAGGAAAATAAACAAATACATTCAATATAATACTTATACACTACATATACTTAATACAAAATATCAATGGAAAAAAAAAGACTACTACTGTAGGATCGATTATTATTTACAGATTTATGTAGAGTTGGTTCCGATCACGTCTTCTGAATCACCGTGTAGGTATACTTACTTTATTTATTATTTAGGTTTTTTTGCATGAAAGGTTTGGTGCCGCTATTGAATATCTTTGGGGTATAGAAGTAACAGTTGGATGACGCACATCCGGCACATCGATGCACTCGATCGATCGATACCTATATCGAATTGATACTTGTACTCACAGTAAATCTCGACGACGACAGTTTTATTCGCTTCGCCGATGACATTCTTCGCTCTGCAGAGGTAAGACCCACTCAGTTCAGGTGATGGCTTTTTGATCGTAAGAGTCCCATGCACGTCGATGCCATAGCGGTTGTCTGTAATTTGTATAAGAATGTATTATGCTTCCATTCTCTGATACTTAAACAATATTTAACTACTTATAACTAGCTGTTGCCCGCGACTCATTCAGTCTACAATGTTCCGGGATAAAAAGTATCCTGTATGTTTATCTAGGAATCTAGGTCATAAACTATCCGTTAAATCGTTTTAGCGTGAAAGAGTAACAAATAGTGTTGTGAATTTAAGCTTCGAGGCGTAAATTACAAGACTAGAGTCACGACTGGTGAGTCTAGAAGCCTCGAACCTTAAGGGCTCGACCGTGTAAGCGTCAAATTAAAAAGCTCGTGTTGCTGCTTAGCTTTAAAACCTCCTAAGCATTGAATGTTTAAGCCTATAAAGTTTGGAGCATTTAAGAGCCTTAAAAGCTTTTAAAAAATTAAGTAGATCAATCTATGAAACATGTGATATACATGTATAGAGACATTACTTTTCTAAACGGCCCGCAAGCCGCATCGTATCGAATCGGATCGAATATTATTATAATCTTTAATTAAACGATATTAAATCATATAACCTACACAGCATTTAAGGTCGGCATTACCAAGCCGAGCTCAGCAGCTTGACAGCGGGCGTCTTCCGTTCAAGCTGCTAAGCACGGCTTGGTATGATAAGATAAGATAAGATAATCTTAATATATATAAATTACGTGTCACTTTGTTTGTCCGCGATGGACTCCTAAACTACTTAACCGATTTTAATAAAATTAGCACACCGTGTGCAGTTTGATCCAACTTGAGAGATAGGATAGCTTACATCTCAATTTATAGTCGCAATATTTTATTGCAAATTATTGCAAGAGAGCGGCGAACGCCAGGATGTACAATGCGGGGTGCGGTGGGGGATTGCGAGGGGGTGCGGGCGGTGTGGGGGAGGGGGTGCGGGGGTATTAAAGGGGGATATATAATACATGCATAATATAAGTTGCATCCGTGCAAAGCCGGGGCGGATCGTAATTGATATGGCAAAACAACGTTTGCCGGGCCAGCTAGTAATAATAATAATTTATTTATTTACTCATACAATTACGTCTATTTTGTTAGTAAGATCATACAAATAACTTATTATCTATTGTTAGTAAAATTGTACAATTTGACAAAGGGCTTCTCGAAACCACTTAGTATTTTGGGATCTTGATCATTTATCATCTCGCTGCTTATCTAAAAGAACGGCCTAATTCGAAATGATACGCTGTGTAATTATACACCTTATTTATTTATTTTATTTATTTTTATTTTATTTGCAATAATTAAAGTATTAAGTTGCACACCGTAGTATTTTAGATTAGGCAAACAACGGTTTTAGATAAGCAACGATCTGTTCTGAGATAAGATAAGAAAATTTATTCAATAATTTACAGTACAAAATGACAAGAAATACAATGTTTAACAAAAGTCTATGTAACACGTACCTATGCCTGCACCAGGGTTACAGAGAACTCTGTGTTGCAGGCTAAACGAGCATACTTAAATAATTAAAATTTAAAAAAAATCAGCTTATTTTCACAGTGCAAATATTTTATAAAAATATGCAGATATAAAATAAACCTAATAATAAATACCTAAACTTAAATAATAACCTGAATAATATAGACCTTAAGTACTGTAAAATTTAATATAGTTTAAAGAAATTATAAAATTCGTTCCGAACCGGATCTGATTCGTTTGGCGGAAAATGTCCAATCGTTTTTTTATGATTTTTTTTTTAGTGTATAAAATGTAATGTAACTATGTAAAAGTAACTATGCTGAGAGTTTCTCCGCGGGATCGCTTTAGCTTATTAGAACTAAAGTCATCGACGTAGCTCGAAGAATCGCCAGACTCAAGTGGCAGTGGGCAAGACACATCGCTCGTAGAACTGATGGCCGATGGGACCAAAAGTTCTCGAGTGGCGTCCACGGACCGGAAGACGCAGTGTAGGTAGGTCGCCAAGAAGATGGAGCGTCGACCTGTTTAAGGTTGCAGGAACGCGTTGGATGCGGATGGCATAGGACCGATCTGTTTGGCGAGCACTGTGGGAGGCCTATGTCACATAATCTTTGACTCTTTATTCAACACCACAAATTATGTATTAACAACTTTGAAAAAAAAGACAAACAATGTGCAAACTTAAAAAATACAATTCAACGAAATAAAAGTTAATTTTCTCTAGTGAAAATAAACGGATCACTCACGTCTCAAAACGAGTTTAACTCGACATGTTTCGGGCTAATCCGTAGCCCTTCCTCTCGGAGTCGCACGTCACGGCGCCGCGGCGGCTGCCATACGTGCACTGCGTGCTCGTACTCGACGCAACTGACAGCGACACACAACTACCCCCGTTTTCATCATCACTTTTATTGTCATTGTCAAATGTAGGGTAGCACACAACACTAACCACATCACTTTGTAAAGGTTCGCTCACACTCACCGTTGACGCAGTACGAACATTCAACACTGTTTTCCAACTCGGGGGTACTGACCAACCACTATCCCGGTTAAAATTTGGATGACGACCAATCTCGACGGCTTCACGCACCTTCCGCGGAATGAAAAACTTTTCTCTCGCAAGTACGGAAGCCTTATCAAAACGGATGTAGTGCGTCGAGCCCGAGTCCATTGAGTGTTCGGCCACCGCAGACCCCTTGCTGTCTTGCTTTTTCATACTGCGTATGTGCTCCGATAACCTTGTGGAAACATTACGTCCAGTCTCTCCGATATAATCCTTGCCACAGGAACATGGAATTTTATATACTCCGGGACCACTAAAGGGCTCCCTATCCTTCGGTGAACGTACCAACTGCCTGAGCTGCATATGAGGACGGTAAATCGACTTGATGCTGTATCTTCGGCGTAACAATTGCCCGATTTTAATGACAATAAAAGTGATGATGAAAACGGGGCTAGTTGTGTGTCGCTGTCAGTTGCGTCGAGTAGCCGCGCGACCAGGGCGTTAGCACGCAGTGCACGTTTGGTAGCCGCCGTGACATGCGACTCCGAGAGGAAGGAAGGGCTACGGATTAGCCCGAAACATGTCGAGTTAAACTCGTTTTGAGACGTGAGTGATCCGTTTATTTTCACTATGAGTGAGTCTCACGGTAGTTTCATGTTTAAAGTTAATTTTCTCTTATAATACCTAACAGAAAACAACAGACGGTTGGCTAAATGAAAACGGCGGACAGGTGAGGTCATTTGCTACTTATTCTGCCCCAATTGGCTAAGTAAAGTTTTTTGAAGAGGTGCTAATTATATTTTTATTCGACAGTCGGCGTTCTGGAGATCGAGAAACTGCAGCTGTTTTATTTTTATCTCCTATTGTTTACTGGAAATATTTTTTTAAGTGTTCGAGATGACATTTGTGAGATTTTACGGCTGACAAGCGATTCGTGCTCATTACTAAGAAGAAATAGAAAAAAAACGAAGTCAACTGTCACTTCTGTCAATGTCAAATCGTTTGCGTTTCGTTTGCTTTGCAATTTGGTGTGCTCAGTGTGATTTTTGGACTATTTTTATCGACCTCCGCATAAAATCCGGACTTTCAATTTTACCGCATTTCTCCACGACCTATGCACGTTAATTGGATCACGATTGAATACTTTCGATCACTATTTTGTAACTCCTTTTTGGACAACGCAAAGCAAACGAAACGCAAACAGTTAGATTTCATTTGGCATTGACAGAAGCGACAGTTGACTTCGTTTTTTTTTTCTATTTCTTCTTAGTACTGAGCACGAACCGCTTGACAGCCGTAAAATCTTGCAAATGTCATCTGGAACACTTAAAAAAATATTTCCAATAAATAAAAGGAGATAAAAATTAAACAGCTGCAGTTTCTTAGTGTTGAAGTCAACCACTGTCGAAAAAAAATATAATTAGCACCTCTTCAAAAAACTTTACTTAGCCAATTCCCGGATCAAAGCCCCACGGTAATATTAAAATTTTTTTGTTTACTATTTTGGAAAAATTACCGAAATTCATCATTTCGACCAGTTTTTAAAAAGTGATAAAGATAATCACCAGAATGTATGCTAGTCGTAATCTTGACTGTTAGTTTGTTCTTTTAAAATTGACACTTCATGTAGATAACGTCTAATAAAAATTATCACTTCTCAAACTTAAGTCCCGAAGTCTTAAAGGTAAAAAACTAGCCATTCAAGTTCTGTTAAGCTTTTTTTTTTTAATATGGCTCTCTCCATCAAGAGACAATTTTGCCAAGTGTCTAGTGCACTTTGCCGTTATTGGGTAAAAAAATCTAAACAATGAAATATGACAGAAAATGGTGGATGAACGATGTCAGTGCGAATCTCGCGATGGGAATCCGCGAAACTGTCAAATTTGATAATAACATCGCGACATGGTCATCTGTCAGTCATTAGGCGTTTTGTTTGTGCTATGCGCTTGCTGTACCTTCAATTGCCATTGCGATTTCTAATAGTTTGTAAAAAAAACAATATAAATTAAATTAAAACAACTTCATATTTTCTGATCACGACATACGCTGATGTACGGCGCTACTGTCGGCTCATAGCAACCCAGAAACGGCATCATCACAGTTGCAAAACCACCTGACAGAAGTTGAGATGTGGCTGAAGCGTTGGAGAATAAAAGCCAATGAGAGCAAATCGACACGACCAGATGGCCTAGTGGTTAGAGAACCTTACTACGAAGCTTGAGGTCCCGGGTTCGATTCCCATGTCGCGGCAGATATTTGTATGAAAAATACGAATGTTCGTTCTCGGGTCTTGGGTGTTTAATATGTATTTAAGTTTGTATCTGTTAAATTCATAACTCGTATTGAAAATAGTAATTTATTTTCTGACTGATGACATAAACATCAAAACGTAACCAAGGGACAAAAGCATAGACTAGTATGAAATATAAAAAGGATATATATCAGGCCTCCGCCCTTAATCAGCTGGAGGGACTCCAGCAGCGGGCCGCATCTGGTCGGCGTGCCGGCGGCAGCTCTGGCCCTCCTCTGTGATCACACGGTAGTGTAGGCGGCCCAGCCTTTCTGCCACTCTGCCGAATTCCCACTTCTTATTTGGATGCGAGTAGCTGCGTACTTGGACTCTTTCTCCCTCATTAAAAATCTTTCTAACAGCTCCATTACTATTATCTGGTGGTTTTCTCGGTAATATCTCCCCTAGCATTATATGGAGGCTTGTTCTAATATCTCTATTAAACATCAATTCGTATGCACTGCGGCCAGATTGATTTGGTGTTCGTCTTAGCTGTGTCTTTATGAGATACAGTCTATCATTGACATTGCCAGGGTTTTGTTGCATGCTGCGTAAGGCCTTTTTCACCGTTTGGACGCACCGTTCAGCTTGTCCATTGGATGCTGGGTGGTAGGGTGCAGACGTTCTGTGTGAAATTCCGTTGTCCTTGAGAAATCGTGTGAATTCGTTTGAGGTGAATTGGCGTGCGTTATCTGATACCAAAATGTGTGGTTATCCAAATACGCTGAACATTTCTTTGAGCTTATTAATGCACCATGAACTAGTCGTGGTTTTAGTTGGGATAATTTCTACCCATTTTGTAAAGGCATCTATGATGATAAAAAGCTGCTGTCCGTCGATAGGGCCAGCGAAATCAATATGGATGCGTTGCCAGGGCTCCGTCGTTTCTTCCCAATGATGGATTGGTACTTTCTTTGGCTCATTTATGTTTAATCTGCAAGCCCGACATGAATTAACCTTGTTTTCTATATCTTTGTCAATGTTCTTCCAATAAACAAAGTTTCATTTTGACAATACCCAGATGGCCAAGGTGAAGTTCATTGAGCACTGCCTCGCGTAAAGGGCTAGGTATCATTACTCGGATTCCTTTAAGAATACAATCATCTTTTCAGTCAATCAGTTAGCAGTTGAGGTACGATATTCAATGTCGTAATCAAATCCAGACAAGAAGTGAGCGTAATGAAACAGCCGCATAGTGCTCATTGCCGGTAAGGTCTTATGGGGATGAAAAATGTTAGTTAGGGGTTTATGATCAGTAATGAGAATAAATTTTCTTCCATAACAATAATGAAAGATTTTTTTTAACCCCCAATGAATGGCCGTGGCTTCTTTGTCGATCTGACTATATTTTTTTTCACTTGCAGAAAGACTTCTGGAGGCAAAAGCTACTGGTCTGTCGGAGCCATCGGGTAGTCGATGAGATAGAATTGCTCCGAGGCCATGAGGTGAAGCATCAGTTGCTAATGTAATTGTTTTTTTAGGGTCAAAATGTATAAGAACCCTGTCACTCGAAATTTCGCTTTTGATAGCGTTAAAGCTTCTTTCACAATCTTCTGACCAGTGGTAACGGGCACCTTTCTTTAATAGTTTATTTAAGGGGTTCGTGATGGAGGCATGGTTTGGTATAAACCTGTTATAGTAATTAGCCATTCCAAGGAAGTACGTAGTTCGCTTATGTTGGAAGGACGTTTCGTGTTGATGAGAGCTTGTGTTTTGTCTTTGTTCTTATTTAATCCATTGTTGTCAATTGTATGGCCCAGATAATTGATGTCACGTTGAAAGAATTGACATTTGTCTTTATTTAGTCGTAAATCATATTCTTGAAGTTTGTGTAAAGCTTTTTTTAATCGCATACATAATTGTTCTTCAGAGACCCCTTGAATTATTATATCGTCAAAAAAACATTTTACTCCATCCATTCCTTGAAGTAACTGGTCCATGAATTTTTGCCATAAATTTGGGGCAGTTTTCACACCGAACATTAATCGGTTGACTTTGTAGGTTCCTTTATGAGTGCTTAATGTTTGCAGTAACGCGCTTTCTTCGTCCATTTTCATATGTAGGTAAGCCTGGCTGATGTCGAGGGTGCAAAATAATTGTCCACCATTCATTTCTGATAGGATATCCTCGATTATCGGTATAGGATATTTTTCATCCTTGATGACTTTGTTAAGAGTTACTTTGTAATCTGCACATAATCGAATAGAGCCGTTGGGTTTAACAATTGGAACTATTGGTGTCCCCCATTCTGTTTGATCAATTTTAGTGATGACGCCTAATGCACAGAGTCTTTCGATTTCGTCATCAACCTTTTGTTTCAATGCATATGGTACTCTTCTTGGTTTAATGAAAATAGGTTGTGTATTTGGAAGTAGATTAATGTGACCCTTGTAGTTTGGGCTTTTTCCAAGGTCGGAATTGAAAACAGTTCCGGAGTATTCTTTAAGGAGTTTATCTAACTTTGAACGTAGTTCTACCTGTAAAGTTTTTACGTCAGCAAGTTCAAGTTTAAATTCCTTCATCCAACTTCTCCCAAAGATTGCATCCACGTCTTGATCGATTATATATAATTTTCCATTGAAATTTTGGTCTTTATATCTGCATTTGACATAAATACAACCATGAGGGACAATTATCTCTCCTGTGTATGTTCTTAATCTGATGTCGGTTTTATATATTCTGTTTCCCAGTTTCAGATCCTTATATTGCTTGAGGGACATGGATGAGAGTGCTGCCCCTGTGTCAAATTCCATCTTCACTATTTTGGAATTAATTTCTAAGGTAATAGTGTACTTGTCAGATGATTCCGTTCTAAGTAAATGAATATCACATATGCTTTCAGTTGAAATGTTAGAGTTCATGCGCTCAAGTTGGTTATTTGTGTTATCTCCTGTACTTGCGTCATTTGTCATGTCGAAGTGCTCAAAATCAATTTGATTGCTATGTTCATTGCGTTGCATGCAAACTTGTTGTAGATGTCCCTTGCGGTTGCACCTTTTGCAGACATTTGTTATGTGTTCGCATTCATTGGCTCTATGGCTGATTTGCCCACACCTGTAGCACTTTCCTCGAAGATCTTTTAGAGTAACAAAGTCGCGTCGCGTAGTTACAGGGGGGTTGTAGCGTTGCTGCCGAGTGGCTGTAATCTTGTTCATGGTGTCACTGGTAATGTTTTCAGTATTTGTTAGAAGGTTGTTTTCAGTTTTACCCATTTCAATAGCCATCGCTATTTTAATTATTCCAGAGAAAGTGGAGGTTTTGTTGTCCTGAAGGATTTTTGTGCGAATATCCCCGTCCCGTATACCTCGTATGAATTGCAAGCACAAGAAATTTTCTGAAATTGGTTTTTTACAGTTTTGGCACTGAAATTCGCAATTTATCGTAAGTTTTTTTAATTCTGATGCATATTGTGCTATAGTTTCATCAGTGTTTTGCTTTCTTGTTATAAATTTATGTTGACGTATCCAAATACTTGGCTTAGGGTCTATAAATTCTTCGAGTGTTTGTGCTAGTTGTTCAAATCGTAACGTTGTAGGATCTTCCGGTGAGCACAGGACGTACATCTGTTCATGAAGATGTGGGGGTAAAGCGGATAAAAATGTATACGTCTTTGTCTTCGGATCGGAGACGTTATTAAGAGTAAGATAGAGTTCCAGGCGTTTAATGAAATTGTTCATAGATTCCGCTTCGTGAAATGGTTGGAATTGAAATTTAGGGATAATTTGTTGAAGTTGACTTACTGGATGTGGTATATTGACGTTACTAGATGCACTCATGAAAACTTGGGAATCAATATTATTTTTAAAAGTCAATAATTTCAATTTCAATTGTATTGTTGTTTCTTCGAAATCCTGTCTATATTCAATTTCGTTGTTAATATTTTCCTCTTCTGTTTTAAATTCTATATTTGATTGTAACTCTTGAAATTTTTGTAAGTTGTCTGACAAAGATTGAATACGTACGGCGATTTCATCGTTATTGAATGTTTCTTGATTGAAAATTATATTTTGTGTCCTTGTGAGCGTGCCGCGCAGCACCGCACGGGCGCGGCGTGCTTTTACTACGTCGAATGGGTTAATTTCGTCGCCAGTGTTAAATTCATAACTCGTATTGAAAATAGTAATTTATTTTCTGACTGATGACATAAACATCAAAACGTAACCAAGGGACGAAAGCATAGACTAGTATATAATATGAAATATAAAAAGGATATATATCAGTATCTATCTATATAAGTATGTTTATCTATTGCTTAGTACCCATAACACAAGCTTTGTTTAGCTTACTTTGGGACTAGGTCAATTGGTGTGAATTGTGCCCTATTTTTTTTTATCGGTACATGTAACATTTACAATTAGGAGAGAAACATGTCCACCGGTAACGCTAAACTGCAAAGTTATCCCTCAAGATAATAACGCAAAATACTTGGGCATGCACCTAGACAGGGAACTAACATGGCAAAAACATATTTGGACAAAGCGCAAACAACTAGATGGAAAAATGCGGGCACTGAACTGGTTATTGGGACGCCAATCACAACTAAATCCTAACAGCAAGATGCTATAGTGTACAAAATTACCATAAAACCAATCTGGACTTACGGAATACAACTGTGGGGAACGGCCAGCAACAGTAATAAGTATAGATATCCTGGAGAGATTCCAGACCAAAGCTCTGAGAACAATGTTTGGCATCCCTCATTGTATAAGTAATAGATACATATACCTCGACCTCGGCCTAAAAACAGTTCGGCAGGGAATAGCTCAAAACAGCCTGAAATACCAGTAGAAACTGACCGTCCATGTAATTAAACAAACTGGCACACGCTCTGAGCGGAGAAGGCGCTCTTCATTATACCCGGCTAAAAAGAAGTGACATAGGTACCGAGCCTACATACTCCACAATGTAATATAATAATCAAAATTAATTGACTGTACCTAATTTAATTTAATTTAATATTGATTGTTTTAATTTATTTTTTAATTTAATTAATTCTAATGTATGTTCATAAAATTGAAGATAAAAGTAATAATATAATCTAGAAATAATGCATGATTTCAATTTCATATAAACATGACATACTTAATGAAATGTTTAGTTTTAAGTATTATTGTGTGCCCTTGCAGGGCGTCATGGACCGACTTATAAATCTATCTTAACATCTTTTAAAATGTACATGACTTTACAGTGAAATAAATAAATACATAAAAGATACCACTTGACATCAAGAGAGTCGTGTGAAAAGAATTTTCATACAAGTATGGCTTTTGAGGAAAATACCTATATACACTGAGAAAGCAAACAAAGAAGTGGCTTATTGTTGGAAAACAGATTGCCATGAAGCAGAAACATCAAAAAAATTGTTTCGATTACAGATAAGTATAAGGGCGATTTCAATAAAAAGTGCATCCCTCGCGTTTTTTTAAATGTGGCATTTTTGGATTTTTCTTACTGACAATCAGAATCAAGAGCTCTATTGACTTAGATGGTTAAAAAAAATACCCTAATTTTCCATACAATTTTTTTGTGTCATTTTTGTGACGACCCAAAAAATAAGGACATTTTTTCTTTATGAAAATGAATTGTGCCCGTGATTCAGAACATGGAAATCCCAAAAATTACCTCATAAAAAAAGTAAAGGGTACTTTGAAAATGCCGATGAATTCCTGCACAGTGAGAAATTTGATTAATATTTAGCCGTTTCTGCGAAATCCGTTGCCATCTGGCGTAGATAAATAAATAAATAATAAATAAATATCACGGGACAATTCACACCAATTGACCCAGTCCCAAAGTAAGCTAGGAAAGCTAGTAGTAGTAGTAGATCTCTCACAGTAATTTTTACCCGACTGCGAAGAAGGAAGGGTTATGTGTTTGACCCGTATGTATGTAGGTATGTATGTATGTCCATTCCTATGTCCTCTCGTAACTACACAACTGTTGAACCGATTTTGATAAATGATACGTCATTGGATTCGTCTTGATAACGCGAGTAACACTGGATACATGAAATTCCTGAAAAATCTAAATAGCGGATTATAGGCGCCAAAATGTGAGTCTTCAAAAAATCGAGTAGGGTATCAAAATAAATAATTTTAAAAGAGATTACAAAAATATATACAAGTTATGTGTTTAAATATAATTTGGAATAGTAAATTGGCAATCAATGCATTAAAACGACGACGTACCTACCTACTTACTTAAGATATCTTTGAGCAATAATTTTCTCTATGAAACCCATGTGGAAAATTAAGTACCTACATATTTCAAAATTGGTTTTGAACTTTAACTAAATAGCATAGGATTCCTAATTCAAATACTCAATAATTTATCTGGGTCTCAGGAGGTTACACTAAAAAAAAAGCAAGAAATAAAAAATAAAAAAATAAAAAAACTAAAAACCCGCCTGCGGTGTAAATAAAATAATAAATTAAAAAATCAAAAAAACCCGCCTGCAGAAATACTGAAAAGGTAGAAACAAGATAAAATGTTCAACACTTAACAATAAAACGAATTTAAAACACGTCGATGGCAGTCTTTCAAAATTTAATGCAACGATAAATTGCAGTCGGAGGCATGGGAGTCAGTGGCTGCATGGGATTTAATGTCACTTCATGCATGCTTCCGACTGCATTTTATCGTTGCATTAAATTTTGAAGGACTGCCACCGACGTGTTTTAAATTCGTTTTAAAACACGTTAAACATTTTATCTTGTTTCTACCTTTTCAGTATTTCTGCAGGCGAGTTTTTTTGATTTTTTAATTTATTATTTTAATTACACCGCAGGCGGGTTTTTAGTTTTTTTAATTATTTTTTTTTATTCCAGAATGCATAAGGCATTTTTTCCAAAAAAACAAACTCCTTTGAGTCTCATGAGTTCATGACATTTGATTAATACTTGGTCTTTTCTGCGAAATCCGTTGCCATCTCGCGTAGACCTTTCACAGAAATTTTGCCAGAAGGTGTATAAGGCATTTTTTCCAAAAAACTAACTCCTCCTTTGAGTCTCATGACCAAGGGTAGTTTTTTTTTCACAATCCCATGAATGTCGCTCATCAAAACCTCCATTCCGGGAACTTTTGTAACGAATGCCATTGGAAGGTCATAGTTTATAGAGCTGGGATGAGCGATTACTGCGACTTCCGCCACTCCTGGAAGGTCTTTAATGACATCTTCGATAACTGTGGGTGAGAAATAATGCCCGGAGATTTTTAACATCGCCGTAATCCTGTCGACGATGAAGAAATCACCATCATTGTCATAATACCCATAGTCTCCGGTATGGTACCATCCTTCCGAATCAATGACTGCGTCAGTTGCTGCTGGGTTGTTCCAGTAACAAGTCATTGTCCTTGGGCTCCGGCACAACAGCTCTCCTTTTTCATTCGGGCCCACAATTTCTCGGGTCTGTAGATTAACGACTTTTATTTCTGCATTAAACATTACTCTTCCGGATGAATTCATTTTAGTAGGTTTACTTTTTCCTGTTACTACAGATCCAAATTCAGTGCCACCATAACGAGTATAAATTTTTGCTTTCTGAAACAAACGACTGACAATTTCGACGAGTTCACTTTTGATGACTCCGCCACCGAAAGCCACTTGCTCAACTGATGATAAATCGTAATTCCATACACTTTTTGTCCTGCAGAAAAATTGAACTTTATGTATTGATATCGACATGCGAGTGACCTTGTATTTTTCTATTAATTTACAAGCATCTTCGACTTCACCTACACTATGATTAGCAAGTATCATCGTAGCTCTGAATATAATCGATCGCAAGATTGTTCTCACTGCAGATATCCAATATAATGGTGCAAAAGAGAGCATAATTGACGGCTCATTGTCATCTAGGTAATAATTCATCATATTGGCGATTGATCGATAAGAGTGTAGCACAGCTTTCGGCAAATCTGTTGTTCCCGAAGTATATATCAACACAGCCGGATCTTTAGCTTCAACTTTTGCACATTCAAATTTATCAACATCATCACTACTTGCAGTGCCCAAAATGTCTTTGAAGAATATTTGATTATTTTTTTTCCCGAAAATGACAACCGGTAGCAAATATGTTTTTTTATTTATTGTCTCGAGTACTGTTTCTGCAATGTCATAGTCAACAAATAACATTTTTGGATTTGTTGTTTCGATAAAGTGTATTACCATTTCTTCATTCACATGAACGCCGAACCGCCAATGATTAATGATAGTGCCCAGATAAAAAGACGCGAAAAGCGGTATGTAACTATCCAAAAAATTCCTTGCGCACACACCAACGACATCTCCTTGCACTATGCCTTGTTTTTGGAGCCATATTGCGCACCTGATACTCCTTTCGCCCATGCTCTTGTACGTTTCTGCTTCTCCAGTTGCGCCGTCAATCTGTCCCACGAAATCTGGATACTTTTTGAATTGACTAAGAAGCCGTTCTCCGAATTTAAAATACCCCTCTGGCCAGACAATTTTCGCTCCTTTCCAAATTCCATTTTCATATACAGGTTCAGGAATCTTTTCGATAATTGTCTCAGCCATGTCAGTTTCAGTAAAACGGAGCTTTTAATTTAAAATATTTTGTACATTGACGCGAAGAAACAATATCTAAGTTTATTTTTAATCGTAGAATTTTTCCGTTTATGCGCTAGTGAATATCTTAGAATATCATAATATTCTAATTTACAATGATGGGGCCTTTTTCTCTTTTTATACCCCGATTAAGTAGTTCACTCATGTATACATAATGTAATGTAAATAAATTATATCAAGTGTAGGCAAATATTTATGGTATTGCAATGAGAGCTCACTTAAAGCCGAGTACTATGATTACGCCACGACAAACTCGCTAGTTAACACCATTGAAACTATCTAAGAACCATCACCGACGAAATAATAATATTTTTCAAAAAACCGTACTCGTATCTAACCTTGTACTACATAGGTCTACGGACCCTAAGGCCGATATGACGAAATCAAACATACTTAGTTCGAGTTATGTGAGCGGCCGCATTGATTAAACGACAGGCGACAAAATTTTGATTTTGTCGCTCGAGTACCTATTCAAATGTTTAATGTTGTATTCAGTATTCAGTTATTATTTATTTTTATTAGCAGTTACGTTTGCTCACCGAAACTAAGATTTAAAAGCGAAAAAGTTTTCCGGGTGCGCCGGTGGGATTCGAACCCACGTCTCCTGGGTGTGCGCCCCAACACAGGTGTTCTACCAATTGAACCACGTCGCTCCCAACCGAGTTCCGCGAAATTCTTAATCGCTTACATACGCCAACAGTGGCGTGCGGTAACATCCATCACAACTATTAGAAGCTACGACTCCTACGTTCCAAATTAGTTGGAAAAGCGTACACATTATGACAATAATTAAAAATATTACTGATTCTTCTAGATATTCGTTTATAGTGTAGTAGCATTTTTGGAGTAAGAAATCTTTTAACATCCTTATAAATTTTTTATCTTTTGTTTCTATTTTTATTTGGGTAGGTAGTTTATTATACACCGTGAAATTTTAGTGGTTGTTTTCCCGAAACGAGGTGATTTAGTTTCGATTGTACAATCGATTTATAATTACTATTTTGACTAGAGTCAAAAATCCAATTGTGAAAAACGATAGTCGAAAATGACCGCAAAGCAATAGTAACGCTTCGTTGGTACAAGTAGCGTACGATCGTACGATAGGTTAGGTACCAACGAAGCGTTACTATTGGTTTGCGGTCATTTTCGACTTTCGTTTTTCACAATTGGATTTTAGACTCTAGTCAAAATAGTAATTATAAATCGATTGTACAATCGATACTAAATCACCTCGTTTCGGGAAAACAACCACTAAAATTTCACGGTGTATATTTTTACGGACATAGCGTAGGTTCCGTGAGAGTGTATTTTGAGGAGGGATGGTGGCAAATTTAATTTATTTCTGTGGCGTAGTGAGTATGTACTTTGGTTATCGTCTCGCTGTGTAAAGTAATCAGGGTATTTGCGGACAAACTTACATATTTCTAAAATATACATGCAAGGTACTGTTAGTATTTTTTGTGCTTGGAAATGGGGCTTGCAGCTCTCAGTGTTGGTGATAAATAAATAAATAAATAAATATAATAAATATCACGGGACAATTCACACCGATTGACCTAGTTCCAAAGTAAGCTAAGTAAAGCTTGTGTTATGGGTACTAGGCAATGGATAAACATACTTATATAGATAGATACATACTTAAATACGTATTAAACACCCGAGACCCGAGAACAAACATTCGTATTTTTCATACAAATATCTGCCCCGACACGGGAATCGAACCCGGGACCTCAAGCTTCATAGCCAAGTTCTCTAACCACTAGGCCATCTGGTCGTCTACATGGTGATGTTGACTAGAATCCGGATAAGTTTTTTTTGTGCAGTAAAAAGTGTTTGTGCATCTGTGCTATTTCCCCACAAGATAATGCCGTAGCTAAGACACGCATGGGCATATGCATAATATGTCAAAAGTGCAGTGTGTAAGTCTGTCGATTTTTTTATCTCTCGAAGTGCGTAGGTACGCGAAACTAAAATAAAAATAAAATAAATATTAGGGGACAATCTTACACAAATCGACCTAGTCCCAAACTAAGTAAAGCTTGTACTATGGGTACTAGACGACGATAAACATACTTGTATAGATAAATAAATACTTAAATACATAGAAAACATCCATAACTCAGGAACAAATATTCGTGCTCATCACACAAATAAATGCCCTTACCGGGATTTGAACCCAGGACCTCTTGCTTCGTAGGCAGGGTCACTACCAACTAGGCTAAAGCGGTCGTTAGACTAGATAGTTTACCTCTTATTTTTTTTATATGCGATTTCCAATTTATGTGGGTATCTATGACTAATCCGAGTAGAGTATAATCATCAACCACCTCTAATTTAAAAATTTTGTAGAAGTAATTTAAGTCTAATGGATTTTTTTGATGTGGGTAGTTGGTCATTATTTTTGTTTTTTGATGTGGGTAGTTGGTCATTATTTTTGTTTTTTGATGTGGGTAGTTGGTCATTATTTTTGTTTTTTGATGTGGGTAGTTGGTCATTATTTTTGTTTTTTCATAATTAATTTGTAAATTATGATCTTTCATCCAGGAATTGGTCCGTTCAAATATAGTGTAATGGGTTGGTTAAATTAAAATTATTTTTACATATTGTAAGGAGGGAAATGTCATCAGCAAATAGAATACATGGCTCGTTCATAGTTTTCGGTAGGTCGTTTATATAAATTAAAAATAAACATATACTACGTGTCCGCAGTGCATGTTTGGGGACAACGACAAGCGGCGATATTTTGATTTTCGCAAAGCGGCAGCGAGTCGACAGCGACTCAACGGCGATCAGCAATCAAATGTATCACACTACGTAAAAGCGTCCGCACTGCAACGTCGCTTGAGCGACAGAGCGTGAGGTTTTGCGTGCGACAAGAGGCGATAGAGTCGCGTCGCCTTAAATTTGAATCAATTTGAATTTGTCGCGCGATCGGTTACATCAAATCGATAAATGACGAGTAAACCTGCGTAAAGCGATTTAATTCGCCATAGTCGTTTCTTTATTCACTTATTGTTATTTCATGGATCCATGAAACTTCGAACAGAAACATTAATCGGGTCAAAAAAATCCATGACGATCACGTTTTTTGACTGCTCACTGTGTAAAATGCAACAAAAATAGATAATTATATTAAAACTTCACTGAGGGGTATATAGTAGGTAGGTACCTCGTTGCGTCGCTCCGTAGGTGAGGACACTACTTTTGCTTTCTGTCGCGACTGTAAAATCGTGTTGCCTAGTAAATGCAGCCAGCCAATTCGCGATGTATTGGCGATTCGCTTGTTCGTCGTTGCTGTTAATGCGGACACTAATAATTTGCTTCACCGTCGCATCGTTGTCGTGTCGCCGTCGCCTCACCAGTGCGGCCCCAGCCTAAAAAGGTGTCTATAGCTGGTTTGACAATGGACAGCACCTACCTTTGTCGAGATAAGATTCATCTTTCATCCAATACACATAAGGTTCTGGTTTCCCGGCTGCTTCGCACGATATCATCAGTAGGGCATCCATGTCTGTAGCTATGTACGATCCAGTGTAGTTGTCTTCCATTATGGTAGGTGGTTCTAGAACATTCACAATAAGGATCAATTCAGTTCGAGACGTGGCCTTCTTCCCACATTGTCAGTTTCCTATGATGTCTACTTCTGAAAGTGTCTGTCTCTTAATTCGGACCTTTTTTATGTATGTATAAATATGTTCAATGTGAACCTATACAACTTTACGGTACAGAGGTGCTACCACGAAATTCGAAAATCGAAGTTCGTATCGCATTATCCCTCTCACTCTTGTGTCAAATCATATTAGCGTGAGCGGGACGGCACGAAACGAAGTTCGAATTATGCACTTCGTGGTAGGGCCTCAGGTGTCGGGAAAAAAAGAAAACATTGTGAGAAGCAGACATTGTAGGGAACGGGTTTGTAGAACACAAATAGTGGGCATTATAGGAAACATACATCGTAGGAATTAGACATCATAATAAGCGGACATTATTGGAAGCAGGACAATTTTCGAAACGGACATAATAGGAAACGATCATTCTAGGACAGTGACATCATAGGAAACCATTTGCTGACATTACAGGACAGTCATTTCTTGGAAGCACACCTGTTTGAGAAGCAGACATGTTAGGAAACGGACTGAACGAGCCTGAACCGACTAAACTTTTTAACACAGTAGATACGCTATTTAAGACTATACTTCGTTTTTAACACAGTAGATACGCTATTTAAGACTATACTTCGTTTTTTAACACAGTAGATACGCTATTCAAGACTATACTTCGTTTTTTAACACAGTAGATACGCTATTTAAGACTATACTTCGTTTTTTAACACAGTTGATACGCTATTTAAGACTATACTTCGTTTTTAACACAGTAGATACGCTATTTAAGACTATACTTCGTTTTTTAACACAGTAGATACGCTATTCAAGACTATACTTCGTTTTTTAACACAGTAGATACGCTATTTAAGACTATACTTCGTTTTTTAACACAGTAGATACGCTATTTAAGACTATACTTCGTTTTTTTAACACAGTAAGATACGCTATTTAAAGACTATACTTCGTTTTTTTAACACAGTAAGATACGCTATTTAAGACTATACTTCGTTTTTTAACACAGTAGATACGCTATTTAAGACTATACTTCGTTTTTTTAACACAGTAAGATACGCTATTTAAGACTATACTTCGTTTTTTTAACACAGTAAGATACGCTATTTAAGACTATACTTCGTTTTTTTAGCATTAGAAAGAAGGTAAGCGACTTTGACGTGTCTTTTTATTAAAAAACACTTTTGAATATTTTTCATCAATCACAGCAAACATGTAACAATAAGAAAAGTCATGGTCATTTACATTATTTTGGTTTCTTAAGTAATAGTTACTATTTTTTTAAAAGCGTTTTTCGGTAAAAAGACTTGTTTACCCTATTTCTAATGCTAAAAAAACCGGCCAAGAGCGTGTCGGACACGCACAAGGTAGGGTTCCGTAGCCATTACCAAAAAAATCAAGTAATATTTTTCTAAGGATTTCGTATGTGTACGGAATCATCCAAGTTTAGGTATGTTTTATACCTTAGGCTACTATTTACTCTTAAACTACAAATAATTTCCAAGCAATCTTAGCCGCTATAATTTTCCTAGTAAATTTGATATATTTACAACCATTCTGAATTTTTTCAAATTTTTCCACCTAACAGTTTAGATTTTAGAGGGGGGGGGGACGCTCGATTTTAATGAAAATTTTCACTTTAAAGTTGAATATTTCGCAAACAGATAGCTGAATAGAAAAATCATGTTAGCAACCCCGCAATGGTTTTAAAATACCTATCCAACGATACCCCACACTATAGGATTAGTGGAGAAAAAAAAATCACCCCCCTTTACGTCTATGGGAGGTACCCTAAAAAAAATTATTTTTTATTTTACCACTTTGTTGGCGTGACTGATATGTATATTCATGCCAAATTACAGCTTTCTAGTACTAACGATCTCTGAGCTTAGCCGCGGACAGACAGACAGACGGACAGACATGGCGAAACTATAAGGGTTCCTAGTTGACTACGGAACTCTAAAAAACGAAGTATAGGGATCGCCAATGCGGAACGAGATTATATTCGACTCCACCACCACCATCGCTGCCACCACGCATTTGACAATGCGGCTGAAAGGCCGAGGTACTATTAGCAATAAATACGTAGGGTCCGCTACCGAGTTTCCGTAGGGCTCCTTGTTGCAGTTGTTAAACTTATGACTCTTAATAGTATATTTATAAGTTAAAGTTAACAAGTTAGTATAGCAGCGAGACCGTGTATCTTTTACGTTTATTTTAAGAGTGTCAGAGTAACTGTTAAGAACAGTTTATATTAGTGCAGTCTTAGGTAAAGAGTGCTGTTGTCGGCGCTGCGACGTATAACCAAAGTTGGGCGTGCTGCGACGTATAACTAAAGTAGGGCGCGATTCTAGGCTAAAAAGTGCTGTACGGTATTGAACCGTACAAAATATTTAATTCGATATTAAGTCCAACAAAATATTAGTTATCAGAGGAAAGTAGGTACAGTCAACCAATTTGATTCCTAGGCCACTATAGAATTTTGAAGCATTAACTACTGCAGTGGTTCCCAACCAGTGGTCCGTGGACCACCAGTGGTCCGCAGAAGCCAAAATATGGTCCGCGAATGATCTTATATTTTAATTTCCCATTAAGTTTTTTATTAAAGTTAAAGTCTGACTATTACAGTTTATTATTTTTATTAAGTATACACCTATATAGTGGTCCCTGCTAACAAGAACAATATAAAAGTGGTCCCTGACCAAGAAAAGGTGGGGAACCCCTGAACTACTGGATAATGACGACGTCAATGTGGGTAAAAGGATTACTAACTATTCGATCATAACATGCAATAAATGTAAAGAGTTTATAAACTTTTTTGATCTATGACATGTGAAGAAAAAGAAGTTTTGTCAGATGGACAGTGACAATAAGGATGTTGACGCCATTAAAAAATAATTCGAAGACACGAATCCAATAAAGAACGCTTTATTTTAGCCCTGAAAACCAGATTAATTTTCGATTAACTGCAAAATTAGATTTTTAGTTACTTTAAAACAAATAAATAGTTGATTGAGTATGCGAACAAGTGACGTCATATGTTGCTATTCCCATTTAAACTCTATGGGAGAATTGTGTTTTGACAGCTCATAAAAAGTACGTTAGTTGATTGGTGGCGTCAACATCCCTATTCATACATATTATACACAAGCTAACTCCTTTCCTATACATTATCGTTGAGCCATGTTCACAAAAACCAAGATTTCATCATGACATAGGTACATTAACGCAATAATCACTGTCATAGAAGATTTATAAACTGATTCATTGTGACATGGTTCTATAGTGGCCTAGGAATAAAATTGGTTGACTGTAGAGCTTGTCTAGTTTGAAATGATGCGCCCCACCACCGCACTCACGTATAGGATTCGAAACTCAATTCGATCTACAATAGACTCTATTGTAGCTCAAATTGAGCTCCATATCCCGTGCGCAAACGCGGTGGTGGGGCGCGTCATTTCAAACTAGACAAGCTCTACTTAATATACAATGAACATACTTATTACCATTGATTTGTACATAAAAATTCTTCCGAGCAACACCGACCATGTTTTCGGCTAAGCAGCTGTAACGGCCTTCGTGAACAGGCGTCACGTTGGTAATATTAATATTTCCATACTCATTAAATCTGAAAAGAAAATGATGTTACTGTTCAAACATTAAACACAAGTACTGTGTATTTTTAAACTATTAATTTTATAGAACAATATATGGGCTGTTTGCTTAAGATATTCGAATTTTAATTTTACAGAATGTATTTGCAAGATAAAGGAATATTTTTTTTTCAACGATCACTCATTTACTATGGAATAATTTACAAGTTAACAATACACACAAAATACAATAAAATAAAAATATTAAGGCTGCGGCTCCACTGAGGCGGAGACGAGAGGAGCGGAGAGGAGACGTGTAGGGGTCGACCAATCATATCAGTTGAAATCCACATCTCGTCTCCACACCGCTTCAATGGAACTGATATGATTGGTCGACCCCTACACGTCTCCTCTCCGCTCCTCTCGTCTCCGCCTCAGTGGAGCCGCAGCCTAAACAAATATAAACCGCCCCCGGATCGCACCAGGTGCAAAGATGGCCAACACACTAGCCGCATTGCCCCGCTGAACCGCGATGGACAACCTTTGCACCAGAGACGACCCAGAGCGATGGTCAAAACCTAAGGAATATTGTAATAATCACCTTGTCATAGTTCTAACCTAAATACATCCCAAGTGGCATTATAGGTACATTACGATGAATGTTTATTACGATTATTAAGATTAACTGTTCTGTTGTGTTATGATTATGATTAGCAAAATTATGATTTTTTTATGTACAGTCAGGTGTAAAAATATGAACCTATTCAAAGTTTCAAAAATAAGTACCACAGACTCTTATTCCGACGCAATAACAGCAATAAGGCCGTAGTAACATATTTTTGAGTGGTTCGAATAGATACTTATTTTTGCACTTGACTGTACGTATATTATAAATTGCGGATGTGCAATCGGCCCAGACGCCAGCTTGACACCTTAAAGGCCCAGTTTGCGTGCAGTGGCTAGACATCTGTCCATACCAATCCATACCAATGAACTTCAACGGTTGCAAGCAAATTTGTTTTGAAACTGGTAAGCTGGCGCTTGGGCCGATCGTACCTACTTACATTTCATTAACATAGACCTCCCCGCAAAGTAAAGCCTAAATCTATCAATACATTATTAACATTAAACTACTTTTTCATCGCACTTGCTCGACAATGGTGTTATTCGATGCCTGTACCTATACTAAATGACAATGGCCTAAATAATTGTTCTTAAGGGAGTTATGGATTTACGTACAGTTTTTCCTCCCAAGGGAGTTCTAACTTTAGTTTTTAAATTTTGCAAACAAGTTAGTAGGTAGGTATGTCATTTCAGACTAAGGAGGTTTCAAGTCAGCCAACGTTTATTTATATCTTTAAGACTTAGCTATAACCCAATTTTACAACACAAAACTTATCTACGCTTCATGAAACTTCGTTATTTTAATAATATTAGAAAGTATTTTTTTAACATGTTGACAGAATCTGGCCGTATGACCGCTCGAATTCTAAACTAAACACAGTTTAAATTATCTATGGTAAATGACTGGAAAAAAGTGACAATCTTTATTGGCATAGCCATTATTTTATTCAATTTTAGTAAGTGTTTAGAGACAAAATCATTTTATTTTTGGATTTTTTTCCTCGCATTGTGATGAAAATCATTGTGTGTATCACGGGCAGTAAGGGGATTACAAACTCGAGTCATTAAACGACTCTCGTTAGCAATCCCCTACTTACTGCCCTTGATGCACAATGTATTATATTGAATCAGGCGTTACTTTGCGGGGGTCCATATCAATGAACTGAAACAATTACTATGCTCACCCGCGACCCTATGATAGCTACGTTGTGGCTACGTTAATGGCTCAGTTCCTGTCGATAGGGCCCGCATGCGGGGTACGATAGATTTCTATAACGCAGCCAAAGGGCCCGCATTCGGGACACAGTTATCGACATAATGAGTTTCACTAGTCGTTATACCACCTGCGGGGAGTCGCCGCACGCTATATATCGACCGCATTATCGACCAAGGAAACTGAGCCTAAAGGTTGCGGGTGAGCAAAGTAATTGTTACACCGGCTGCAAGTCACTCAAAGGGCTATGGAGAGAGCTATGTTGGGTATTACTCTTCGCGATCAGGTACGAAATACCGAAATCCGTAGAAGAACAGGGCCAACTGACATAGCGGAAACAATAGCCAAAAGAAAGTGGAAGTGGGCTGGCCATATATGTCGCAGGTCTGACGGAAGATGGGGAAGAAAAGTGCTGGAGTGGAGACCGCGGACCGGGCGCAGAAATGTGGGAAGGCAGCCCATGAGGTGGACTGACGATCTGTCACGAGTGGCGGGTAAAGACTGGATGCGCATGGAGAGCATGGAAAAAATTGGAAGAGACCTATACTCAACAGTGGGTAGAAAATGGTTGAAAAAAGAAGAAAAAGTGTCTCAGTTCATTAACATTACACACACACATACGCACACGCATGCACACGCACACATGCACACACACAACCAGTTTAATGACCATAATATTTATATTTCTTTTGTGTATTTACTTAAATTTTAGTTAAACTTTTGTATTACTTTTTGGAACTAAAATCACTTTGTTTAAGGAGGGGGGGCGTTGCTACCTGCGACACAGTTTTTAACTTCTGCGGGTGACATCGTTTTTCATATTTTGTAATGCACCTAATTGTTACTGTTCCAAATAAAGATTTATTATTATTTTATTATTTATTAAACTGACCTTATATTTGTACTGTTTTCCACGAGTGTAGTATCTTGAAATTCCCATCGTATGGTAGGGATGGGAAACCCAACAGCATCACAGTTCAAGCTTAAATTTGCACCGACCAAAACGTTCACGCCTGAGTCCAACGGTGGTTCTATGGTAGGTGGGACTAAAACATACTTGTTCAGTTAGTACTTATATTTCAAAGGTTTCGGCATTGAAAAAATATAAATCGTATCGTTCCTGACCTTCGTATCGTCGTATATTGTTCTGTCCTACACTGGCAACCGACCTAGATAAGGTCGTGAGTTAATGGAAAACGACTTGATTTATAATATTACTGCTTATTGTTTACCCTCCATGTTCTATGTAAAATAAACATCATCATCATATGAGATAAAAGAAGTCTACTGATGGACATAGGCCTGCCCCAACGTTCACCATCCACATCATACGCGTTCCTGCAACCTTAACTACGACGTCGCTCCATCTTGATGGAGTGGAGGCCCGCTCAACACTGATTTATATTTTTTAAATGTTTATGTGGATTTTTTGCTGAAATACTTTTTTTTTTTTTTTTTTTTTTATGATATAGGGGGCAAACGAGCAGACGGATCGCCTGATGGTAAACGATTACCGTCGCCCATGGACGCCTGCGACACCAGAAGAGTCACAAGTGCGTTGCCGGCCTTTTAGGTAGGAGTACGCTCTTTTTTTGAAAGCTTGAAGGTCATATCGGTCCGGGAATACCGCAGCAGGAACCTCATTCCAGAGCTTTGCTGTGCGAGGCAGGAAATTTCTGGAAAAACGCACAGTAGAAGACAACCAACCATCCAGATGGTGAGGATGGTAGTGTTGTCGCGTAGGGCGGTGGCGGAAGGATGCGGCAGGGATCAACCCGAATAACTCCTCGGAGCACTCTCCGTAGTACATGCGATAGAAGATGCACAGTGAAGCTACATCTCTACGCACCGCCAAGGAATCGAGCCCATCAGAAGTTCGTTGGCAGCCGACTATTCGAGTCGCTCTCCGTTGTATGCGATCCAGAGGGAGAAGCTGGTACCGGGGAGCCCCCGCCCACAGATGAGAGCAGTATTCCATATGTGGGCGAACCTGCGCCTTATAAAGCTGAAGGCGGTGGGCTGGAGTGAAATACCGTCTCGATCTGTTGAGCACGCCGAGCTTCTTCGAGGCTAATTTAGCCTTACTCTCCAAGTGGTCGCGGAACTGGACTTCACTCGAGATGTCAATACCAAGGATTCCGATACTGGCTGTGGTAGCAAGGGGAGTGCCTTCGAAAAGAGGTGACGCGACAAACGCAGACTTTTTTGCGGTAAACGCGCAAACCTGTGTCTTAGTGGGGTTAAAACGGACTAAATTAAGTCGACCCCATTCTGAAACTTCTTTTAGGGAAGTCTCAATTTCAGACACAAGTTTGTTTCGGCACTCTATAACGTTTTCCCGAGAAATACCGGCGCGGCCGGTGTAAGAGGCATCAACCGTACTATCATCCGCATAACAGTGAATGCCGCCGGATGGCAGCATATCATTGACATGCAGAAGGAAGAGTGTAGGCGATAGCACACAGCCTTGAGGGACACCAGCATTCACAGACATGGAATCAGAGCATGCACCGTCAACTACAACCTTTATGCTTCTGTCCGTTAGGAAGCTGCCGATCCATCCGCATAATTTCTCAGGAAGCCCAAAGGACGGAAGTTTTGAGAGGAGCGCTTTGTGCCAAACCCGATCGAAGGCCTTCGCCACATCTAAACTAACAGCCAATGCTTCACCCTTTGTCTCAATCGCCTGTGCCCAACGATGTGTCAGGTAAACCAGTAGATCGCCGGCCGAGCGGCCGCTACGGAAACCATATTGACGGTCACTGAGCAATTGTCGGTCCTCAAGGTATCGAAGGAGCTGGCGGTTGATAACGGACTCCATTATCTTAGAGAACAGGGGAGTTATGGCTATTGGCCTATAGGTAGATGGATTAGAGCGGTCACCTTTTTTAGGGATCGGGTGGACCAGAGCAGACTTCCATGAGAACGGGACTACGCCAGAAGAGTAGGAGAGCCGAAAAAGACGCGTTAAAACCGGAGCCAACTCAGGAGCGCACATCTTCAACACTACCGGAGGGATTCCATCAGGCCCATTGGACTTATGGATATCGAGGGAGAGAAGTGCTTTACGCACTGAGCTTTGGTGGAACCGGATATCCGGCATACAGCTCTCACAACGCGGTATGGTCGGTGGCATGCGTCCCCCGTCATCCAAAGTCGAGTTGGACGCAAAGAATTTACCTAGAAGATCGGCTTTTTCCTTTGCGTCGCGGGCCAAAGAATCGTTAACCGCGTGTAGAGGCGGAAAAGAAGGCGTGCAGAAATTCCCCTGGATAGCTTTGGCAAGAGACCAGAACGCACGAGTTCCCGAAGGGAGGCGCTCTAGTCTCTCGCCAATTCTACCAATGTGCAACGATTTAGCTCTGGCAATGTCTCTTTTAAGGGACCTGGAGGCAAAGTTGAACTCCTTTTTTAAAACACTGGTCTTTACATCCCGAACCTTCGCTGCATTTACCCAAGCCCAAGCTAAGCTGGAATATTATTAATTCTACGACACAGTGTATAATTAAATTTTAGTTGACGGTAGCGCCGTTTGCTTGTTTGTGTGTATGTAAATACTTTATTGTACGTAAGACACAAAAAATAATACAAAACAAAAAGAGTACAAAGACGAACTTATCCCTAAAAGGGATCTTTTCAAGCTAACCTGGTATGAAAGGAAAAACTTAAATAATATGAGAACAGTAATTTGTACAGAGAAAAGATATATTATAGATATTGTTCGAAGCTTACCCCATATGTAGACCGCGTAAGTTACATTATTGTTCCCGTGCTTGTTGCTGACCATGCACATGTAGTCTCCAATATCGGTTAAGTTAGCCACAAACCTAAAAAAAAAATTAAGAATGTGGCCAAACGAACGTAATTTTTTGATTGAGTCGAGTATTTTCGGTCGTTTAATTTTGGTTTCATGCAAATAAATAAATATCACGGGACAATTCACACCAATTGACCTAGTCACAAAGCAAGCAATGTAAGCAAAGCTTGCAAAGCGGCAAAGCTTGTGTTATGGGTACTAGGCAACGGATAAACATACTTATATAGATAGATACATACTTAAATACATATTAACACGTTCACAGTCCAGTGGCCCATAAGTGGGGCACGATAGCTCTTATTCCATTGTAATAAGATTCTACTTTAAGGCACGGACAGGGAATGTGTTAAACACCCAAGACCCGAGAAGAAACATTCGTGTTTTTCATACAAATATCTGCCCCGACATGGGAATCGAACCCGGGACCTCAAGTTTCGTAGTCGGGTTCTTTAACCACTAGGCTATCTGGGCCCAATTGCATAACAAAGTACAACTTATATTAAAAGCGGAACTCCCTTTCTAGTTAATATAACTGAAGCGAGAGTTCCGCTTGTAATATTAGTTGTACTTTGTAAGTACTTTGTTATGCATTTGGGCCCTGGTCGTCAAAACATACGTCCTATTTATGTAAAAAGTTTATCGTTTTTTTGCTCATTTAATCTAATGCGTAGTGCGTTATCATTATCATAGCGCGTTGCAAAATATTATCTTGGCCACGCTAAATTCAGGTTCTGCGCCACCACTGAAGAGGTCAACATAGATTTCATCCTTTTTCAGACCCCGCCAATTTAGACACTGGGAATTTTCTGAATATAGTCATCTTTCCTACAACTATAGGTACTTCGTTTATTTAGCATTAAAGAGAGAAAAGAAAGAAAGAAAAATATTTATTCGTGACAATCTTAAATTAACAGGTGAAAAAAACGGTAACAGACACAACATTATCACGAAATGGTCCCAACTCAGCATGATGTCGGCCGTGAAGCTGACGCTGGTCTTCCGTTGGAACCATTTTACCCACAATTCAAACGTTAACTGATCAGTGAAACCGACAGCTAAAATTTTATCACTAAGCAATCCAAAAAATAAAATACATAAAAACACAAAAGGCAACTAAAATAAGCATACAAGGAAACAATACGAAAAAACCGGCCAAGAGCGTGTCGGACACGCCCAAGGTAGGGTTCCGTAGCCATTACGAAAAAATCAAGTAATATTTTTCTAAGGATTTCGTATGTGTACGGAATCATCCAAGTTTAGGTATGTTTTATACCTTAGGCTACTATTTACTCTTAAACTACAAATAATTTCCAAGCAATCTTAGCCGCTATAATTTTCCTAGTAAATTTGATATATTTACTACCCTTCTGAATTCTTTCAAATTTTTCCACCCAACAGTTTAGATTTTAGAGGGGGGGGGGGACGGCCGATTTTAATGAAAATTTTCACTTTAAAGTTGAATATTTCGCAAACAGATCACTGAATAGAAAAATCATGTTAGCAACCCCGCAATGATTTTAAAATACCTATCCAACGATACCCCACAATATAGGGTTTGCCGAGAAAAAAAAATCACCCCCACTTTACGTCTATGGGAGGTACCCTAAAAAAATTTTTTTTACTTTTTTTTATTCAATCACTTTGTCGGCGTGACTGATATATATATTGATGCCAAATTACAGCTTTCTAGTACTAACAGTCTCTGAGCTTAGCCGCGGACAGACAGACAGACAGACAGACAGACAGACAGACAGACATGGCGAAACTATAAGGGTTCCTAGTTGACTACGGAACCCTAAAAATGGTGTCTGCATAGACCGAATGCCTTTGCCCTTGCCATTTAATATAAACCAAAACGAAAACATGGAAACATAGACAAATTAGACATAAGGTCAACAATCTTGATATGACTTTTTATTGAAAATCGCTTTAAAAAAATAGTATCTATTACTTATGAATCCAAAATAATATAAATGACCATATCTCCTTGATAATTGTTACATATTTGCCATGATTTATTTTTCAAAAGTGTTTTTCAATAAAAATACATGTCAAGATCACTTACCTTCTTACTAACTGCTAAAAAAAACGAAGTATACAACAAGCAAAAATCATTATAGTTTGTAAAACGGATAAAGGACGGAATAGCCATTTTGAAATACCTTATTCCGAACTCATCAATGTACTTGCGGTCATCAGTAATAGCGTTTCCGTTCTGCAACCACCTCACTTCCGGTCTGGGCAAGCCTTCAGCTGCACACGGTAGTTCTACCAGTTGGCCTTCCAAGTAGTCTACTGGTGGTTCGAAGACTGGGCGTGATATTTTTGGAGGAGCTGGAAAACTCAAGTAAGTTGATTTTCATGGTCCAGACTTAATTATATAACTTCGAGTTAACTGCTAACCAAGGGTTCATCATCATCATCATCCCAGCCTAAATACGTCCCACTGCAGAGCACAGGCCTCCTCTCTGAATAAGAGGGCTTGGGCTGTAGTTCCCACGCGGGCCCAGTACGGATTGGGAACTTCAGACACACAATTGAATTTCTTCGCAGGTGTATGCAGGTTTCCTCATGTTGTCCTTCACCGTAAAGCTCATGGTAAATTTCAAATGTAATTGCGCACATAAATTCCGAAAAACACAGAGGTGTGAGCCGGGATTTAATCCCACGAGATTTGCTTGAGACGCCATGGGTCCGCAAGGCCACCACGGCTTTTTTAATCTGCCTGCCGAACGTATTTTATAAAATTCATAAAATTACCAGACAACAAAAGAAACAGATGTATAAGGCTGCGTTTCCACCAGAGATGTGCGAGTTAGCTAAGCGGTGCGAGGCTGTGTAACGAAGATGTGTAACGGTGTGAATGTTTCCACCAAAGATGTGCGAGGTAGCTGAGCGGTGCGAGGATGTGTAGCGGGCTCTTTTCAAATAAGCGGGCGCGGGCGGGGTGCGGTGAGGCGGGAGCGGAGCAACGCCGCCTAGCAACACATCCCTCGCAACACATTCCTCGCACACATTCCTCGCACACATTCCTCGCACACATCTTTCCCTTCTTTTGTTTTGTATGTACAAAAACCACGCTCCGCTGAGCTGTTTCCACCAGAGCTGAGCTGAGCAAGGATAGGTAAATGAAGTGTTTCTATTGGTTCATGACAAACACATCCCTCGCAACGCATCCTCGCACAGCTCCGGTGGATACGCAGCCTAATGGCGAACGCGAAAGAGAGAGGCGAAAATGATGTACATACTATTTAAAGTGCAATTTTTTAATGATTATAGGACTCATTCTCACTCACACTCACGCTCACGCACGTATTCCCAAACTTCCACATTTACATTATCAATAGGATTTATCTATAGCAACATGCATACTGAACTTGACGGATGCATCAACTTACCATAAATAACCAAGATGAAGTTATTCCGCGAAGACCCCACGGTATTGGTGGCGTTGCAGGAAAACAAACCAGAATCGTATTCAGTGGCCTTTTCTATCACTAAATCGCTGTCACTTGTCAAATGTCTGCAAGATAAACACGAAAAATATGACATGGGGCCGGTGCACCCTGGGCAACAATGATTTCCTGGCCAATTATGGATATTTATAGGCCAATGGCTAATAACACACAGACGTCAAATATAATAGCAGACTTGACATCACTACGTGTGTGTGCGTACATATTTCCTATTCCCTCACGCTACAATGATCAGGAATATTGTCATCCCGTTTTCTCATGTGTCGCAACACTGTCCAAGAAACCTTAAAAAAAATGACACATACTATGTTTTGAACGTCAGTCATTTAAATAAGCTGACGAAACTGTAAGCGAATTTTTTGGTAAACTGAGATTTTTTAATGATTTTTTCATCAAAATTAGAACTGATTTAGATTTAAAGATGTTGAAAAGTAGTGCCTAGCCTACCTTTGTGAAAGTGTTACATATGGAAATATACCAGGATTAACCTTTCACCGGTAAGTGTTTGTGTGATAGAGATGTGTGCGTTTTTGCCATTATTTGGACTCGTTATGTCAAGTCTGCTCCTAGTATTTCAAGTCTGTGTAATAACACGATACGCGGGGCGGTGAATAGAATTATTTTACAGAAAAACGGCCGACAATTTTTAAGTGTCTTCTATTTGACACTTGCAAAATTGACCTCTAATAGTAAGAGCCATATTTAAAAAAAATATATAAATTAAGAGGTAGGCCGCACTACGGCTAAAGGATTAGTCACACTGGATGCATTCTGCCTTTCGTTCTGCGGTCGCGGTCAGGTCAAATTGAGAGCAGTCCGCATTATGTATGAACAACATTGTAGCGCAAGAAGCTCGGTGCGGCCTTAAGTCTGACGATTCTCCGAGCTATGTCAGTAACTCTGATTCTCCTGCTGATCTTTTTTTTTTATATATAAGAGGTGGCAAACGAGCAGACGGGTCACCTGGTGGAGAGCGATCACCGTCACCCATGGACACCCGCAACACGGGGGGCATCAAAGGGTCGGCACCCTTTTAGGAATTGGTAGGCTCGTTTTTTAAAGATCCCTAAGTTGTAACGCTCCGGGAATGCTGCCGCAAAAAGCTGATTCCAGATCTTTGTCGTGCGAGGAAAGAAGTTACGCTTAAAACGCACGGTACTAGAATGCCAAT
Source organism: Archips crataeganus (assembly GCA_947859365.1). Lineage (NCBI taxonomy): Eukaryota > Metazoa > Arthropoda > Insecta > Lepidoptera > Tortricidae > Archips > Archips crataeganus. Next base: position 15,346,491 of record OX402064.1, read on the forward strand.
CATCAAGATGGTGAGGATGGAAAGACAAACGGTTCCTCGAAGTGCGGTAGTGGAATTTAGCCGCAGGCAGCAATTCGAACAGTTCGTCAGAACATTCCCCATGATAAATACGGTATAATATACAGAGAGACGCCACATCCCTCCGCAAAGCCATAGGATCGAGCAGGCCAGAGAGTACCTGATTACCGACAAATCGAGCAGCTCTACGTTGGATGCGGAAAAATGGAAGAATTTGGTACTTGGGTGCCCCAGCCCAGAGATGAGAGCAGTACTCCATGTGCCATGATCTCCTCATTTCTGAGAATTCTTTAGGGAAACTTGTTTGCTACTTACACGTTTTTCGTAAAACTCAATGGCTTTTCGTCCTTCGTCCACACGACCATAGGCTTGGGAACACCCATAGCTTCACATGACAATAACACCTTCTTTCCTAGCTGTACTTCTAACGGTTCCTGCTTTGAAATCTCTTTTAATTCTGGAGGATCTGTTGAAAGATTTTAATGTCATAATCACAACTGTATTCTACTACTAACTTTAATTTTTTTTACAAACTACAATATGTAGCTTTTTAAGGTTCCGTAGTCAACTAGGAACTATAGTTTCGCCATGTCTGTCCGTCTGTCTGTCTGTCTGTCTGTCTGTCTGTCTGTCTGTCTGTCCGCGGCTAAGCTCAGAGACTGTTAGTACTAGAAAGCTGTAATTTGGCATGAATATATATATCAGTCACGCCGACAAAGTGATTGAATAAAAAAAAAAGTAAAAAAAATTTTTTTAGGGTACCTCCCATAGACGTAAAGTGGGGGTGATTTTTTTTTCTCGGCTAACCCTATAGTGTGGGGTATCGTTGGATAGGTCTTTTAAAATCATTGCGGAGTTGCTAACATGATTTTTCTATTCAGTGATCTGTTTGCGAAATATTCAACTTTAAAGTGAAAATTTTCATTAAAATCGGCCGTCCCCCCCCCCCTCTAAAATCTAAACTGTTGGGTGGAAAAATTTGAAAAAATTCAGAAGGGTAGTAAATATATCAAATTTACTAGGAAAATTATAGCGGCTAAGATTGCTTGGAAATTATTTGTAGTTTAAGAGTAAATAGTAGCCTAAGGTATAAAACATACCTAAACTTGGATGATTCCGTACACATACGAAATACTTAGAAAAATATTACTTGATTTTTTCGTAATGGCTACGGAACCCTACCTTGGGCGTGTCCGACACGCTCTTGGCCGGTTTTTATTATGAGAGGGAGGCAAACGAGCAAGCGTTTCATCTGATGGAAAATGATCGCCACCGTACATAAATATCAACAACTCAAAGAGAGTCACTGATCTGTTGTCGGCCTTTAAAAAAGGAGAGGGAATAGGGAAGGGGGAGGGGGAGAGGTATTGAGCTTATTTTTTGAGATGATAAACTTATTGGTCGATGTTTGTATCGATAATAGGTATCATATTCGCTCGCTTCAGCTTCATAAGAAATTAACTAGTGAAATACTTAGACCAAATCGACCTTTGCAGAACGACCATGTAAAAAAATCGATCATTAACTATTGCAAATAACTTTTCAACGCATGAAACAGATAACGTTTTTTTAAAGTTAACCTTAACGTTGAAGTTTTTAAACATGCTTTACTTCCCACACTTTTTTTGTGTCACGCTCTCCCTCACTTTTTATTTTCCCGAGCATTTTCCAAACAATTTTTCAAAGAATTAGTTAAAAGGTGCAACCGTTCTGAAGTGTTGCACTGAAATAGTTACTTAATTGATTTTCATTCAGACGCAGACAATTTGGATAAATTTACAGACTGAATTAAGTTATTTTTATAACCAGGTCGCCCATTCAAGGTCGAGTTTCGCCCTACCTGTTTCAAACCAGAACTTGGCCCTTCATGAAAAAGTGGACATGACGAAAACCAAACTAGACATGAAATCAGGTTACATAAAAAAGATAGGTACCTACAAAATACTTACAATGCACATCCAATTCGACATCATAGTTATCTATTCCCAATACATTCTCCGCGGCGCATCTGTATGATCCAACATGGTCAATCATCGTGTTTGAAATGGTCAATTTAGTACCATCGTCGCTTAGTGTTACGTCGCTTGGTAGTTGACTATAACAAGTTGCGGGAGTTGTTCTGTATTGCCATGTTAGAGTCGGCTTGGGGTTGCCTTTTAAAACACTGAAAAAAAAGTTTATTAGGTCACTTCACTGTCTGTCTATCTGTCAGTTTACTCAGAGACACGAGGAAGTATCGAGTGGAGAACAATATTAAAATTACCAGATTCCTACTCAGATCTGCAATGATTTTAGGCATGGGACGCCTGGACAATTTTCTTCCTATTTAAATAAATGTTAAGTTTGCTTTGGACTATTTTATTTATATTTTACGATACACAATCTCACCTACATGTTAATATGGTTGGATTTCTTTTCCGCGTCACTACAATGGATGGTTCTTTGGATAACACTGGGTTTTCTGAAAAAAAAAGTAGGTTTACGTTAGGTTTTCGAGTGGCGACCACGAACCAGAAGACGCGGCGTTGGCAGGCTCACTAACGGCCAGTTGTTTGATCAATAATAAAACAAATCAAACAAAGTAATAGTTAAAATGTATGGCAAAAATAACAATAGTTAACATATTTCAAAGGAAATTTGACTATTAGTTAGTTTAACGGGCCTTAAGTGGAACGACATCGCGAGAGTTGGCAACCGGTGGATGCAAGGGTTACCTATCAAAATTTAGAAATATTTTTTTCCAAATATTTAAAATCCCGAATGCTTCATTTATCCGAATGCATTTTTTTCTGAAACTGTAAATATTTCAGGATTTTTATAAAACAACCCTAACCTAACCTAAAGGGTTCTACACGATGGTCCTGAAATAAATCCTGAAATATTTACAGTTTCAGAAAAAAATGCTTTCGGACAAATTAAGTTTTCGGGATTCTAAACCTTCGGAAATATAATTTTCTAAACATCGATAGGTTCCCGGATGCAAGTAGTGGTGAGTTGTCGGTTCTAAGGGAGGAGGTCTTTATCCATAGTTGGAGAGCTAGGGAACCCTCCGAGTAACAGTCTTCCTGTAAGGCTAGAAATTTGTAGAATGATGATTTATAGCACCCTAAGGGCAGAACCATGACCTGGCAGGGATATAAAAACTTGTTTCTGTAAGCTTAAAATTTGAATATGATTTAAGTAGTTTATTCACTGTAAATTTTGAAATCGGTCCAATAGTTTTTAAGTTTATTCGTTACATACAAAAATACAAATCTTTCCTCTTTATAATATTAGTGTAGATTGCCGCAGGTGGTCGGGCATTTAAAGTCTCAGTTTGAAATCGTGGATTTTATTCTTCACCTGATCCTTCCACTCCAGTCGATTACATACCCAAACCGTATATGCTTAAGGTCCCATTCACCAGAAGTTTTTCATAACCATTATTCGCTTCACAAGAATACAGCCCTAGGTCATCGAAGTCAACTTTCTCTATAATGATACTTGAGTCGTCCTCTGATACATGGATATTGGATATTGTCAGCTCAGTAGAATTGTGACGCCATTGAATTTTTGCTTTAGGGTAAGAGTCTACGTGACATGGCATTGTAATTTTGGAGTAGAGCTGTGTAGAGATATCTGAAATGATAAAAAAGTAAAAAAAAAAATCATGGGACAATTCACACCAATTGACCTAGTCCCAAAGTAAGCTAAGCAAAGCTTGTGTTATGGGTAAACATCGGTATCAACGTTCAAATTTCATGGCATTATTATGGTTAGCAGAAAAACAAATACAGACAAATATACTTTACTCTCTATTTTGTATAAATAAAAAACCGGCCAAGAGCGTGTCGGACACGCACAAGGTAGGGTTCCGTAGCCATTACAAAAAAATAAAGTAATATTTTTCTAAGGATTTCGTATGTGTACGGAATCATCCAAGTTTAGGTATATTTTATACCTTAGGCTACTATTTACTCTTAAACTACAAATAATTTCCAAGCAATCTTAGCCGCTATAATTTTCCTAGTAAATTTGATATATTTACTACCATTCTGAATTTTATCAAATTTTTCCGCCTAACAGTTTAGATTTTAGAGGGGGGGGACGCTCGATTTTAATGAAAATTTTCACTTTAAAGTTGAATATTTCGCAAACAGATCACTGAATAGAAAAATCATGTTAGCAACCCCGCAATGGTTTTAAAAGACCTATCCAACGATACCCCACACTATAGGATTAGTCGAGAAAAAAAAATCACCCCCCCTTTACGCCTATGGGAGGTACCCTAAAAAAAATTATTTTTTTATTTTTTATTTTATCACTTTGTTGGCGTGACTGATATGTATATTCATGCCAAATTACAGCTTTCTAGTACTAACGATCTCTGAGCTTAGCCGCGGACAGACAGACAGACAGACAGACAGACAGACAGACAGACAGACGGACAGACATGGCGAAACTATAAGGGTTCCTAGTTGACTACGGAACCCTAAAAAGGACTCCAAAAATGTTTTAATTTGTTCCATGGATTTTGCTGTCAATTTTTGACGTCTGCAAGAATACATAGGTATATCCACTTTAAATGACTAAAATACCTTTCCACACTGACTACACAGGGAACACAGGAAAGTATTATTTGACTTTACAGATTATTTTTGCATGACGGTTAAATTGTCATTCGTTGGGAAATTTAGCACGTATTATTTTTCGAATGCGAAATGAGTATTAAGATTTTTGATTGATTTTTTTGATTTTTGTATTCAGAATGTAAACTACTTTAAGTATATGTACAGTTTACCGTTGTATAATTGAGTGTAAAAACAAAAAAATAATTAGGGGGAATGTTGATAAAGTGGGAATGTGCACGAAGGAACCTAAACGCCTCCAACGACCTCCGTAGACTATAAACGAACTGCTTCGACTCGCAAATGGATCATAAAAAAAAAATATATTAGGGAACAATCTTACACGAATCGACCTAGTCCCAAACTAAGCAAAGCTTGTACTATGGGCACTAGACGACGATAAACATACTTATATAGATAAATAAATACTTAAATACATAGAAAACATCCATAACTCAGGAACAAATATTCGTGCTCATCACACAAATAAATGCCCTTACCGGGATTCGAACCCAGGACCTCTTGCTTCGTAGGCAGGGTCACTACCAACTAGGCTAAAGCGGTCGTTAAATAGGGATGTTTACACCATTAAAAAAGAATTTGAAGACACGACTCCAGTAAAAAAACGCTTTATTTCAGCCCTGAAAGCCAGATTAATTTTCGATTAAATGCAAAATTAGATTTTTTGTTGCTTTAAAACAAAAAAATAGTTAGTTGATTGAGTATGCGAACAATGACGTCATATGTCGCTATTGTCATTCAAACTCTATGGGAGATTGTGTTTTGACAGCTCATAAAAAGAACGTCAGTTGATTGGTGGTGTCAACATCCCTATTGTAGTCATTACACACTCGAATGTAAAATGACGGGCGTTTTTGGGACATTTTTTATTTTGTTGTTTGTACTTTTTGACTTTTTTTTAAATTCGGAAAGTTTTATGTGATTTCTGCTCAGAATCACGAGCTCTTTCGATCCTACTAGGAGAAAAAAAGTGTCCCAAGTTTTTTTTCCGTGCCGTACTACCATTACCATTACTACGTACCATTTTTCATAAACTTTATATGACCATAACGGAATGGAAGAAACGAAAATTATATGAAAGTTATGGGACACTGTTTTCTCCTAGTAGGATCGAAAGAGCTCGTGATTCTGAGCAGAAATCACATAAAACTTACCGAATTAAAAAAAAAGTCAAAAGATATAACAAAATAAAAAATGACCCTTTTTCTGACCCTCGCGGATATGGCAATACGATTCACACCTGAAAATCCCTGTACAAGTATCATAGCCCTCCTAACAACTACAGAAACACTGTCCTGGTGTATGCCTTCAGAATTCTCTCCGAAGCAGAAGTATGTCCCGTTCACTTCGCCGTTTTTGCTGTTTAGCGTCAGCACGCTTTTAAAGAGGTTTGGTGACAGCGCAGTTATCTGAAGAAAATTAAAACAGTAGGGTAAACTACACCAGTGATTGACCACTTTAAGAAAAACATTCATCAACATCATCCCAGCCTATATACGTCCCACTGCAGGGCACAGGCCTCCTCTCAGAATGAGAGGGCTTGGGCCGTAGTTCCCAAGCGGGCACAGTGCGGATTTGGAACTTCACACACACCATTGAACTTCTTCGCAGGTGTATCCAGGTTTCCTCACGATGTTTTCCTTCACCGTAAAGCTCATGGTAAATTGCAAATGTAATTTCGCACATAAATTCCGAAAAACTCAGAGGTGCGAGCCGGGGAACCCACGACCCTCTGCTTGAGGCCATACGTCAAACCACTAGGCCACCACGGCTTTTGAAGAAGAACATTTTTAGGGTTCCGTACCTAAAGGGTAAAAACGGAAACACTATTACTGAGGCTCCGCTGTCCGTCATTCCGTCTGTCACCAGGCTGTATCTCGGGAACCGTGATAGCTAGAGAGTTCAAATTTTCACAGATGATGTATTTCGGTTGCCGCTATAACAACAAATACTAAAAACTGGAATTAAATAAATATTTAAGGGAGCTCCCATACAAGAACCGTGATTTTTATACATAATTGTACGGAACCCTTCGTGCGCGAGTCCGACTCGCACTTGGCCGGTTTTTATAGATATTGGTACGGGACCCTTCGTGCGAGAGCCCGACTCGCACTTGTTTAGTTTACATTAGCGACGCATTTGGGTGTTGTATCTAGACATCTAACGCACACTATACTTGAAAGGTTTAGGTAATTAACTAAATGTAATTCTCCTATTGAACTGTCTAAAAATTTACATTTGTGTATTAAAATACGTTAGTCTACTTTGTACGAGGGGCGTTCAATATAAAGTGAGAATGAGATGCAAACTCTTTTAATATTACGAAATTAAATACTGGCCGGTAAAGCTAATCTATCTAGCTGATTGCTATGAAAAAAAAACTAACTGTCTTTTGTTTAAAAAAATATACGGTAATTTCTTTGCAATGCTATTGAGTACGTTAGCGAAAATGGAGAAAATTGAACTGCGCGCCGTTATCAAATACTTGTATTTGAAAAATTTTTCTACGGACCAAGTCAATTTGGATTTGCGGGACACTTTAGGGTCTAATGCTCCTCTGTATTCGACAGTCGCACGTTGGTGCGCCGAATTTAGACGTGGAAGAACATCGACAATGGACGACCCCCGCTCCGGACGCCCTACTACAGCAGTAACTGAAGAAATTGTGAAAAAAGTCGAAAACTCAGTTTTGGCGGATCGTCGTGTCACAGTTCGTTTTATTGCTGAAAATGTAAAGATTTCAACGGGGAGCGTTCATAATATTTTACATGAACGCTTGGGTATGAAAAAGGTATCTGCGCGTTGGGTACCAAGAATGCTTACTGACACGCAAAAACAAACTAGACTAGAGATTTGTCAAGAAGCTTTGAACCTGATGCAGCAAGACCGGGAACTTTTTTTGCCGCGATTTATAACAATGGACGAAACATGGCTCCATCATTACGACCCTGAAACGAAACTGCAGTTTATGACATGGAAAAGGCCATCATCTCCAACTCCGAAGAAATTCAAGGTGAGCCCATCTGCCGGTAAGGTCATGGGCTCTGTTTTTTGGGATGGTAAAGGGGTATTAACGATTGAGTATCTCGAGCATGGAGCCACTATTACGGGCACATTATACGCCAAACAAATAGCAACATTGCGCAATGAGATCCGCGAAAAACGGCGAGGTAAACTGTCGAAAGTTGTGCTGTTCCACCAGGACAATGCCCCGGCACACAAGTCCGCCGTTGCAATGGCTGCAATTCGTGATGCTGGGTTCGATATCCTTAAGCATCCTCCGTATTCACCAGATCTCGCTCCCAGTGATTTCTACCTATTTCCGAGATTGAAACAATACCTGAGAGGCCAGAAATTTGAAGACGACGACGCGGTAGTCGCTGCAGTACAAGATTTTTTAAGTACTCAAGATAAGACCTTTTTTAAAAATGGAATTTTATGTTTAGAAAAAATATATACTAAGTGTATTATGCTAAAAGGTGACTTTGTCGAAAAATATAATGACATTTAGTAAAAGTTGTTTATAACATACTCATTCTCACTTTTTATTGAACGCCCCTAGTATTACAATGACAGATAAATAAAATGTTTTGACAAGTTAAGTATGAAGTATCTTTTTCTATTTATTTTTTTATTTTTCTTCAACTTCATTTTTTATTACTTTTACGGTCATCCCGTGAAACCATATATTTCAAACTAAATACAAACTGAAATATAGATGCACAGAAAAGAGAGAGAGAAGAGAGAGAGGTAGAGGGCATAACATAGATGCGCTTTATCACTGCCTAAATGTGATTATAACAGACTGAAGTGTACGATGTATGGGAAAGATTCGTCGCTAATTTCTAGACCAGTGATGGTGTAGGGGTAAGCACGCAGCACGGAACGCTGAGGACCTGGGTTCGATTCCCAGCATTGGTCTTTTTTCTGGGGTTTTTTCTGTGCATCTATATTTCAGTTTGTATTTAGTTTGAAATATATGGTTTTACGGGATGACCGTAAAAGTAATAAAAAATGAAGTTGAAGAAAAACAAAAAAATAAATAGAAAAAGATACTTCATACTTAACTTGTAAAAGTTGGCCTAGTAGCGCCATCTCTTGGTCCAGGTGAGCGGGTAGCTCCGAAGGAGTGTTGAAGTCTCTCGGTAGAGGGCATAACATAGATGCGCTTTATCACTGCCTAATGTGATTATAACAGACTGAAGTGTACGATGTATGGGAAAGATTCGTCGCTAACTTCTAGACCAGTGATGGTGTAGGGGTAAGCACGCAGCACGGAACGCTGAGGACTTGGGTTCGATTCCCAGCATTGGTCTTTTTTCTGGGGTTTTTTCTGTGCATCTATATTTCAGTTTGTATTTAGTTTGAAATAAAATGTTTTGAATCCTTGAATGTGCCAAATTTGGAAACTGAAGTTTGTATACATTTAGTTAACTACCTAAACCTTGCAAGTATAGCCACGCTTCTCTTTAAACATGAAACTACCGTGTGACTCACTCATAGTGAAAATAAACGGATCACTCACGTCTTAAAACGAGTTTAACTCGACATGTTTCGGGCTAATCCTAGCCCTTCCTCTCGGAGTCGGAGTGATGTCACGTGACGTGCGACTCCGAGAGGAAGGGCTACGGATTAGCCCGAAACATGTCGAGTTAAACTCGTTTTAAGACAATACAATACAATACAAATATTCTTTATTGATCACCAAAAACAGTACAGTGACATTACAAAAATAAAAATTCAGGTAGACAATAGGCCGTGACGTGAGTGATCCGTTTATTTTCACTACGCTTCTCTTTCTTACAATGAAAATGTTCATTCCACGCCACCGGCGAATACTTACAGTATTATTCAGGAATGTTTCAGTCTCCTTATGCCAAACGATTCTAGGGGCCGGCTTGGCCTTCACGAAGCAAGTAACGTTGTACTCTGTTCCATTTAGCATGGTTATATTCTTAATTCCTTCTATGGAAACTTCTGGTTTCATCAGCGCTATTATTTCTACGGAGTCTGAAGCTGCAATAAAGAATACATTTAAATGATTTACGGTTAATTACTTTACATATTTTATAAAAAAAAGTCTTTTAAAACAGCTTTTTTCAGGATTAGTGTATACCTAGTCGGGGTAAGAAAAGGTTCGTCACTTTTCGACTCTTATGTCAACGAGTTAAGGTCGAATCGAGAAGTGACGAACCTTTTCTTACCCCGACTGTACTTGGAATCATCATCATCACCATCCCAGCTTATATACGCCCCACTGCAGGGCACAGGTCTCCTCTGAGAATGAGAGGGGTTGGGCCGTAATTCCCACGCGGGCCCAGTGCGGATCGGGAACTACACACCATTGATTTTGAACCCTTTGAGATGCCACAGGTCAAACCACTAGGCCACCAAGGCCTCAAAAACACTTGGAATGGCTCCAAAAATTTATAATAAGGTTCCGAACCACATAAAAAATAATAGAAAAAGTAAATAATTTCAAAACCAAATTGGGATGTCCCAATTTTTGACAACGTACTAGGGGCGTTCAATAAAAAGTGAGAGTGAGTATGTTATAAACAACTTTTACTAAATGTCATTTTATTTTTCGACATAGTCACCTTTTAGCATAATACACAGTATACAAGTTAAGTATGAAGTATCTTTTTCTATTTTTTTTTTTTATTTTTTTATTTTTCAACTTAATTTTTTTATTACTTTTACGGTCATCCCGTGAAACCATATATTTCAAAGTAAATACAAACTGAAATATAGATGCACAGAAAAAACCCCAGAAAAAAGACCAATGCTGGGAATCGAACCCAGGTCCTCAGCGTTCCGTGCTGCGTGCTTACCCCTACACCATCACTGGTCTAGAAGTTAGCGACGAATCTTTCCCATACATCGTACACTTCAGTCTGTTATAATCACATTATGCAGTGATAAGCGCGCATCTATGTTATGCCCTCTACCGAGAGACTTTAACTCTCCTTCGGAACTAACCGCTCACCTGGACCAAGAGATGGCGCTACTAAGCCAACTTTTACAAGTTAAGTATGAAAACTCATATTCTTTCTATCTATCTATCTATCTATCTATCTATCTATCTTTACTAATACCTTTATTTTCTCCCTGTAGAGCCACACAAGTCCACACACCATCAGAATCCACCTTTCTTTCTAACATGGCGTTATAACTGCCGTTTACGGCGCGTTTCTCCACTATGTCACCATTATACAGCCACTGGACTTCGCTACAGCTCTCTACGTGGCATATCAGCTGTACAAGAGAGTTTATAGCTCTTGGTAGTGTGTGAGGTCCTAGTATTTGTGCGGTGGGCAGACTGGAAACTGTTATGGTCAGAGACTGTGATGATTGACCGCCTGTAAAAATATCATTAAAGGTTATTTTCATCATCCTTGTCTATTTACGTCCCACTGCAGGGCACAAGCTTTCTCTCAGAATGAGAGGGCTTGGGCTGTAGTTGCCAAGAGGGCCCAGTACGGATTGGGAACTTTACAAGTTTATTCGCAGGTGTGTGCTAATTGCAATTGAAATACAGATGATGGGAGCCAATTCCATTTCTTAGCAGCTGGAGTTAGGAAAGATGAAACGAAGTTCTTTGTATGGGCCAATGGAATACTAACCACACAAGGGTGAAGACGCTCCCCCCGCCTGGATGTCCGTTGGTAAAATGGAGATGGAGGAATTAAAAAAAAACATGTAATTCCTGCGCACACTCAGCAAAATGTACTAATGTTTATTAGTGATGTGTTTGTTTTTGTAATATAACATTTAATTGGTTTACCTCTATTAGCAGCGACGCAGGAATACACGCCGCCATCTTGTTCACTAACGCGGATAGTCTTATTGAAATTGTACACTCCATCGTAATTGGGTTCCGTGTTTATTTCGCTAGCTGTAAAGAAGAAATAAGTTTATGTAAAAAAAATATCCTCGTATCTGTAAGTAGGAAAAAGATTGGAATTTATTTTCATTTAAGATCGAACGAAACAAAACAAAATGCAACTCTGTTCCAATTTAGAATGATATAAATTTATTTGAAATGGCGATGTCCTTAATCGAGGGGTCAGATCAATTTACCAATATCGTTATTTCCTAGTTAGAGCAGGCGCTAGAGGTACTTGAGTATGCAAAATGTGAGGACCGAATTCTACCAATGGATTTGAGTTAAGACAAGGTCAAAGATTAATAAAGTGGATCTTGCAAGTCAATTTTTTGGTCCATTTTTTTTTACCCCCTATTTTTACCCCTTATTTTTTTTTCTCGTCTAACTTTATAGTGTGGGGTATCGTTGGATAGGTCTCTTAAAATAATTACGAGGTTGTGAAGACGATTTTTCGATACAGTGATTCGTTTGCGAAATATTCAACTTTAAAGTGTTTTTTTTTGTTAAAATCGAGCGTCCCTCCCACTCTAAAAGCTGCACTATAGGTCAGGCTGCTATTTACTCTTAAAGTACTACTAATTCACAAAGACAAATTAGCCGTTATATTTTTTATTGTAAATTTAATATATTTACTTCCATGATAAATTTTTTCAAAATTTTCAAACCAGCTGTTTAGCTTTTAGAGTGGCCCCTCCCACTCTAAAAGCTAAACAGCTGGTTTGAAAATTTTGAAAAAAATTATTATGGAAGTAAATATATTAAATTTACAATAAAAAATATAACGGCTAACGCTCGATTTTAACAAAAAAAATCACTTTAAAGTTGAATATTTCGCAAACGAATCACTGTGTCGAAAAATCGTCTTAACAACCTCGTAATTATTTTAAGAGACCTATCCAACGATACCCCACACTATAAAAGTAGTCGAGAAAAAAAAATAAGGGGTAAAAATAGGGGAAAAAAAAATGGACCAAAAAATTTACTAGCAAAATCCACATTATTAATCTTTGGCCTTTTCTTAACTCAAATCCATTGGTGGAATTCGGTCCTCACATTTTGTATACTCAACTACCTCTGGCTCCTGCTCTAAGTAGCAAAATTTCCATTTGCATTTTTTCCCAAATGCTTTTTTTTCACTATGGTTTTTTACTGAAGCTGATTTCCACAATCGCTTTTTCCCCAACTTTAATCGACACAGAAACATAGGTAGGTTTAGGTTATATTTAGTTTGCATCGGCCCGAGGGGCCAAAAGCACAGAAGAAGGATCTCCGTCGACACTGACTGTTTCTGTGTCAATTCAGATTGGGAAAAAACGCTACTGTGAAAATAAGCTTCAGTAAAATACTATACTGAGAAATAAGCATTTGGGAAACAATGCGAATGGAAATTTTGCTACTAGCTAGGAATTAAGAGGGTTTATACCCGCTGAGCTGGCAACGTTGCATTCTTGTTAGTTTTTCTCGATTATTCCTTAAAAATTTAATGAAAATTAAAAATGTTTTGTATACAAATTGTTCTAATATATAAGTTAATGTGTCTACTGCAATAATAATTCGTGATAGACTTTTATTTTCTTTAAAAACGAACAAATTATTACCTAACGGTTTTTAAAGAAAATAAAAGTCTTATCACGAATTATTATTGCAGTAGACACATTAACTAATATATTAGAACAATTTGTATACAAAACATTTTTAATTTTCATTCAATTTTTATGGAATAATCGAGAAAAACTAACAAAAATGCAACGTTGCCAGCTCAGCAGGTATAAAACCTCTTAACGATTTTGGTGAATTGATCTAAAAGCCCATTGGACAGAACGAGGATAGGTACCTATGTGATTTATAATTTATTATAAACAGAACTTATTATCACGCAAACAATATTTACCTCGACGTTTCGGCCACATTGCGGCGGCCGTGGTCACGAGTTGACGGAGGTGTTGGGTGATATGTTCGTTTAGCCGCGCGAGTCTTTCGAACTACCCGGGTGAATATTCGAGCGTTTTGACCGCGCGGTTAAACGTCATTACCATTCGACGATTATTACCACAACCGAAGGACGAATCGCGCGAAATTTCATCAAACTAGATTTAGCATCGGTACTGTCTTAAGTTTTCATAAAAAGTTAACCCTAAGCATCATCCATTTTAATAATTTCTGCTCAAATGGTAATGACAAAAAAAAACCGCCGTAAAAACGCTGAATATTTACCCACCCGCACTTGATTCCGATTAGAATCAGTACGCTTAGTATAAGTTTTACTTCACCAAAATACTTCTCGATCGCGTTTACGTAAAAAAATCAATTACTAGGGAAACATGGACAGCGCCTCCGCGGCCGCGCGTTCATGTTTCCATAGAATTGATTTTTTTACGTAAACGCGATCGAGAAGTATTGAAGTGATGTAAAACTTATACTAAGCGTACTGCACCCGTATCTCGAACTCGAACGAGTTCGACAAAAAATGTAGTATGGCAAATATCCGTAACAAACGATTGGATCTTACCGGTGTAGTAGCTTGCCCCGTTGAACACCATCTGATAGTTTGTTAAGGCAGTTTCTGTGAGGGCCGTGCAGGCGACAGTGAGATTGTTTCCAACCAACAAACTTGTGTTGCTAGCTGACATTGTTACTACCGGCGGTTCCACTGAAAGAACGAAGGGATAGTAAGTTTTCATATGTTAAACATATTTTTCTCAAACATCCAAGGAAATGTGGTCCTTATAGTCGTGACAATAGAACACGAAGTATGCCATTGTATAGAAAGAAAGAAAGAAAGAAAGAAAGAAAGAAAGAAAGAAAGAAAGAAAAACATTTATTTTATATGTATAGCAGTTATGTATAGCAGTTGAGGAAGATTCGTTCTAATTTCAAATTAGACGACAATAATGGAATTTCATACAAACATTGCTGGCCAAGGCCAGCAAAGAGATTGTCTTTTGTTTTAGTGGGTCGTATTTTCTTTTATTGACTATCAATGACATACTGCCAATTAAGAAAAATTTAGTTTGTGAATTTACTTTTTAATATCTTACTTGGCTAGATTTAATAAAATAAATAAGGATTGGCGTTTATTGTTAACAATTTATTAAAATAACCAATTAATAAGGTCGTAATTTTTCAATAAATATAAATCATCTCAAGATTTTGCGTCAAAAACATTAACTGGAACAGCTTACAAATAAATTGCTGGAAAAAAAATATTTTGGCGGGAATCAAAAAAAAAAAACAATTTGAATTAAATATGAATATATAAGTTGAACATTCGTGTCATTTCCTTGGATTTATTTGAGAAAAGCACTATACAAGCCTTGGCCACGAACAGGGATTGCCGGCCTCGTATCTCTAGATGGCCTCGTTACCACTCGGCCATCTATTACTACTCGGCCGGCAATCCCCTATTTCGCGGCCGCTGCAGTAATGTACTGTAAGGCTAGGTACCCGAAAAAGCCGTGGTGGCTTAGTGGTTTGACCTATGCCCCCTCAAGCAGGTCGTGGGTTTAGGGTTGCCAACCGTACTATAATATATAGTATTGTACTATATTTTCGCTCTGTGTACTATATACTGTTGAAGAAATATATAGTACGCAAAAATACTATATTTCAGTCAGTCCTTACGCATGCGGTTTGGGTAGGCCATTTTTACTATACAATACAATACAATACAAATATTCTTTATTGATCACCAAAAACAGTACAGTGACATTACAAAAATAAAAATTCAGGTAGACAATAGGCTATACTTATGTTTAATGAATCAATTTTCGCTATTTAAAGTATTTTGTACTATTTTTTTTTTTCAGAGTACTATATTTTTTCTACTTTGGGCTGGGAAATACTATATTTGCTTAAGAAATAGTTGGCAACCCTACGTGGGTTCCAAGCTCGCGCCTCTGAGTTTTTCGGAATTTACGTGCGAAATTAGATTTGAAATTTACCATGAGCCTCACGGTGAAGGAATCGTGCGGTAACCTGTTGTACGTGCCTGAGAAGAAATTCAATGGAGTGTGAAGTTCCCGACCCACACGGGGTCCGCGTGGGAACGACGGCTCAAGGCCTCTTAACACTTTCACAGTCCAGTGCCCCAGATAAGGGTCACAGCGACTTAGCTTCACAGGTCTGTGCCCACATATGGGGCACTAGAATCAAAAAGACTTGCATCTAGATTATAGTACAATACCTTGTTTGCACACCGAGCAAGACGGTACAGTGATTAAATTAATTTGCTGGATTTACCAGGAATTAGAAATTTGTATGGGACTGTGAACGTGTTAATCTGATAGGTATCCGTGTGGCTTTCAGTGGGACGTATATAGGCTGGGATGATAATAATGACCCTAAAACATAACTCACCTGCAAGCTCAACTTCGGTGGTGGCTTGGCTGACCCCAGCGACATTTCTGGCGACGCAGCGGTAACTGCCCACGCTTTCCTCGCCCATGTTGCTTATAACGTACTCTATCGACGTACTCTGCCTGGAATCGTACACGGAAACACTCAAAACGAATTATGGTAAAGCTTTATCAATATCGCATGGTGGACGGTCGTACTGCCCTGCAGACTCTAAAACGCAGTAAGAGAAAAAAACCGATTAGACCATTATGTTCCTTACGCTGTGGTTGTATATAGTTCAATATTCAACAAACGTAAAACCCTCTTACTGCGTTTTAGAGTCTGCAGGGCAGCGTAGGGTAGGCCTACAGGGCGGCGTCCCGTTGGTCGCCCTAGATACCGTTGGGCAGATGTGGTGGAGGCGGATCTGCGCGAGCTTGAGGCTGGTGACTGGCGCGAGACGGCACAGGACCGGGATCTGTGGCGTGCACTTGTATTTGAGGCCAAGACACTTTGGGTCGTTGCGCCAGAGTAGAAGTTTATCAATATCAATTTTATCTCAAAAGAAACTGCCGGCGCGCAGCGTCATCGTGGCGAATATAATCACGGATACATGCCCGCTGCGTGCACGCCGCATACCCGCTCTGCTGAGAAACCGCCGACAAAACGCTGGTATGTAAACAAAGAGCCCAACCACACAAGCGATTTTCTTCGGCAATTTTACGGCCGAGGTTATCGCGCCCTGCACGCTACAACCCGCGGCGTGCACGACGCAATATCGCCGCGATTTATTGGTCGCCACGAAATCGCTCGTGTGGTAGGGCCTAAAGGCTATATGAATATAACGTAGGCTATTTTATACATAGGACACAGGACAGGGACAGTAAAATCAGACGAAGCCGTAAAAATAAAAAATAAAATACAAAAATCGGGACGTAAAATCTTCTGCCTTTGATAGTGAAATTGTGAGCGTGTAAGTGTTAATGAACTCACAAGCTAGAAGTTTGCTGCTGCAGCCGGGTACCGTCTCTGGTCCACAAGGCACTGACTGGAACCAAGCTCTCTATGTCACATCGAAGCGTCACTGACTGGTGTGATGATGCATTGACCTAAAAATAATAAAACTATTGGAATCTAAACATGAAACTACCTTGAAACTCACTCATAGTGAAAGAATACGGATTAATCACGTCTTCAAACGAGTTTATCTCGACATTTTTCGGGCTAATTCGTATCCGGGTTAGTGCGCGTTTGATAGCAACCGTCGTGGCGCGCTCCTCCGAGAAGAAGGGCTACGGATTAGACGGAAAAATGTCGAGATGAACTCGTTTTAGGACGTGAGTTATCCGTATTCTTTCTACTATAGGGGTCATTGGAAATAAATAGAATTAAAATCAGTTTCAGTTCTAGACAATATTTAATAATTATTAAGTCCAAATAGTACCTAGTTAGGTAGTTGCTGGAACGCGTTGGATGCGGATGGCGCGGGGCCGGTCTGTTTGGCGAGCCTTGGGGGCGGCCTATGTTTAGCAGTGGACATGATGATGATGAAGTCCAAATACTACATCTAATCATCTACATCACCTACGTTATTTTATTATGATAGGTATACCACTGCAATGCTTAATTAAACCGTACCTCTTCTGATCACGTCTCCGATGTCACCAAGTATTACACGGGGTACATCTAATGCTATATCTTTGGACTCATCTGCACTTACCATTAGGTGAGAAAAAGGTCAATCGCTGTTAACTTTAAAAAAACCGGCCAAGAGCGTGTCGGACACGCCCAAGGTAGGGTTCCGTAGCCATTACGAAAAAATCAAGTAATATTTTTCTAAGGATTTCGTATGTGTACGGAATCATCCAAGTTTAGCTATGTTTTATACCTTAGGCTACTATTTACTCTTAAACTACAAATAATTTCCAAGCAATCTTAGCCGCTATAATTTTCCTAGTAAATTTGATATATTTACTACCCTTCTGAATTTTTACAAATTTTTCCACCCAACAGTTTAGATTTTAGAGGGCCGATTTTAATGAAAATTTTCACTTTAAAGTTGAATATTTCGCAAACAGAACACTGAATAGAAAAATCATGTTAGCAACCGAGCAATGATTTTAAAAGACCTATCCAACGATACCCCACACTATAGGGTTAGACAAGAAAAAAAAATCACCCCCACTTTACGTCTATGGGAGGTACCCTAAAAAATTTTTTTTACTTTTTTTTATTCAATCACTTTGTCGGCGTGACTGATATATATATTCATGCCAAATTACAGCTTTCTAGTACTAACAGTCTCTGAGCTTAGCCGCGGACAGACAGACAGACAGACAGACAGACGGACAGACATGGCGAAACTATAAGGGTTCCTAGTTGACTACGGAACCCTAAAAAAGGTATATCAAAATAAATGGATCCACTCGATAAGAAGCAGTGTTGGCCTAGTGGTTTGACCTAGGCCTCTCAAGCAGAGAGTCGTGAGTTCAAATCCCGGCGCGCAGCTCTGAGTTTTTCGAAATTTATGTGTGAAATTAATTTGAAATTTACCATGAGCTTTACGGTGAAGGAAAACATCGTGAGGGAACCTGTATATACCTGCGAAAAAATTGAATGGTGTGTGTGAAGTTCCCAATCCACACAGGGCCCGCGTGAAACTACGGCCCAACCCCTCTCATACAGAGAGGAGGCTTGTGCCACGCAGTGGGACGTATATAGGCTGGAATGATGATGACCAGTTTTTGTTGAAGTTCCTTCGCCGAAATTTTTTTTTTTAAATATCAGTAGGGAAGACCTTCGCCCTTACCTTTTTCAGAACAGTTAAATAGGGGACCTCTGTAACAGAAAATTAATACAATTGAATAGGATGCAGTACCCAGTAGTCAGCTAGGCACCGGTAGTCGGCCGTTTATGAGTGCGAGGAGTACGAAAGATATCTCTCGTACTCTTCCCACTCGTGCGAAAGATCGACAGACCCCGACTACTGGTACCTGGCTGACTACTGGGTGTTTTACCATAGGACAATAGTGTCATTCATAGACATCTACATGAACATTATATTAATTTGTTACCTGGGGATTTGGCCTGTATCGCTGTTGCGCCAACTCTGCGTAACTCTTGATTGTTTTCACCGATACCATTTATCTGAAAAATAAAATTACATAGTTTTTCCCTAATACTTAAATCCATAAAGGTCGATCGATGGCAGAATGGATTGGTCGACATCGATCGACGTCGAACAGTAGCATCGATCGGCTATAGATCCATCGTTTATGGACCGGTATCCCTCGATTTGCCACACCTACCACACCAACCACACCAATCGATTGATATCGATCGATGGCATGGCATGTAAAGGATCATTATAATAATGATTACTTATCATCACATCACTACTTTGTAAAAACTCGTACCCTAAATCAACTATGTAAATTAAACTGGACCTTAATGCAAATCCAGTAAAGTTTACATAAGTTTATCTATTTTGGGATCTGAACTTTTTATTTGTTTTAATTTTATTTATTTAAGACCTTATTCTGACTCCTAGCACTCCTAGCTTAATAGGTATGTACCTGATAGGGTGTAGCCATAGCTAAGTATACTACATTATAACTTATGTAACTAAACCGTTGGATACTTAAAACATTATATTACGGTAGTCTCTAAATCTGTTTTCTACTCTTTATTGTCGGTTAGTACTAAAAAGTTTATACGATTTACTTACGGCAATGTAGAAGAACTCGTCGGGCGGTAGAAAGGCATCGGCCAAATAAATCTTGTTCACAGAATCAATTTGCTTCAAGGGTATTTCGAACAACGTCCTCCCGTCCAGAGTAAGTACTTCCGCGAAAGATATTGTGACATTCTTCCCTATTTCTGTCAACGATATTAGCATGTAGTTGTAGGCTCCTGGAATAAAAGAACATGTATTATCATCATCAGCCGGAAAATGTCCACTGTTGAACGAGGGCGAGGGCCCTAAAATCGCCACAATGACAACTTGAGATCATAGTTCAAACTACAAGGCTACCTACTGCGGCTTTTTAACGGTTTTTTCTCAGATGTCTTTATACAGGGTGCCCCGTAAGTAGTACGACAAACTGAAATGGGAGATAGGTGGGCAAGTCTTCTACCAAATATCAAAAAAAGAAAAAGTCTCACCGTTTTTGAGAAACTTCGATTTTTCTGATTTTTTGAAAATGTATATATCCACACTAAGATTTTCAGTCGTGATATTCGGAATTAATTATTTTTTGCATTTATTTTTATTGAAAAATAAACTTGAATAGTAAGCTAAACAGTAATCATGTAATTTGTTTCACTGTGATAGATCAAATCTTGACCTAAGTTTAGGAGAAGAGGTAAAATTTAAATTGATATAAAAATAAATAAGAAACTGCAATAGTTTTTAAAAATGTGTTTTGCGTCTGATAAGACAACTATTCAAGATTACTTTTCAATAAAAATAAATGCAAAAAATAATTAATTCCGAATATCACAAATCAAAATCTTAGTGTGGGTTAAACGAAACGATGGTTAAACGATGAGAATTTTACTAAGGTCATTTTTTGATATTTGGTAGATGACCGCCCACCTATCTCCCATTTCAGTTTGTCGTGCTACTTACGGGACACCCTGTATAGGGTGGCATGGTGATTATGAAATCGGAAGCTCTTTTTACCTCGCAACGGCCTGTAACTAGTCTCCTTAGATGTCAGAGGTCTTTGGACGGAGAACCCGTGGTTGAACGTGAGGTTGGACAGTCCGATCACTTTGACGGAGTGCTCCGCGGCGCTCCCGACTGTAATGGACCAATTGCCCGGCTCAGGTTGTAAGACTTTAACTACCTGAAATTAAAAAAAAACCTTCCATAATTCACAATTATCCTAAAACTAAAAACCTTGAGAAAAATAATAATAATAACTAAAACATGAAAAGGACTGTATCTGTTTAGGCAACTTTCCGAAGATACTGGCTGCGTTCCCCCTTTGAATAGCTTAACTAATTGTTTGTCCAAGGTAACTGCCAACTCTTCGATCTCCCGTGAATATCTATTATATAAAAAATCTCGTGTCACGGTGTTTGTTATCGAATTGCTCCGAAACGGCTTGACCGATTTTTATGATTTTTTTTATGAATATTGAATCACGCGTCACTTTGCGGAGGTCCATATCAATGAACTGAAACAATTACTTTGCTCACCCGCTACCTTATATTTAATAGTTACGTATATGCAAGAAATGTTAGTCTGACATCTGGTAGCATAGTGAACGGTTGCCATACTCTGAAGATGAGCTCTGATTGAGTTTGAAACGCGTCAGTGTAGTTTAGTGGTGGTTAATTTAATAGTTGGGATTGTGTGTGTTCGTACAGTGTGGTGGTAGAGGAACTGCATGAAAACACATTTCTTGTATAAACGTAACTACCATAAGGTCGCGAGTGATCCAAGTAATGGTTTCAGGTCGCAGCATGTAGCAGTTTCTCTAATTGACAACTAGATTGAGTTAGAAGTCAAATAAAATAAATGATTCCTTTACCATGATTTCTGCCAAGTCCAAAGTGGTTTCCAATTGCGGTGGGCCAGTGACCTGCTCCCCAGTCGGGCTGAACACCTGGATGCGGGGTTTGGTTCCCGACACAGACACCGTCACCTCTCCCAGAGTACTGTCTACTGGAATCTAGAAACAAAATACATATAATTTAAAAAGGTTAGGCATATTTTAAACATGAAACTACCGTGAGACTCACTCATAGTGACAATATGCGGATCAATCACGTCTTAAAACGAGTTCAGTAAAGTTTCAGCCGGGATAGTGGTTGGTCGGTACCCCCGAATTGGAAAACAGTGTTGAATGTTCGTATATTTCATACTAAATACAAACTGAAATATAGATGCACAGAAAAAACCTCAGAAAAAATACCAATGCTGGGAATCGAACCCAGGTTCTCAGCATTCCGTGCCGTGTGCCATACCCCTACACCACCATTGGTCTAGAGATTAGTTTTTCTTTTTTTTTTAATGTTCGTATTGCATCAACGGTGAGTGTGAGCGAACCTTTACAAAGTGATGTTGTTAGTGTTGTGTGCTACCCTACATTATTTTGACAATGACAATAAAAGTGATGATGAAAACGGGGGTAGTTGTGTGTCGCTGTCAGTTGCGTCGAGTAGCCGCGCGACCAGTGCGGTAGCACGCAGTGCGTGCTTTGCAGCCCCCGTGACGCGTGACTCCGAGAAGAAGGTCTACGGATTAACCCGAAACATGTCAAGTTAAACTCGTTTAAAGACGTTAGTGATCCGTATATTATCACTAAAGGTGCAAGGCATAGTTGACCAAAAAATCCCATGACCCTCCTAGCTTAATTTTAACGGGGAGAGAAATATTGTGTATACATTGCCGTCGGTGATCAATTGTATTTAGATTCAGTTAGTATTTCATATTTGCGCTAAATGCGTTAGAAACTTTAGGACCGTGGTCGTTTGACACCAAAAAAATCGCGAGGTATCGGATAAGTTAGTCGGCGTCTCTGGCGACCTCAGGGCCGGGTCTTTTTTCGCCCAGCAACTGGGCGTTGTTAAGATTTTAATGAAGAATAAATATTTACCATACGAGCTGCATTTTGTTTAACGCTTACAAACATAGCTGTGCCGCGAGGGAATGCCGCAAGCATGCTATTTAAGCACGTTATCGATCTAAATATAGAACAATAATAAAGTTACATTCGACAAAAATAAAGCAACTTTTTGCTCTTTTTTATTTGTACGGAGCTTCTTTAAATTTGTGCGCGCATCCGACTTGCACGTTGCACGTAGCCGGTTTTTTAAGCACGAATAACAAATATGCAGATTAAGTCACTATTTGTAAAGTAATAAAGTCTATAATTAATACCTTACCCCTTGCGTGTAGTTGTACCCAGCAGCATTTCTCGCGGACCCCAAATTGACAGCTCTTGCTTTGATTGAACTCTTTACGAAACCTAAAACCTGAAAGAAAAATCGATCAATTATCGGTCAGTCTAGTTCCAGTTGATCAGGCGGAGGGCTACACTGAAATTCGAATCTTGAGCTTCAGAGTATACAGTTGAAATTAGCATTGCATCAAGAAGTTTCCAAAGTTACGAAATATCTTCATGAAAAGCTCTCGGATATTTTTATTTATGAAACAACGAAATAATTGCGAGAACTCATCATCATCAGCCTACGTTCGTCCACTGCTGGACATAAGCCTCTCCCATGGCACGCCACTGAGCACGATCCTCGGCCACTCTCATCCAGCTGTTGCCAGCCGCCTTGCGAAGATCATCGCTCCACCGAGTCTGAGGACGTCCCACGCTACGTTTGCCAATCCGTGGTCTCCACTCAAGAACTCGTCTACCCCAACGGTTATCGGTTCTTCGGGTTATATGGCCTGCCCATTGCCACTTCAGCGTGCTGATGCGGTGGGCTATGTCGATAACTTTGGTTCTCTGTCGGATCACTTCGTTACGAATTCGATCCTTTAGAGAAACTCCGAGCATAGCCCTTTCCATAGCACGTTTAGCAACTTTAAATTTGTGGACCAGCCCTACAGTGAGTGTCCATGTTTCGGCACCGTATGTCATAACGGGTAGGACGCACTGATTGAAGACTTTCGTCTTTAGACTCTGGAATTGGCGACGTGAAGACTTGACGCAGTTTCCCATATGCTGCCCATCCCAGCTGTATTCTTCTGTTGGCCTCTTTCTCGAAGTTGTTTTTACCCAACTCACTAGATGCTTTTATTAGAGTTATTAGTTGTTTTCATAGCGTGCAATATTAATATTTGATACGAAATATTATTCATAAGCATTAAAGTAAAATTATTTATAAGGAAACTTACAGAATAGAAACATGCTGTTACTTATTTTGTAAAAAGTATTTTTAAAAAAGACAGGTCTAGATTGTTTAGCTTATTTCCTTTTCTAAAAACCGGCCAAGAGCGTGTCGGACACGCCCAAGGTAGGGTTCCGTAGCCATTACGAAAAATCAAGTAATATTTTTCTAAGGATTTCGTATGTGTACGGAATCATCCAAGTTTAGGTATGTTTTATACCTTAGGCTACTATTTACTCTTAAACTACAAATAATTTCCAAGCAATCTTAGCCGCTATAATTTTCCTAGTAAATTTGATATATTTACTACCCTTCTGAATTTTTTCAAATTTTTCCACCCAACAGTTTAGATTTTAGAGGGGGGGACGGCCGATTTTAATGAAAATTTTCACTTTAAAGTTGAATATTTCGCAAACAGATCACTGAATAGAAAAATCATGTTAGCAACCCCGCAATGATTTTAAAAGACCTATCCAACGATACCCCACACAATAGGGTTAGCCGAGAAAAAAAAAATCACCCCCACTTTACGTCTATGGAAGGTACACTAAAAAATTTTTTTTTACTTTTTTTTATTGAATCACTTTGTCGGCGTGACTGATATATATATTGATGCCAAATTACAGTTTTCTAGTACTAACAGTCTCTGAGCTTAGCCGCGGACAGACAGACAGACAGACGGACAGACATGGCGAAACTATAAGGGTTCCTAGTTGACTACGGAACCCTAAAAATGAAGTAGAGCTATGTCAATAAGGTACAATAAATTGATTTATCAATTTATGATGTAACGTTAACTGGTTAGGTAAGCTTTATTGATATTTCCTGAACGCTATAATCTCGCGTCCCTTTTATCAATAGTTCACGAGTTATCAGTAACCTGACACTGTGTAGTACATTGATTGAATACGAGCATCGATATGGCAGCCCTAGGCATTTTAGTGTTTGGGGAAACAGAGGGTATGGGGGGTGTGCCACAAGGGGCATACCCACTAAAGCACTCGTGTTCCCGCGTTGCCATTGACTGCGGGCACGGGTGCATAAGGGCCAGCGCTCACTGACGGCATGGCATTTTATTACTATCAAGTTATTTTGAATCTTATTTTAATGAGTTTAGAATTCATGTTACTTTATTTCGATACCACGATGCTGCGACGTGCCGAGGGATGACGCAACGCATCAACGCATAACCAATAAAGTAACATGAATTCTAAACTCATTGAAATAAGATTCAAAATAACTTGATAGTAATAAAATGCCATGCCGTGCCATGCCGTCAGTGAGCGCCTAACGTGACTACCGCGATGCCCATAGGCCGCCCCGGGATGAGGCTGCTCTAGTCCATACTGTTGTTCATTATATAATATTTGCATGCAGAGAGACTTGTGTATTTCTCTAATGAATGGGTCGTAAAGGCTTACCTGGTGAACGTTGGTCTTGTTGAGGTTGAACACTTGTCCTGAGCTGGCAGCTGCGATCTGCTGATACACCAGGTACGAGGGCCGTTTCAAGTCGTTGCAGTGCCCTGTCAGCACGAATACCACCTGCAATACACCGGGAATTCATTATTTTATCATAAATTAGCTTCTGCCTGCGTCTTCAATTTTATAGACGACCTTTGTACGTTTTCGTTGCCAAGAGTCCAGTAAATTTTATTATATTTAGGTAATCATGTATCGGCAAGCATGTATGAAATATCTAATGAAATGAGTGTTGTGGAAGCGAAAGATATATGTTTTGATCGTAGCAGGTAGAAACAAATAGTCTCTGCCTGTCCCTTTGCTGGTTAAGGAACCGTGATTGTATGTATGTATGTACTTAGTACATCTTACTTTTAAGTATTTTCAAAGTAATAGAAAATGATGTACATCACCATTTCAGATAAAGATTACTTTTGCCGGAAAGTTAAATTCGCCTTTTGTACAATAAGGTAAATGCACCCTAGTTCGTGCTAGTACGTTATTTCGTGAGTTTTTTTTCTAGCGCATATAATAAGCAATTGTAATATTTTTTATTTAAATTACACATAAATATAACTTCTCTGACTTTTAATCTATTTAAAAAACCAAGTACTTATATTTTATCGACTAAACTGAAATTAATACGACGCTCGAAAGTTTCAGCCGGCCACAATCAGCTCTGCGGTGTGCGCGCACTCCTTGTCATCGTAAGGTTTACTCTCCGACTTCATAAGCATATGGCAAGGCAAAGGTTAGTCCATTTGAATAAAACTTTTAACAGTGTTTGTATGGGTTCCTATACAATTAATTTGACATAGGAAAAAGTCATATGTAAGCATAGAAATCCCTTAAAACTGCAATAAATCGACTCACGAAATAGCGGACATTTTATTTTTCGTGTGTCCCTTGTTTCGTGTCACTACCGAATCAAGGATTTTATTGATACATTTAGGTTGCTTATACATTTATATAAAAAACTAAGATAATTTATTTAAATTTGTGCATTACAAAACATATAACGTAGTTAATGAAGTTTCGTATGAGCTAAATTCGTTATGTTTTGTTCACTAGAATTCTCATAAAATGAGTTGGAACGTGACCCAAGTTTACATTTTTAAGGTAAATGCGCATATGTACCCTCCGCACAATTTTGTTTCTAATTAAGTTAATTTTAATTATTTCTGTGTATATTTGTGACGTAAAGGATAGTTATTGATTAATTCATATGCTTTAAGCTTCATCTGCAAAATTAAGGACGGGAATTTAAAATAAAACAGTGACACGAAATAAGGGACCGGTTTTTGTCACTTTATCCTAAGTTCGTGATAGATAGTGGTAGATAAAACAATATGCAATAGATGTGAAATACCTAAATAGGTACATTTATTTTGATTTTATTAAGTACCTAGGTAAGAAATTTAAGTTGTTAAGAATTTGCTCAAACATTGATTCCATTGGTTCTTTTTTTTCAGGGCACGCGATTTATAAAATGCCATACAATACAATAATGCCATACAACAAGATGGAGCGACGACCTGGTTAAGGTTGCGGGATCGCGTTGGATGCGGATGGCATGGGACCGATCTGTTTGGCGAGCCTTGGGGGAGGCCTATGTTTAGCAGTGGACGTCTTTCAGCTGAAATGATGATGATGAAAAAAGATTTTGTTTTGTTTGTGAAAAAGAGGTTCATTATTTTTATTTTTTGGATGTTAAAGTTATATTAAGTTTTCTTTTTTTAATTATAAGGTCCCTACTTATAAGCTATAAGTATCAATAAAAGCTCGATCTCACTTTCAAGTGAATCTTTTTTATTTAAATAGTTCGCTTATGTAAATAAACTCGTTAAATATTTGTTTTTTATTTTATCAAGAAATTATCATCATTTACTATGCAAAACTTTATACCGAACCAGGGGTCACGAATTCACGAACTTAAGAGCAGAGCCAAATTTTATCACGAAATAGGAGCCAAATAAGAGAGTCCAAATAAGAGGTCCACAAATAAATTTTATATAAAAAAAGTTCAAACTAAAATTACATAATTCATGCATTAAATTACTGCCAAAATATCAATATCCATCACTGATAAACTTTCAGAGTACTATCATGTTTAGTAATATTCAGAAAAAAGAACTAATTCTGAAGAGCCTTAACATACCGAAATATGGGACATTTACCTTAACAGAGTTGTGTTGTGTAGGGTTGATCCTAAAACTGTCTCCAGAACCACCTATATTTATAACTATTACACACACACATACACGGGACTTATCACGCAATGCGAAACATCGGCGTAAAGGAAGTCCCAAAGGAAGATCAGCGCCGTTCGCAAGATTGGCACTTTGCTGATTTGGGACCATTTCGTGATACATATGCGCATTTTTTATTCCTATTATTTTTGAAATGATTTGATATCACGAATAAATGTTTTCTTTGTTTCTTTCTAAATATATAAATAGGGATGTTGACACCACCAATCAACTGACGTACTTTTTATGAGCTGTCAAAACACAATTCTCCCATAGTTTGAATGCCAATAGCAACTTATGACGTCACTTGTTCGCCAACTCAATCAACTAACTAGTCTGGTTTTCAGGGCTAAAATAAAGCGTTTTTTTACTGGAGTCGTGTCTTCGAATTATTTTTTAAAGGCGTCAACATCCCTCTAGCGTGATAGATAAAGTCCCATGTATAGTTTATGTATAAGTGAAGTTTAAAACACCTATATTAATTTGCTCACCTGACTCTGTTTCCTCTGCACCAAATCCAAGACCTTTCCGACCAACCTATGGTCGTTCGCGGTGGCGTCGGTAAACACGTACACCAAGGATCGTGGCCGGCTGACGTCGAGGGCCAGCTGGATGCCAGTAAGGCTTCTCTCGGGGCAGTCGCCGCCGCCGTACACGCGTACTATGTTGAGGGCGGCTTGGAAGACTGCCTTGTCGCGGGTCACCGTGGCTGGGCCCACGCCTGGGAATATAACAGTTTTTGGTTTAAGCCAGTCTGTAAGGAGCTTTAAGCTTTCCAGTGTTACTAGCCTTTGGTTATAGACGTTAGTGGAAAAAACACATTTTTTTACATTACATTGGTCCGCAGGGCAAGGTTTGATATGCGCGCGAGTGCGGAAGCTGTGGTAATTTTTTCGTTATTTTCGTGGCGTATTTCACGCGAGAGTGTGGAGAGGCTACCTATCACACCTATCACACTAGATGCGTCTTTTACTTCATTCAGCTCGTATCCAAATCTAATATATAAAAATCTCGTCTCACGGGCGACGCGGCTAGCCGAAAGCCGAGCAACAACCTACTGCCATACGTCTGCCCGGGAGGCGCCGGCCGAACATACCTACACTGCGGAGTGAAATCCCCCTGCCATCGGTATCCAACGCGATCCCGCAACCTTAACCAAGTTGTCGCTACATCTTATTGTAGGATTTACAACATTATTAGGACGATTCTAAATCCTAACCAAATGTCGTCAATCTACTTTGAGGTACTACGTAGGTACAGTCGGCCAAAAATATGGTCTACCCCCCTACGGTCGAAGTTCATTTGCACGTCATGATACAACGAGGTCGATTTTCCCTTGCAATAACATGATGACAGTGACTTAGGGATATTTAGATGTCACAGAAACTTTTGTCAAAACTGGTAGACCACTTTCTTGGTCGACCGACATACAGTCAAGGAATTTAATTTCCAGCGCACCTAAGTTTGAATATCGTACAGCAAACTGTCACCATAAGAGCTACCTACGATGTTGCTTTGACGTGTTGCATTTGATATTTTTCGACCTTAAAGCATTGCGTTGCGAATGTTAAACGACATTTTTACGAAATAGAAGGGAATTAAATTCTTTGAATGTGCGTATTTCCTCATAGCCGAAATCGTTTTTCCTGCATCTACATCTTGCGCATTTTTCATGACTAGACAGCTGAATAATTTTAGCAACAAAACTAGTAAATTACACTTACCGGGATCATGAAAGGGCACGAATACAAAATCCTCTATAATATCACTTTCTTCTAAAGCGGTTCGAAGTATCATCTCAGCCCCTCTTCTCAGTTGCTTCAAGTCATTATACATTGACCCCGTAGTATCAAACACAAACACTAAACTGCTTTTATCATTTGCCACTTTAGTTGAATTTTCTAAAGCATTAAGATACACTAAGTTTGAAAGCACTAACATTATTTGCACTATTTTGAACATTGTTGTTTACATAATTTGCGAATACGGCTGTTTGGTGGCTCGGTTAGAAGAGCACTGGTTTTTTTTATCAGATCGTGTTTGACCTATTGGCCTAAAATATTATTTAGTTAAACTTTAGCGTAACTACAACTTTTAAGAGGGTACGATGGCTGAGATAATTTTGAGAAATAGGTATTTTAATGAAATGTCGCTGTCTCGCCCGAACCCCTCCGTGTCAGTACAGCGAGAGCGGGACAACTGACGCCCTACCACGAAGTGCATAATTCGAACTTTGTTTCGTGCCGTCCCGCTCACGCTAATATGATTTGACACGAGAGTGAGAGGGATAATACGATACGAACTTCGATTTTCGAATTTCGTAGTAGCGCCTCTGCACCTCAGACCGTTAGTAGGCGCGTAAAATTGATCAAAACAGCATTTCGTAGTCCCCTGTTTTCTTCTCGAAAACTGGACCAATAAATTTATTTTTTTCATAAATAAATCTGTCGATTTAGCTATGCCCCTATGTTTTCCTTTTTTTGTTTATAGGAGGGATTCTTTTCTGATGAGTGTCTGAACATGACGTTGAAATTGGGCAATTTTTTCAGTTTTTGAAAGCTCATATTTCTTATGTTAATTGAAAAATGGAAAAAAACGAAACATAGGGGCATAGCTGTGGTAGATACAGATTACACAGTAAAAAAAATTTGGCTCTAAAGCAATTATCCAGGGAGGAAACAGAGGACTACGTTTGTATGGAGAAATGGTGCGCATCGTACCCTCTTAAGGTACAGTCAACCAATTTGATTCCTTGGCCACTATAGAACCTTATCGCATTAACTACTAGAAATTAAAACATTAGTGCAGCAGGCTTATTGTCTAACGCTTCCTTTGATCAATTATAACTGTAGATCCACAGTCGCGCGCCCGAAAATGTCCGAGCCAAATGAGCGCCACTTTGATAAAAGTGGCCTTCTTTTTTCTCAGTACGTTGCGTGAAATTGTCAAGTTTAGCTGTCAAGTGTCAACCGAAATTCGACTGTAATGAAGTAAAGACTAGGTTCAAATTTCTGTGTAGGTGATGATTTTAATTGTTATGCGAACAAATAAAAAAGTTCGGACATTCTTTGAAGGGGATTTTGTTCGGCAATGTGTATCTTCAGTTATAATTGAAAGTGTTAGTACTAGCTACGCGCCTCTACGGAGTAATATCTTCATCTATGGTTTTAAGAAAGATTGTTATTCTTGACTTGTCATGTACTTACTTCCGTAAAACGTTTATTATATCGTTGCATTTAAAAATCATATCTTTTCCTACGTAATTACCGATCTAAAAAGCCCAACAATTGGTAGCAGAGCGTGGTTATGGTGATTACGTGTTTCAAGCGAAAAAATGTGAAGATCGTATAATTATCCTGTCTTCGTCCTCCGAGATTTAATCCTTTACCATGTAGTAGCCCCCGCTACACGCAAACCATATCGCACTAGTTTCAGAGTAGAGAAAGAGAAAAAAGATATATTTTTCCCCTTCTACTATCCTACCCTAACCAGTCCTATCAATCCAGCCGCCATCTTCATTCTTGTCCGTGCGCGCGCGGCGTTCGCACAAGTGCAGTGAAGTGAATAAAATAATGATACCGTAAAAACTTACAACTTTGCCCTTTCATTACAGCTTTGCCCACCGCGTCACATTTCAGTAAAAGCGAAATATACCAAAAATAGTTACAAATACACTTACATTATAATCTGTGGCTTATAGCTAAACATATTGCTGGCAACACTGGCCTATCGGTTGACGCGTATCTATCTTCTGTCACGCGTGAGCTGGCTTGGAGTGCGGACGTGTTTTTTGGCGGGCCAATTAGGACGAAAAAACTTCGAGTGTATTTTAAGCCAGGAAAGTCCCACAAGTATTTAATTTTAACTGTAACTAATATTCAGTTTAAAAACGATGTAGACAAAATCTCAACACCTTATCTCTATTAATTTTGTAATTATGGTATTGGGCAATGTCATGAACGTTTTTTCGTATTACTTTCTTCAACTTTGCCCAGCAAAATTTTACCCTTAGGGTTGTCACTGGTATGTTTTATAAAATCATCATCATCATCATCCCAGCCTATATACGTCCCACTGCAGGGCACAGGCCTCCTCTCAGAATGAGAGGGGTTGGGCCGTAATTCCCACGCGGGATATTTTGAAATGATATGCAATAATACGTCTTTAATTTTCTTTTACTGAATATAAACAAGCCTAATAAATTATAAATATTTTTTTTTCGGTATGCAACGTTCAACAAAAAAAAAGGAAAAAATTAGGTGCCAGGGCCGTTACGACCAAATTAAAATATTAATATCATACTGGACCTTATTTAGTCGTAGTCGGGTAAAAGCAATAAGTAAAAATTGACAACCCTAGCATATCCAGGATTTTGTAAGAAGGATTTCAAATTTTTTTTTATGACTTTGCCCACACGATTTTGGAGGTAAAACATATTACTTAAAGGACTAATAATACGACACAACGTTGCTATGCCTATTCTAGATTATTAGACTTTAAGAATCATGACCATAAAATTGATAATCCCGAAGTTATAAAAGTGTAAACAAATGTGGGCAATCTCGAAATTTTTTCAATATTTTGGCGCGCCTGTTTGAGGCCCGTTTTCTAGAGTACGGAAACTCATTTTAAATGTAGTGTTCTCATCAACACAAAGAAAAGTATGTCAATATGTGAGTGCCACAGATAAAGTTGCACAATATGGACCAATTGACTCTAAAAAAAGTAAAAGATCGCAAAAAGTGGGCAAAGTTATACGTTTCTACGGTAACAAATATATGTATATAAAAAAAAAAAAAATCGTTATGTCTGCATACGAAGTCCAATGAAGAAAGATGGTGTTACGAAAATTAAAATTGTACGAGCAAAAAATCGAGCTGAACGGCAGGCTAATACCGCCGATTCAAAATGATGTGCAAATTGAAGGTGACCTTTTTATTTCCACAAAGTGCTCAAGTTTTTTGTTGTGGTGTTGTTATCCGTTGTATTCTTCGGATAATATTTATTTCTACACCCCATGCATTCATCGGGTGATATTTTAAAGCGCCAATTTGTTCGAGCCCTTTGCATTCATTGGGTGATATTTTAAAGCGCCAATTTGTTCGAACCCTTTGCATTCATTGGGTGATACTTTAAAGCGCCAATTTGTTCGAACCCTTTGCATTCATTGGGTGATACTATAAATTCATTTCATTCTGAATAATTAGCGGCCAAATGCCACAATCTTTTTTTTAAAAGTACCCTCATATTTTTTATCATTACTAATATTATCCGTTTATTCCTATTCGGGTTTCGGAACATAGAATGCGATGAAGGTATATTTGCTAAGCCCTCGTTTCCCAACGATAGTGAGGTCACAGCACCCACTGCTGATACTGATACTGAATTTATACCACACAATGATACAATTGGGTATTATGTGGAATACCTGGCTATGACATCGTATTCGATGATGCTAGTTTGTTGAACTATACAACTGCATGCACAAGTCCAAATTCCAATGCATGCAATGTTACAAAGGAAGACACCGCGTCACCTGCGATCGACGATTTTGACCCAGATTTGTTACGAGAATTAGGTAAAATGGAAAGTGAACCCAATGAATTCGGTGATAATTTGCAGACTGATATTGCAGCAAGATGGCAAAAAGTTTTGTTAGAAGGGCTAAAAAAAGAGGCAAAAGAAGATTTTCTCAAAAAGTACCCATGTCCAAAAAACGTCCCTTTGGCTAAAAGCCCATCTCTAAACCCGGAAATTGGGGCCATGTTGGCCGAAACATGCAAGCTGAGGGATAAAAGGCTACTCGCTAAACAGGACCAGCTTGGCAAAGCGCTTTCAGCCTTAGGCAATGTGTTGACTAGTTTTTTGAAAAAGAATGTGGATATTCCAAAGATTATTCGGACACTTAGTGATGCTGGCCTAATGTTAGCAGATTCCCACTATGCCGAAACGGACACCCGTCGCTCTATTATTATGCCATTGGTAGATAAAGCCCTGACAGAACCATTTAAAGACAGAAAAAGAGATGCCTTTCTCTTTGAAGAGCTGGGCGATTTGGTAAAAGATTCCCGTGGCATTAAGAAGACTGGCCAGTTAATCCAACCTACTCCGTCTGATTTAAATTTAAACTGAAGGGGTCCATCGTCCGGTGGAGCGCGACAGCAGCGCGGAGGACTGACGCATCGTCACCTAGGCGGTGGACCGAGAACCGGAACTACGACGTTCCCGTACCCGTACCCGAGCCGCCGTCTGCTCGCCGTCCGCCTCCTCGAGCGCAACCCGCCAGCCCGCCACCCGCCTCGACCAGCCGGCAGACGTAGCCGCGCAGCCTCAGGTACATCCCGGTCGCTTAAAGTATTTCTTTAAGGAATGGCGATCTATTACGAATGACGACTTTATACTAAAAGCGGTGTCAGATTATATGATTTATTTTCTTGCGAAACCTAATCAACACCCAAAAGATTATCCGCATCGTTCTTTTTTCTTTGAACGAATCTCACGAGGTAAAAAATGAGATAAATCATTTATTGAAAATAGAGGCTATAAGGCGATGTAAACCGGCAATAGGTCAATTTATTTCAGACATTTTCCTAATTTCGGAAAGTGATGGTAGTAAACGCTTTATTTTAAATTAAAAAAAGCTGAATAAATACGATCACGCGGAACATTTTAAAATGGAGGACATAAGGACGGCTACTAAACTTATGTTACGTCCTAAGGCTGTCACATGGTTAACAAAGACCTTAAGGAGGCGTATTTTCTATTGCCTATACTTACATGAAAGTCATACAAAGTTTTTACGTTTTTATTTGGAGAAAAATCTACATGAAATTGTGGCACTTCCCTTTGGTTTATGTTCGGCACCGGTTTATGTTTTGCAACCTGTTGCCGCACATTTACGATCTCAGGGCTCTGTTAAATATTTGGACGATACTTATCCTGTGTTTAGGGAACTCCGCGGTAGATTGCCTAGAAATTAACTACGAAAAAATTAAATTAACTACAAAAAAAAAAGTAATCTGGTCCCCCAGACCTCTTGTTAATACACCCGCTATACCGTCATCTTTATCTGGTGGCGTGTGTGTTATCCGGGAAGGATTTCGTAGGCAACGAGTACCGGAAACTGCGTTAGAAGTAATGATTTCGTCTTATATCAGAAAACACAAGAACCCAATATTGACGAATGTCAAGCCTGAAATTATGGTGGGAATTTTGTCACCGAAATAATATTGATTTTTATTATTTCAATATCTAATACCTTTAAACAAGCAATTCTTGTATTCAGAAACGGCTCCAACGATTTCGATGAAATTTGGTATGTGTGAAAAATTTATCTAGCTTTTTCTTATCTCTGGGAAAACGCTTGGTACAGAGTTTCAGCCCGAGCGGAGCTCGGTCGCCCAGGTATATCATTCCTATTAGAATTCCTTACTGATTGCAATCGAAAAGGTTCGTCATATGTTACTTTCACCAATCATCGTTCTGCAATTTAATTAAGGGTGTTATTTAACTAGTTAGCATAGTATTGGTACTTTTGTGAGCAGAAAAATATAATCTGTGAGCAGAAATAGCTAATTGATCAGCAACTCATGGCCAGCAAACATTTCAAAATCAATCAGCAATTTATGTCATTCTGGATGGCTGTAATTATTTTTGTACAGCATATTACTAATTATATAAAGCGGCAATGAGATGCTCCTGTTTAATAAAAATTTTGGTAAGCACTCAGAGGATAAGCAAAAAAAAAAAATTTTTGTGCTGCATATGAAAGTAGCAAAATTACTTTAAATGGAAATAATCATTTTCTGTGCTGTTACAAAAAAAATACCTAACACCGAAGGCTAAGGCGGGAGCTACGCTACGCTTCGCTCCCGCCTTAGCCTTCTGAACCTAACCTATCCGAGTCGCTTCTGCCCTAAAAGGTCTTGCTCGCTCGCTTCGCTCGCTCGCTGCCAGCGAGGCGCAATCCAATTAGTTATTTTGCTCACCTCACCATGTTTTAAATATGCATACCAATCAAATACACTGCTTATAAACATGTTGTTTCTGCTGATCAAGTAGTTATTTTGCGGACTGAATGTTTATTATGCAAACTCATGTTATTGTAAGCTGCCTATTTATGATTTAATTTTTGACCTTTATCAAAATTATTTGCGTAACAGGGATTGTTGCCTGATTTTTTTTTATTGCAAACAAAATCTTTGTATTGTGATCAAATTATTTAAATGCTGTGTTTTTTTGTGGCTCACTAAATTTTATAATTGCTGAACATTTAATTACTTCTCTTTAATTAATATCAACTAATAACATAAGCGATGATTCACCATTAAAACGGTTCTTCAAAGGGATCTTTAGGTTAAAACCAACATTTACTCAATATGATTTCACATGGGATCCTAGTGATCCTAGCATTGTTCTAAATTATTTAGAAAATATTGATAACGATTTAATAAGTTTGGAACAGTTATCTATATAACATCTCTAATATAATTCTAAAACGGTTTGTTCACATATTTGTCCCAATATTAACTAATATTTTTAATAAATGTTTAGCTGAAGGATGCTTTCCAAAATGTTTAAAAAAAGCCGTCGTTGTCCCCGTATACAAATCTGGTAGTAAAGAACAAATTGAAAATTACAGGCCAATTTCTATACTACCAGTAATGTCGAAAGTATTAGAAAAAATAATAAATAACAGGCTTATTAATTTTTTAGAGAAAAATTTTGCATTGTCAAGTTCCCAGTTTGGTTTTAGATCTAAATTATCAACAGCTGATGCTGTTCACGAACTTACAGATTATCTGGTGCGGGAACTTGATAAGGGTAACCAGACACTCGGCATATTTTTGGACCTTTCAAAAGCATTCGATTCGGTTTCTATTCCTGTACTAATACAAAAGCTTGAATGTTTAGGCATAAGGGGCACTCAACTTAAGTTATTCACAGATTATTTAAATGGGCGCACTCAATGCGTAAAAATAGGCCATTTTTTAGTTCTGATCTGAGAAATACATCTTTTGGGGTCCCACAGGGAAGTATTTTGGGTCCCACTTTATTTTTAATTTACGTAAATAACCTATGTAACCTAAAACTGGATGGTGGTAAAATTATTTCATATGCCGATGATACTGTACTTCTTTTCTCTGCGAGCTCGGAAAAAAAGGTCTATGAGCTTGCTCAACAGGGGTTTAATGTGGTAAATAATTGGCTTCGGCAACATATACTAACACTAAATGCATCTAAAACGAAGTATATACAATTCACAATGCGTAAAACGAGGTTAACCACAACAAATAAGTCAGCACTGATTTCTCACTGTTGTGATGTTTCTAGTGCAAACCCATGCAATTGTCCAAGCATTGTAATGGCCAATAATATTAAATACTTGGGTGTAATAATAGACGAAACACTCTCTTTTAAGTGGAAGGATCCGTAAACTAATGTTTGTCTTCAAAAATATACGCCTATGTGTGGATGCTACAACTATTAGACAAGTTTACTTCGCTCTGTGTCAATCTTTACTAACTTATTGTATTACTTCATGGGGTGGTACACATAAATCGGCAATGCTAACCATTGAGAGAGCACAGCGAGCTATTCTCAAAGTCTCTACTAATCGCACTTTCCTATATCCAACGGACCTCCTTTATAAATCCTGTAAAGTTCTAACAGTCAGACAACTATTTATAATAAGCACAGTACTAAAACAGCACGCCGCACTTTCTTATAATATAAATATGACAAAAAAACGACGGCAAGATACTGTTTGCCCTAGAAATATAAACAAAAAACATCCCTTCTCATCTAGATTTTACGCATTCCTAGCACCACTTCTTTACAATAGATTAAACGCCCAATTAGACATTTACTCCCTTAATTATAATAAAGTTAAGATAATTCTCCAAACAGCACTTCAACAAATGTCCTATGAGGATACAGAAAAAATATTGTCAGTCTTAAAATAAATATGCTTAGATAGGTATATAGTTTGTAAGAGTTGTAGTTACTGCATTTTTGTTCATAATTAATTTATTTTTGTATCTATGTTATAAATGTTAAGATTTTATTTTTTTCTTTTGTTTTTTTTTTAATGTGGTTAAATATTTAAGACTTGTTTTTTATGTATTCCTTATTTCACACCTGAAACACAGGAATTTTTTTTTCCTAGTTCAGGTACACGTAACATGTTCCCTTTTTAAATATGTTTAGTCTTTAAGTTGTTATGTTTTGTAACTTTTAGTATGATAAATAAAGATTTATTATTATTATTATTATTATTTATTTTATCTAAAAAAATTGTTATGTTTCTTGCACTCGTTACTGGGCAGAGGACGCAGACTATTTCTCTTATAAAAATTTCAAATATCAAATTTTTTGATGATCGCGTAAAAATAACAAATTTCATTATCGTCAATTGGAAAAATTCAGCCTTCCTTAAATTTGCCTTTTTCCCGTCCTCGGCCTCATATTTGCCCAGCATCTACGCTTCCAAAGTATATAATGGTAACATCTCCCTTACGGTCAACTGGTGAGGATCGGCTTATTACTCAGGTACAAAAAACCTCACCGGCCAGCGTCGCCTCACAGGATTGGGCGCTGGATTAACCAGACCCTAAGTGAGAGTGGCATCGACACTTCTACTTTTACCGCACACAGCACGAGGCACGCCTCGACTTCTGCTGCGTCGAGAGCGGGTATAAGAGTCGATGTCATAAGAAAAGCAGCTGGTTGGTCGGCTCAGTCAGCTGTTTTTGCGAATTTTTATAATAGACCTATAATTAATCCGGAAGTCAGATTAATTGATTCTCTATTATATATAATACGTTTATTTTCATGGTGTGCAATATGTATAAATAAGAAAAATATTCTATTGATAATATTTGTCTTATTTAGGTGCATATTTTTTTTTCATTTACTCTCTATTTTTTTTCTAAAGCAACATTGTTTAGTCTCTGAACATCTACATGGTAAAGGATTAAATCTCGGAGGAAGAAGACAGGATAATTAGATGATCAAACGAACTTACCTGAAGTGAAGTTCGATCTTAATTATCCTTTCTTCGCCGAAGAGATTTAAGGTCCCACCCTACCCTGAAGAACCTTCTCTTCCCTTTCAATCAATGTTGCTTAATGTCGTTCCTACTTTCTATCGCTCTGAAAAGAATGAAGATGGCGGCTGGATTGATAGGACTGGTTAGGGTAGCATAGTAGAAGGGGAAAAATATATCTTTTTTCTCTTTCTCTACTCTGAAACTTGTGCGATATGGTTTGCGTGTAGCGGGGGCTACTACATAGTAAAAGATTAAATCTCTTCGGCGAAGACAGGATAATTAAGATCGAACTTCACTTCAGGTAAGTTCGTTTGATCATCTAATAATACCTAACAGAAAACAACAGACGGTTGGCTAAATGAAAACGGCGGACAGGTGAGGTCATTTGCTACTTATTCTGCCCCAATTGGCTAAGTAAAGTTTTTTGAAGAGGTGCTAATTATATTTTTTTTCGACAGTCGGCGTTCTGGAGATCGAGAAACTGCAGCTGTTTTATTTTTATCTCCTATTGTTTACTGGAAATATTTTTTTAAGTGTTCGAGATGACATTTGTGAGATTTTACGGCTGACAAGCGATTCGTGCTCATTACTAAGAAGAAATAGAAAAAAAACGAAGTCAACTGTCACTTCTGTCAATGTCAAATCGTTTGCGTTTCGTTTGCTTTGCAATTTGGTGTGCTCAGTGTGATTTTTGGACTATTTTTATCGACCTCCGCATAAAATCCGGACTTTCAATTTTACCGCATTTCTCCACGACCTATGCACGTTAATTGGATCACGATTGAATACTTTCGATCACTATTTTGAAACTCCTTTTTGGAAAACGCAAAGCAAACGAAACGCAAACGGTTAGATTTCATTTGACATTGACAGAAGCGACAGTTGACTTAGTTTTTTTTTTCTATTTCTTCTTAGTACTGAGCACGAACCGCTTGACAGCCGTAAAATCTCGCAAATGTCATCTGGAACACTTAAAAAATATTTCCAATAAATAAAAGGAGATAAAAATGAAACAGCTGCAGTTTCTTAGTGTTGAAGTCAACCACTGTCGAAAAAAAATATAATTAGCACCTCTTCAAAAAACTTTACTTAGCCAATTCCCGGATCAAAGCCCCACGGTAATATTAAAATTTTTTTGTTTACATTTTTTGGAAAAATTACCGAAATTCATCATTTCGACCAGTTTTTCAAAAGTGATAAAGATATTCACCAGAATGTATGCTAGTCGTAATCTTGACTGTTAGTTTGTTCTTTTAAAATTGACACTTCATGTAGATAACGTCTAATAAAAATTATCACTTCTCAAACTTAAGTTCCGAAGTCTTAAAGGTAAAAAACTAGCCATTCATGTTCTGTTAAGCTTTTTTTTTTAATATGGCTCTCTCCATCAAGAGACAATTTTGCCAAGTGTCTAGTGCACTTTGCCGTTATTGGGTAAAAAAATCTAAACAAGGAAATATGACAGATAATGGTGGATGAACGATGTCAGTGCGAATCTCGCGATGGGAATCCGCGAAACTGTCAAATTTGATAATAACATCGCGACATGGTCATCTGTCAGTCGTTAGGCGTTTTGTTTGTGCTATGCGCTTGCTGTACCTTCAATTGCCATTGCGATTTCTAATAGTTTGTAAAAAAAACAATATAAATTAAATTAAAACAACTTCATATTTTCTGATCACGACATACGCTGATGTACGGCGCTACTGTCGGCTCATAGCAACCCAGAAACGGCATCATCACAGTTGCAAAACCACCTGACAGAAGTTGAGATGTGGCTGAAGCGTTGGAGAATAAAAGCCAATGAGAGCAAATCGACACGACCAGATGGCCTAGTGGTTAGAGAACCTTACTACGAAGCTTGAGGTCCCGGGTTCGATTCCCATGTCGCGGCAGATATTTGTATGAAAAATACGAATGTTCGTTCTCGGGTCTTGGGTGTTTAGTATGTATTTAAGTTTGTATCTATCTATATAAGTATGTTTATCTATTGCTTAGTACCCATAACACAAGCTTTGTTTAGCTTACTTTGGGACTAGGTCAATTGGTGTGAATTGTGCCCTATTTTTTTTTATCGGTACATGTAACATTTACAATTAGGAGAGAAACATGTCCACCGGTAACGCTAAACTGCAAAATTATCCCTCAAGATAATAACGCAAAATACTTGGGCATGCACCTAGACAGGAAACTAACATGGCAAAAACATATTTGGACAAAGCGCAAACAACTAGATGGAAAAATGCGGTCACTGAACTGGTTATTGGGACGCCAATCACAACTAAATCCTAACAGCAAGATGCTATAGTGTACAAAATTACCATAAAACCAATCTGTACCTACGGAATACAACTGTGGGGAACGGCCAGCAACAGTAATAAGTATAGATATCCTGGAGAGATTCCAGACCAAAGCTCTGAGAACAATGTTTGGCATCCCTCATTGTATAAGTAATAGATACATATACCTCGACCTCGGCCTAAAAACAGTTCGGCAGGGAATAGCTCAAAACAGCCTGAAATACCAGTAGAAACTGACCGTCCATGTACTTAAACAAACTGGCACACGCTCTGAGCGGAGAAGGCGCTCTTCATTATACCCGGCTAAAAAGAAGTGACATAGGTACCGAGCCTACATACTCCACAATGTAATATAATAATCAAAATATATCTAATATATTTATCTTCAGAAGTGGGCTGTCAGCAAGGCGATCCTCTCGGGCCGGCAATCTTCAGTTTGGCTATTAACCCTGTTATTCAAAATTTAAAATCCAAATTCAATGTCTGGTATCTAGACGACGGAACCTTAGGAGGTGATCTGGATACCTTACTGTCTGACCTTTCAACAATCAGATCCAAATTCCAAGCAATTGGCCTTGAGTTAAATTTTAGCAAGTGTGAACTTTATGTGCAAAATCCTGACTTAAATTTACTAGATTTAAAAACAAAATTTGATGCACTGACGCCAGACATTAAGATAGTAGACAGATTTTCTCTCAGCCTCCTTGGGTCTCCTATTTTCGAAGAATCCTTTCCGAATTACATTTTAGATTCTATTTCTAAATTCAAAAGGTATGAAAGTCGTTTGCTTGAAATTAGTCCTCATTTCGCATTGACAATTTTAAAATTCTGTCTTTTCGTTCCAAAATTTACTTATGTACTTCGCTGCTGTCCATTCACTAAATTCAAAATTTCACTGTCACAAATGGATGACTTAATCAAAGCGAACCTGGAATCAATTCTGAACATTCAGCTAAGCGAAGAATCCTGGACTCAAGCATCCCTTCCCATTCGCTTTGGTGGGATAGGGATTCACAAAATTTCTTCTATTTCCGCACCAGCTTTTTTGTCCTCCGCCCATAGCTCGGCAGATCTCATAGGTAAAATCCTGAGGGCTTGCCCTTTAAACTATGAGACTGCGGGTTTAACGGAGGCTAAAAATGATTGGTCTATTGCCTGTCCGGGAAAGGATTTCCCAGAAAATTTAAAATTTCAAAGGTCCTGGGACGACATTCAGTCAAATTTGACTTATGAATTCCTTCTGAGCCGCAGCACGGGCTCTCATCGTGCCAGACTATTGGCTTCAGGTACGAAGGAAGCCGGCTGCTGGTTGCACGCCTTTC
Source organism: Archips crataeganus (assembly GCA_947859365.1). Lineage (NCBI taxonomy): Eukaryota > Metazoa > Arthropoda > Insecta > Lepidoptera > Tortricidae > Archips > Archips crataeganus. The sequence goes on from OX402064.1 coordinate 15,388,596, forward strand.
CATCAGCCAACACTGGTACTTTTCTAGAGCCCGACACTCTCAGAATTTCCATCTGCCTGCGACTTGGAGTAGCAGTTTGCGCACCGCATAAATGCCCCTGCGGCTTTGAGGTCGACGCGCTGGGACACCACGGCCTTTCGTGCCAGAAGAGCGCGGGCCGCTTCTCTAGACACTCTGCTCTCAATGACATTATCCGTCGCTCTCTTGCCACCGTCAATGTGCCTGCGTTACTGGAGCCATCGGGCATCGCCAGAGATGATGGCAAGAGACCAGACGGAATGTCATTGATTCCGTGGAAATTGGGTCTTGTGCTAGTGTGGGACGCTACTTGTGTAGACACACTGGCTCCGTCCCACATCCGCGGAACAGCAAATCAAGCTGGTGCAGCAGCAGAAGCGGCAGAAAAGCTTAAGAAAAATAAATACAAAGGTCTTGGCTCTGAATACAACTTTGTTCCATTCGGGGTTGAGACCTTTGGTCCGTGGGGCTCCAGCGCAAAAAGTCTTTACAAAGATATTTGTAAACGGCTTTGTGACACTACAGGAGACCAAAGAGCTGGCAGCTACCTCGCACAACGTATCAGCATTGCTATACAGCGAGGTAATGCTGCCAGTGTCTTTGGGTCCATGCCGCGGGGGGAACCTTATTTAGTTTTAGTTTAAGTTAGTTTTATTTTATTTTATTTATAGTTATAGTATTAATTTATTATTGTTATTTTTTCTTAATATTTGTATGTGTTTAATAACCGCATTATTACATTAAATAATCAAAATTAATTGAATGTACCTAATGTGATTATTGTACCTAATTTAATATTTATTTATTTTATTTTTTTGATTGTTTTCATTTATTTTTTAATTTAATTAATTCTAATGTATGTTCATAAAATTGAAGATAAAAGTAATAATATAATCTAGAAATAACGCATGATTTAAATTTCATATAAATATGACATACTTAATGAAATGTTTAGTTTTAAGTATTATTGTGTGCCCTTGCAGGGCGTCATGGACCGACTTATAAATCTATCTTAACATGTTTTAAAATGTACATGACTTTACAGTGAAATAAATAAATACCTAAAAGATACCACTTGACATCAAGAGAGTCGTGTGAAAAGAATTTTCATACAAGTATGGCTTTTGAGGAAAATACCTATATACACTGAGAAAGCAAACAAAGAAGTGGCTTATTGTTGGAAAACAGATTGCCATGAAGCAGAGACATCAAAAAAATTGTTTCGATTACAGATAAGTATAAGGGCGATTTCAATAAAAAGTGCATCCCTCGCGTTTTTTTAAATGTGGCATTTTTGGATTTTTCTTACTGACAATCAGAATCAAGAGCTCTATTGACTTAGATGGTTAAAAAAATACCCTAATTTTCCATACAATTTTTTTGTGTAATTTTTGTGACGACCCAAAAAATAAGGACATTTTTTTCTTTATGAAAATGAATTGTGCCCGTGATTCAGAACATGGAAATCCCAAAAATTACCTCATAAAAAAAGTAAAGGGTACTTTGAAAATGCCGATGAATTCGTGCACAGTAAGAAATTTGATTAATATTTAGCCGTTTCTGCGAAATCCGTTGCCATCTGGCGTAGATAAATAAATAAATAATAAATAAATATCACGGGACAATTCACACCAATTGACCCAGTCCCAAAGTAAGCTAGGAAAGCTAGTAGTAGTAGTAGATCTCTCACAGTAATTTTTACCCGACTGCGAAGAAGGAAGGGTTATGTGTTTGACCCGTATGTATGTAGGTATGTATGTATGTCCATTCCTATGTCCTCTCGTAACTACACAACTGTTGAACCGATTTTGATAAATGATACGTCATTGGATTCGTCTTGATAACGCGAGTAACACTGGATACATGAAATTCCTGAAAAATCTAAATAGCGGATTATAGGCGCCAAAATGTGAGTCTTCAAAAAATTTTGTTTATTCAAACCTATCGAGTAGGGTATCAAAATAAAGGGATTTTAAAAGAGATTACAAAAATATATACAAGTTATGTGTTTAAATTTAATTTGGAATAGTAAATTGGCAATCAATGCATTAAAACGACGACGTACCTACCTACTTACTTAAGATATCTTTGAGCAATAATTTTCTCTATGAAACCCATGTGGAAAATTAAGTACCTACATATTTCAAAATTGGTTTTGAACTTTAACTAAATAGCATAGGATTCCTAATTCAAATACTCAATAATTTATCTGGGTCTCAGGAGGTTACACTAAAAAAAAAGCAAGAAATAAAAAATAAAAAAATAAAAAAACTAAAAACCCGCCTGCGGTGTAAATAAAATAATAAATTAAAAAATCAAAAAACCCGCCTGCAGAAATACTGAAAAGGTAGAAACAAGATAAAATGTTCAACACTTAACAATAAAACGAATTTAAAACACGTCGATGGCAGTCTTTCAAAATTTAATGCAACGATAAATTGCAGTCGGAGGCATGGGAGTCAGTGGCTGCATGGGATTTAATGTCACTTCATGCATGCTTCCGACTGCATTTTATCGTTGCATTAAATTTTGAAGGACTGCCACCGACGTGTTTTAAATTCGTTTTAAAACACGTTAAACATTTTATCTTGTTTCTACCTTTTCAGTATTTCTGCAGGCGAGTTTTTTTGATTTTTTAATTTATTATTTTAATTACACCGCAGGCGGGTTTTTAGTTTTTTTAATTATTTTTTTTTATTCCAGAATGCATAAGGCATTTTTTCCAAAAAAAAACAAACTCCTTTGAGTCTCATGAGTTCATGACATTTGATTAATACTTGGTCTTTTCTGCGAAATCCGTTGCCATCTCGCGTAGACCTTTCACAGAAATTTTGCCAGAAGGTGTATAAGGCATTTTTTCCAAAAAACTAACTCCTCCTTTGAGTCTCATGACCAAGGGTAGTTTTTTTTTCACAATCCCATGAATGTCGCTCATCAAAACCTCCATTCCGGGAACTTTTGTAACGAATGCCATTGGAAGGTCATAGTTTATAGAGCTGGGATGAGCGATTACTGCGACTTCCGCCACTCCTGGAAGGTCTTCAATGACATCTTCGATAACTGTGGGTGAGAAATAATGCCCGGAGATTTTTAACATCGCCGTAATCCTGTCGACGATGAAGAAATCACCATCATTGTCATAATACCCATAGTCTCCGGTATGGTACCATCCTTCCGAATCAATGACTGCGTCAGTTGCTGCTGGGTTGTTCCAGTAACAAGTCATTGTCCTTGGGCTCCGGCACAGCAGCTCTCCTTTTTCATTCGGGCCGACAATTTCTCGGGTCTGTAGATTAACGACTTTTATTTCTGCATTAAACATTACTCTTCCGCATGAATTCATTTTAGTAGGCTTACTTTTTCCTGTTATTACTAATCCATATTCAGTGCCAGCATAACGAGTATAAATTTTTGCTTTCTGAAACAAACGACGAACAGTTTCGACGAGTTCACTTTTAAAGACTCCGCCACCGAAAGCAACTTGCTCAACTGATGATAAATCGTATTTCCATACACCTTTTGTCCTGCACAAAAATTTAAAAAAATACATTGTCATCGACATGCGAGTGACCTTGTATTTTTCTATTAATTTACAAGCATCTTCGACTTCACCTACAATATAATTAGTAATTATCATCGTAGCTCTGAATATAATCGATCGCAAGATTGATCTCACTGCAGTAATCGAAGATAATGGTGCAAAACAGAGAATAATTGACGGCTCATTGTCATCTAGGTAACAATTCATCATATTGGCGATTGATCGATAAGAGTGTAGGACAGCTTTCGGCAAATCTGTTGTTCCCGAAGTATATATCAACATAGCCGGATCTTCAGCTTCAACATTTGCACATTCAAATTTATCAACCTCATCACTACTTGCAGTGCCCAAAATGTCTTTGAAGAATAGTTGATTATTTTTTTTTCCGAAAATGACAACCGGTAGCAAATATGTTTTTTTATTTATTGTCTCGAGTACTGTTTCTGCAATGTCATAGTCAACAAATAACATTTTTGGATTTGTTGTTTCGATAAAGTGTATTACCATTTCTTCATTCACATGAACGCCGAACCGCCAATGATTAATGATAGTGCCCAGATAAAAAGACGCGAAAAGCGGTATGTAACTATCCAAAAAATTCCTTGCGCACACACCAACGACATCTCCTTGCACTATGCCTTGTTTTTGGAGCCATATTGCGCACCTGATACTCCTTTCGCCCATGCTCTTGTACGTTTCTGCTTCTCCAGTTGCGCCGTCAATCTGTCCCACGAAATCTGGATACTTTTTGAATTGACTAAGAAGCCGTTCTCCGAATTTAAAATACCCCTCTGGCCAGACAATTTTCGCTCCTTTCCAAATTCCATTTTCATATACAGGTTCAGGAATCTTTTCGATAATTGTATCGGCCATATTTAGTCTTGAGACGAAATATTATTTAAAACTTTAGAAATTTACTTTATAATAATTTATGAATACGTTAGGTACGTGTTTTAATAATGCTGTGGCTATTCTGCCTTTTTATACTCAGCGTATGGCATTTAATTTCGACGTTATGTACCTACTTACTTATATGGTGCATGTGTTTAAGTCAATTCAGATGTTTAAAATAATTATGTATAGTCGACAAAGTAAGTGCTTTACCATTTTTTGTGACAGTTCCTACATCAGAATAAAAACAATAAGGCTGATTGTCACATTGACTTGTAAGTGAAAATAGCCTTTGATGTCTTAAGTCATACAACTGACATTGAACTTTAGGGTGGTAAAGGAGTTTCTTGGTCGACTATACAGTCGAGTTTACCAATATATGTATCGCTAAATATCTAGATATTTATGAAATGTTGGCTGTACAGATATTAGTGAACTCGACAACACCTGAATAACCAGAACAATTAATAGATTATAAATAAAAAGAGTTAGGACAAACGATCATTAGGACAAACATTACACGAGGAAAAAAAATCATTAGGGATTTAGATATAGAGCCGAACTGGATACTATTGATTTAAAAGAGCTGGTAAAGGTGGACACCACTAAATACCTTGGAGTTATACTGGACCAGCGATTTTCATGGCATCCACAAATAGAATACGTTAATACTAGGATTAGAAAATTAATCTGGATATTCAAAAAACTGAGACATGTTGCCACTAAACCTTTGTTGGTCCAACTCTACATTGCCTTAGCTCAGTCGGTGATGACCTATCGTATAACAGCCTGGGGAGGTGCGACAAAATCTAAATTCTTGGAGGTTGAACGAGGCCATATCGATTTCCTACAAGCGAACCGTATAAAATGAGCGATCTACTAACCATACGTAAATTATATATTCTATTAACTGTACTTAAATTGCATCACTCATTACCGTTTGTCTCATCACTTCTATCGCGTAGACGTAAAACCAATGTTGCCCCCCTTAAAAGATGTAAGTCGAAGTTTGCTAAAAGGCAGTATCAAGTGCAGTCTTCGAACTTATATAACAGAGTAAATAAAAATATAAATATCTACCCTTTACAGTGGTACAGTGTTAAAAAAGCTCTAATCATATGGTTGAAGAACCTTAGTTACGAATATACTGAGAATTTGGTAAACCCGAAAACTCTCTGATAGACACACAAACACACACACACACACACACACACACACACACACACACACACACACACACACATATACACACACACACACACAAATTCACACACACACACACACACACACACACACGAACACACACACACACACACACACACACACACACTTATACATGCACGCGCTCGCAATTCCTGCATGTGTTATGAATTGATGTAATTTTAATTTTATTTTTAAGAATTTTTTTCGATATTCATAGTGATTAATTAATTATGGAAGAGCGGGACTTCCTGACACAGGTATTGTATACTTACTAGGAAGTCCCAACGTTAATACTGTTATTGTAGGCTATGATTATTAAAATAAATAAGTTTCGCCAGTAGCGCGACAGCAAGCGAAAATCCACGCAGTGGTTCGGTTATTCAGGTGTTGCAATACATACCTAAACAACAGAAACAGAATATTAAACATCTGAATTAAGTTAAACACACACAATTTAAGTAAGAAGGTACATATCGTCGAGGTTAAGGCTCTATATCTAAATCCCTAATGATTGTTTGTCCTAATGTAATTTTTGTCCTAATGATCGTTTGTCCTAACTCTTTTTATTTAAAATCTATTAATTGTTCTGGATTTTTATAAAACAAACCTAACCTAACCTAAGTTCCTGAAAAATTCACGGTTTCCGAGAAAAAAAGCGTTAGGACAAACGATTATACAAAATGATGATTGTTACTATTATTGATTTTATTATTGATTTTGATTTGTTTTTTATTATTCATTCTTTTATTGGTTGATATTACTGATTTTTTTCCCACGTTTAATTTGCTTGTTATTTTTAATTGTATTATTATTACATGACATTTGATATTTGTATGCCAACAGGCAAAACATAGTGATACACATTGTACCTTATTTTTCCAGCTGTAACTTCTACCTATGTTTTACAAATAAATATTTCTGATTTCTGATTATTAGGACAAACATTACATTAGGACAAACGATGTCAGGGATTTAGAATGAGACCCATCCAGTTCATCTATATATTCTATATTATATCTATATAAAAATCAAAGTCCTGACACGCCTGACACAGTCACTCATTCATCACTGACTCGTCAACGCCCAACCCAAACCTTTGAACTTAGAAAGCTGACGTTTTACACAAAGGTTCTTATTATGATGTATACCCGAGATAAGAAAGGATTTTTGGAAATTCCCACGGGATAGGGAACAAACGGGATTTATATATTTGATTCAGAGTGATCCTATCTCCATAACTATAATTACTAGACTGTTCAAATTTGGCATGCAAGTAAGTAACTATACGTAAAAGAGTAAAAAACTGATTTCAAGAATTTTGGAATTTCCCACGGGATAACGATGAATCAGGATTTCTATATTCAATTCAACTGGACTATATCTCCGTAACTATAATTACTAGACTCTTCAAATTCAGAATATAATGTAAGTGATCATAACAGCAAAAAAAATTGCGAATTAAAAGGGGTTCTTTCAAACGTTAAAGATTCTGCACCAGGTGAAGATGGAATCCCGTATTCTTTTTTATCAAGCCTTGATGATAACAGTCTCACTTACTATCTATCACTTATCAATAAAGTAATGCTAACGGGGATTATTCCTCGGGCTTGGAGAACGCAAATTTTGATCTTATTGTTAAAAGCAAAGAAACCTAAATCAGATCCATCTTCGTACAGACCCATTGCTTTGTCATCTGTTTTGGTAAAAATAGCTGAACACATGGTGAAAAATCGCTTGGAATGGTTTCTAGAACATAATAAATTGTTATCAGAGAGTCAATATGGGTTCAGGAAAGGTAAATGCACTTTTGACAGTCTTAGCATCCTTACCACAGATATCCGTTTAGCCTTTTCTAATAATCATTCCGTTTTAGCTGCTTTTCTAGATATAAAAGGTGCATATGATAGTGTAAATATTTCTATCATCATCATTAATTTAAGAGCTTAGCTCTTGTCGGTGGAGTAATCGCCACTCTTTTCGGTCCTCTGCCAGCGTTTTCAGCTCCTGATACGACATGACATTGACTTTTTCCTTGGCTTGATCTATAAATGACCGTCTCGGTCTTCCCCTGCCTCGCCTGCCTTCTATTTGCCCTTCCAAAATAGTTTTTATGTAACTGTCATGTCGTATCAGATGCCCCAGCATATTCCCTCTCCTATTTTCAATCGTCCTTAACAGCCGCCTTTCCTCTTCCACCAACTCTAAAACCTCCTCATTAGTTCTCCTTTCAGTCCAGCTAATCCCCTCCATTCTCCGCCAGCACCACATCTCAAACGCACTCAATCTGTCTCGGTCCCGCTGAGTCAATGTCCAAGTCTCGCTCCCATATAATGCTATACTCCAGATGTAGGTCTTAATAAATCTTTTCCGAATGTTCCTTGAGATTTTGCCTTTAAAAATGTGTTTTTTATCATTGAATGATTTCTTAGCCATGGCTATTCTTGTTTTCACATCCGTGGTGCATCTGGAGTCACAGGTAATCACGCTGCCTAAATATTTAAAACTATTGACCTGCTCAATAGTAGAATTTCCTATATGTATTTGATCTATGACTTGGGTATGCTTTGATGTTATCATAGTTTTTGTTTTCTTAATATTAATTTTAAGTCCAAATTGTCTGAATACGTTATCCATTTCTGTTACAAGTTGTTCCAGTTGTGCGGAATTTTCTGCTAAAGCTGCGATGTCATCAGCAAACCGTATGAAATGGAAACTTTCTCCATTAATTTAAATAAAATTTCTATTAAATATTTCTATACTGGAAAAAAAATTAACTCAGTTAAATATTCCAACTTTATTGATTAATTTTATTGTCAACATGCTATGTGAACGATTTGTTAAGTTTTGTATAGATCCAAGCACAAATAAATATATAACCAGAACTGTTTGGAAAGGTTTGCCCCAAGGTTCTGTTTTGAGCCCTCTTTTGTATAATATATACACGTATGATTTAGAATCATTGGTGGACAGGTATGTTAATGTGCTGCAATATGCGGATGACCTTCTATTCTATGTGTCTGGACGATCTATAGATGATATGAGTGGGTCTTTGTCTACAGCATTAGATGATTTTAGAATTTGGTTAGAAGAAAATGGTCTTGAATTATCAATATCTAAAAGCAATATAGTTTTGTTTTCTCGTAAACGAACTCTACCCACAATAAATGTTATGTATAACGATTTATTTCTGCCTGTAAAGGACCAGGTTAAGTTTTTGGGAGTTATACTAGACGCTAAATTGACTGGGCTCTATCATTTTGAAGATATTACACAGAGATGTGAGAAAAATTTAAACCTCCTTAGATGTCTATCAGGCGTCTGGTGGGGTGCCCATCCTTTCACAATGAGGCTTTTATACAACGCGATAATACGAAGTGTGTTAGATTATGGGTCATTCCTACTGCATCCTAGTTATGGTAGGTCATTGAAAAAAATAGATAACATTCAGGCAAAAGCTTTAAGACTCATAACTGGTGCTATGAAATCCAGTCCCATTAACTGCTTGCAGGTTGAATGTTGCGAACCACCATTTAGTTTAAGACAACAATATTTAAGTGATAGGTTCTTCTTCCGGAGCATTCAGTTAAAGTACCATCCTCTATATCCTAAACTTTGTAGTCTAGCTCAGGAAGTAGATTCTTCTGCCTACTGGGACCATAAAGACGCGCCATGCCTTGTTAAAAGTTTAAAAAAATACAAAAATATCGTAGCATCGACTCACCAAAGCTCTCTGTTGCCTATGTATCAATATAGTTATACTGCACTACTTAATACTCCACAAGTAGAATATAATTTGGGTATTTCTAAAAACAGTTATTTCCAAAATGTTAAATTTAATAGTATAGTTAGTGAAAAATGGTGTAGTTGGCATTATATTTTCACCGATGCTTCCAAACACTCAGATACAACCTGTGTAGGCGTTGGAGTTTACCATTCACAAAATAAAGTTATACAAAAAATTAAACTACCTCCAGAATCTTCTGTATACACAGGAGAATGTTACGGTCTCTTAAAAGCAGTTGAATATATACTATTATCAAAGCTACGAAATACTGTAATCTTTTGTGATTCCCTTAGTTCCTTACAGTCTTTAGAAAAGTTTCCTTTTAAACCTCAAAAGCAGTCCCAGATTGTTTTCAGCATTAGGGACAGACTACTTGAATGCTCCAAGAGAGGTCTCAGTGTAGTCTTTGCATGGATTCCTAGCCACGTTGGAATTTTAGGTAATGAGAGAGCCGACCAACTGCCAAACGAAGCTATCTTTGATGGAGATAAATTCCCATGTATTAATTATTGTCACGATTTGTCCAGTCTGCCCAAATCATTTTTATACGAAGAATGGAATAGACTCTGGATTAATAATCCATCTAAAGGGAAATACTATCGGCTTGTCCAAGAGTCTCTTCCACGTAAGCCTTGGTTCCACAAAATAATTTTAACTAAAAGGGCTACTTCTGTTATTTGCAGGATACGTTTGGGTCACGTCTGTACTCCAGCACACTTACACAAGTTGAAAATAGTTGATGATCCCATGTGCTCCTGTGGAGCATATGGAGATCTGAATCACATCTTCTTTTCCTGCTCGCTTTACGACCACTCCGATATCTTCTCCCAACTCCAATCAATTTCAGTCCCTTTTCCTACCTCCATTATTTGTTTATTGTATCTTAATACCTGCGATATATATAACATATTAGCATCTTTCATAGAAGATAACAATATTAAAGTTTAAAAAAAATAATTGCATATATATAATAAATCCAATCCTTCTCCATCCAAATTTTATCCGTAATCCGTAATCCTAATAATGTCCTATCATATAATTAAATAAGTTTCCCTAACTTTGACATTGGCTAATGTCCTCGTAGCCATAATAAAAAAAAAAAAAAAAACGATGACAGTAAGAGATGGTAACCTAACTATAGAGGATTCGATTTGTAGCATTCGAACATGGCGGATGTAGACAGTATCTGATTTTGGTATTTCTGTTTCTTTGGCTAGTTGAAGTATAATTTCGTCGATTTACCTTAATTAACAGTGATCACAAAATTCTATATTGCTCTCGTGTCTGACATTTTTTAATGCGCAAGTTGTTTCCACGTGGTTTCTGGAATTTTTCTATCAAGTTGCAGAAACTACAATCACCGTACAACGTCACTCCCAAGAGAGCTTACTTCGACACTGGCGAAATTGTCCTACCTAAAGTGGGACAGAAGCCATATTTTTAAATAAATAATAATAATAATAACCTAACTAGCCTAACCTACCTATCCACTAGTTTAGTCAACTGAACTACCGAGAAAAAAATCTCACTAGTTCAGTCAACTGAGGGCCTACGCTAGCTGACGCGGACGTCCGCCGCGTGCGCCCGCTCGCGGGTCTAAAATGTACCGAAAATCCGACGCACGCGCCCGCGCCACTTAGCGCTGTTCATACAATTTCTTATTAGACGCGCGCACGACGGGCGTCCGTTCCGGGTAATCCGCGTCAGCTAGCGTAGGCCCTCATAGTTTGGCAGTCATTTGAACTTACATGTGTTTGTGGCACATGACTGAAGAAGTCTCGAGTCAGAGCCGGCAGCGAAAGCGTCAAGGCCTGATACCGTTTACCTGTAAGGCCGGCGCCGCACTGGTAAGGCGACCGGCGACGCGACGCGACGGCGACTAAATCAAATATAGTTCGAGGTATGAGAGCGGCCGCAGCGGCGACGGCGCCTTAAATCAAATATGTTTGATTTAGTCGCCGTCGCGTCGCGTCGCCGGTCGGCTTACCAGTGCGGCCCCGGCCTTAGTCATGTTGGCATTTCATATATCTGCTAAAGAAATCATCTTCATGTTGATGGTGACAAGGCTACACCCTGGTAGGTACGCGTATTTTCTTCGACTGTAGCGATCTGCCTGAAGTATGTTATTGGCAAAACTTGGTGGTAAAATTTAAAAATCTGAAACACGGTTTAAGCGTGTAAACGTTTTTGTCACAGTTTTGTCATTATTTAGATGTAATCGGAATTAAATGCTACTAATAACCCTTGACCGTCTTATCAATGTAGGTTAGAAGACAAGGAAATCACTGTTTCTTCGTTATCTACGCAATTGCTGGTTTTTTCATTGCCATTTATTTACTCACAGATTATAGTCATACGCAAACCCGACAGAAAATCACATCTGAAGTTTTTTCTTTTCTATAATTTACCAATTTTTAGTAAACTATAGGTATTTCGTTTTTTACGGATGATAATAATGTAAACAATACTGACCTGCCTCCAAGTTATTTAGAATTTACGTGCGGAATACATTTGAAATTTACAGTGAAGAAAAAATCGTGAGGAAACCTGCACACGCCTGCGAAGAAATTAAATGGTGTGTGTGAAGTTACCAATCCGCTCTGGGCCGCAAGTGCCTAAAGGTGATTAATCCAAATGGGTCAGCAGAGACGTCCACTATCGTTTCAAGGTCACGCGCACCTACACTCCGCCCTTTGCTTGAGAGGCCATGGGTATGGGTCAACCCACTAGGCCACCAGACCGGACCAGATCGTGTAGGTCGTGTCACTATAGGTCCATATTGAAACAAACAATTACTTACTTGAAATTAAACAATTACTTACTTTGCCGACCCGCTTTAGCCTAGTTGGTAGTGACCCTGCATACGAAGCAAGAGGTCCTGGGTTCGAATCCCGGTCAGGGCATTTATTTGTGTGATGAGCACGAATAATTGTTCCTGAGTTATGGATGTTTTCTATGTATTTAAGTATTTATTTATCTATATAAGTATGTTTATCGTCGTCTAGTACCCATAGTACAAGCTTTGCTTAGTTTGGGACTAGGTCGATTTGTGTAAGATTGTCCCCTAATATTTATTTTATTATTTTTTTTATTTTGCTCAACTGCGACCTTCGAAAGAGAGCAAAGTAATTGTTTCAGTTCATTTTATACATTTTTAACGATCGCACATCACTACCGCATACACAGATTAAATAATGTCGTAATCATAGACTATTTAAAATAAAATCTTTATTCAAAAATTCACACTTCACATTTCTATAGAAGACAATTGCTTTAACTTACACTAAGAAATAACAAACTATTCACCAAGACTTATTGCTCCAAATTTGTTCTTAATAAATAATACAAACATTTTAATTGCACCCAGACCTTAGATGTAATTACGTGGAAGCAGTTGCAGATAAAATGGAAAATACCTCAGATATGTGCCATTGTAAGTAATTTTGTCATTTATAATAGGCAACAAAGGTTGGGAAAATCCATTTTTACCTCCTGCCGCTATTCGATGACAGAAATGCATTTATTCATATAGAAAATACTCTAACCTTACAAGACAACGTAACTGAGATCTTAAAATACTTGTCTTTATAGTTTGAGCAAAGCAATAGTCCAGTCTATTCTATGCTACATAATTAAGAAAAATAAATCTAATTTTCCATTGCAAATAAATCCATAGATATCAAGCAAATTAATATTAAACAAATAAAATTTATTAAAAAACTTGTAAATAATGCATATTATCAATTATCAACATGTTATTTCGGTGGTCGAAGTGCACTGCGTTTCGTTCTTTGAACCATAGACACGACATGTCTGCGGAACGAAACGCAATTCCTGTACAATATAATCATTATGTTAGTCGTTAATATATAAAATGTTACTAGCTTTGGCAAGTGAATAAAATATGTAAATTAAAACATAATTTGTACTTGCGTGTCGTTATAAGGAATTTCTGAATGACATCAAAAATATAACAACCTTTACTATAGAATAAGTAGTCACTCGTTGTTTCTAAGTATAACGAAAAATAAAGTTCCGTACAAAGAGACTATTTTCTTTATAATTTTCTTTTCTATTTTCCATGGCTCTTACTGAAAGTCAAATTACAAATGTCTATTTAAGTACTTTCAGTATTTATACCGTCAAAAGGGCTTGACAGTAAGTGCCTATCAATTAGTACTCACAAAATGGTTATAATACTTAAGTTAAAGAAGGCAAATCATGATTTTATTTGCCAGATGAGGCAACCCTACCTTTCCCAGCCCAACTATACCAAAATTAACCCTTTCAACACCACGCCTCGGCAAAACGTAAACCTGCTTTGAATCTTATGTCATTGTGTCAAGAACACTTTGACACTGTACTTTGTGACACCTATGTGTCGTTGGCGTTGAAAGGGTATTACGAAGCATCTTTTGTTGGTTCCTATATTAATCAATAATTATCTGTGATATTAAGCAACTTTATAAACGCAAAAATTAGACAGTGGAAACGGAAACAACTTTATTTAGGTTGGGACAAGTTTACCTGCACAAAATTTGAAAATGACCCAATGATGTTCAACATCGTGCAACATGCAGTATGGTCAACTTTATTGTGACTCGACCCAGACCCAGATAAAGATAATCTGAGATGGTAGAGTTACCACATCAACACCTAACTTGTATTAATACTTGTCAGATTCTGTCAGAATTGACAACGTTTCATATTTCTAAGACTATAATTTGATTCGTTCTCTGTATTCTGTTTGGAAAGAGAAAGACGCTGATAGTTTTAAATTTTCATTAGAATTATTAATTAATTTGTTACAATTTTTTAAAGATGTGCTTATTCTAAAAGAGCGTAACGATAGAATAGATCCATTACTTTTGTCTAGTATCTATTAAAAAAAAAGTGATGATGTAAATTTGGTGTTAAGGTTGTTATCAAATTTAAAATTATGACAGCTCTTTTTTCTTGTGAAAAGGGTAAAGGAAACATATATGTGGCACTATTTGTAAGTAGATATATGTTTTTAAATTTGTTGTATTTTTTTTAAATATGGAGAAATAAATTATAACAAATATTTTTCCGTGTTCAGGAGGCGAAACTCTTTCGATTCCTGCAGTAATTTTCAGGTGTTAAAAAAATTAAAGGTTGTCAATTATTAGGTAGGTATAATGTGATTTATTGTCAGTCAGAAAACCCTTATTCAATAGTCATGGGCAACGGCTGAATTACAGGAAACAAGAAGAACTACACAACACGTACACAAGACATACATTAATTTAGGCTACAAGTGTAGCGACATTTCGAGACTAATGAGAGGGTATTGAGCAGAGCTATCGGCGGCTACCGCTTTTGATTTGACACAAACTGAGCTGAGGGATAAATCATAACACTTGGTTGGTGGAAAGGTTAATTGTTGTCACTTTTAAATTACAGTAATAAAGTAAATTTCGAAAACATGTGTTATCCAGAAAAAAAGACTCGAAAACACTCACATTGAAAACTTCCCAATTATCCCCGAAACAAATAGATAAACAATAATCGCTCGTTTAATGGTATAAGATAGATTTCACATAACATAATATAACATCAGTCAAAACATCATCTAAATAGGATCATGAAATTAAAGTCGTGACGGTATGACATACGTTCCATTCAATTTTTTTTTAAATATAACTTTATCGATACTATGGATAATTCTGCCAATGTCGAGGTTGAGAAAGACGCTATCAGTTTGCCGTTGTTCGGTACTGTAGACACTGGCCACCGAGACCGTGTCACTGTTTATTTTAATTTTAATTTATGTCTTCTAGAATTTCGATCAAGAAAAGAACAGTGGACAGCAGACGGTCTGGGGAGCCGTTCTTTGATAGGCTGTGACAATGTGTGGTTGTAATTTACAGTGATTGATGCTTATTAATACTTATTATTAAACACCAATTCCTAAAGTCTATCGTTTAATTCAGTTTGGGAACAGTTTTATAGTGAATCCATCAAGATGTAAATAGTTAAAGGTAGAACTTTTCAGCTACGCCTCTCAGCTACTCCCCACCGCAGTACCTATGTTAACTTTAACCGTTTCAACGTCAACGATGGCCGCCAATAGCTCCATCAATCCTTATTGATTCTATTAAATTTTTCCTTAAGTTAAAGAAGGGGCGAATTCCCACACAGTCGATCTTAAACATTAATTAATGTAATTCTATTCTTCACTCTTGGCACTGCTTTAAAACCCATAAAAATGCAATATGTATAAACGGCGTAGAACCGGTATAAAAGCACTATTGTTAGTTTAGATGATAGTGTGAAACGGTTTTTACTAAACGTGGACTTTGTTAAACAACCTCGTCGGCCGGCTTCGGCCTGTCATTCTTCTGGAACACTAGCACTTTCTCACTCACTTCGCCTTCGGGGAACTGAAAAAAAAAACAAGACTGTAGGCGGAGGTGTTCAGCGTTCAATTTGTACTATAAAAACAGCCAAAAAAAAAACAGAGAGTCATACACATTTTTTCGTTTGCGTCTTTCCTGTGAACATGGTAAAAGTTAAGAGTGTAGCTAATATTTTTGGTCAAGTCTACATCGGCATGTGGGATGCCTGGCCCACTTTCAGCCCATTTAAATAAATCGCTAATTTTATATCCACAGGAGAGACAACTTTTGTTTCTTACGCTGTGTATCACCCTGTTATTACTCGGACTTCAAGAAAAAATACAAAAAAAAATACTCATACTTTCTCTTCCAGACCTCTATCACAAAACATCACAAAACATCACAAAAGAACAAGAAGCATATCCTAAGTATACGTTAAGAGATAAGCGAGGACTCGAATTCGCACTTTGGCTTCTTACAATAGCATAATGACGTATGAGAGCAAGGAGTTGACTGCTCCGGTAAATATGGTTCAAAAACTATGGCCTAGTGAGGCTACCACGATTTTTTTTAAAAGCGAATATACAGAACAATTTAACCAGTTTAAATGAATCAGTATTAATTAATGAACAGTTTGTATTTTACGGTATATTTGGAGATATTGACTGTAGTGGCGTATAGTGTACTAAACATTGCATCCAAGACTTGAGCACAAACATTCGTATTTTTCACACAAATATCTGCCCCGATCGGGAATCCAACCCGAATCGAATTGAATCGATTAGTTAGTCAACCTGTAAATGAGTGAGTGTACGAATCAGGTGAACCATAGACACACATAGGAGTTACTGAGTGAAATGAGCGATACATAACTCGAGAGCTCAAGATACATAATCGCTCTTTTCAATCGACTGACGCGCCTCACCTCTAATCGACTGACTTTGATGTGAGGGAGGAAAACGAGCAAGCGCAAGCGGGTCATCTGATGTAAAATGATCACCACCGTCCATAAACATCAACAACTCAAAAAGAGTCACTGATCTGTTGCCGGCCTGAAGGAAAGAAAGAAAGGAGAGGGAATAGGGGAGAGGGTTGAGGGAGGGGGAGAGGTATTACATTATCTGGGTTGATCAACTTTTTTTTATCACTCGTTGCTATAGTGACGGTCTCAAGGGTAACTCTTTAAACCGTAAATTTATCTGATTAAAATTTGCCAAACATGCATTTTTGTGGTATTTTTAACCCCTTCTACAATTGACAACATTTCATATTTCTAAGACTATAATTTGATTTGTTCTCTGTATACTGTTTGGAAAGAGAAAGACGCTGATAGTTTTAAATTTTCACTAGGATTATTAATTAATTTATTACAATTTTTTAAAGATGTGTTTATTCTAAAAGAGCGTAACGATAGAATAGATCCATTACTTTTGTCTAGTCTCTATTAAAAAAAAGTGATGACGTAAATTTGACATTAAGGTAGTTATCAAATTTAAAATTATGACAGCTTTTTTTCTAGTGAAAAGGGTAAAGGAAACATATTTATTCTGTGGAGGTACACATATGTTTTTTAAATACGTTGTATTTTTTTAAATATGAAGAAATAAATTGTAATAAATATTTTTCCGTGTTCAGGAGGCGAAACTCTTTCGATTCTTGTAGTAATTTTCAGGTGTTAAAAAAATGAAATGTTGTCAATTGGTCATCTAATAAGCATGTTAGTTAATGTGACAGAACATTTCTTCTAATTAAACTGTACTACTTTGGTCCCCTCGCTGACGGGACAGAATAACAACAAGAAATAGTTGATCCACCCATCTATATAATGCTGTACGTACCTGCGTGTGCGGCAACTCGTGTATCTGTCGATACCCAGCGAGCAAGCCCTCCACCCTTCCCTTGAGCACGTCGAACATCACCACTAAGGTGGGCGGCTGCCGGCTCGCGTACTCGGCGCGCCACCAGCGCTGCGGGTTGTGGAAGAACGCCTCCGCCTCGTAGGACTCGCCGACCTTGCCGATGGGGGGGTCGCAGTTCAGGTACCGCGCTGTGATGTTTGTGTGGAGGTGGCTGGAAATTGGTATCAAGATTGGTGTTTTGGAGTCTATTTGTGTTGTTTGACGACCAGATGGCCTAGTAGTTAGAGAACCTGACTATGAAGCTTGAGGTCCCAGGTTCGATTCCCGTGTCGGGGCAGATATTTGTATGAAAAATAAGAATGTTTGTTCTCGGGTCTTGGGTGTTTAATATGTATTTAAGTATGTATCTATCTATATAAGTATGTTTATCCGTTGCCTTGTACCCATAACACAAGCTTTGCATAGCTTACTTTGGGACTACGTCACTTGGTGTGAATTGTCCCGTGATATTTATTTATTTATTTATTTATTATTTGTATTTTTATTTTTAACTCCAAATTTTTTACTTTTACGATCATCCCGTGAAATCTTAATATTTTTATACTAAATACAAACTGAAACATGGATACACAGAAAAAACCCAGAAAAAGAGTCCAGCGCTGGGAATCGAACCCAGGTCCTCAGCATTCCGTGCAGCGTGCTTTCTACACCACTACTGGTGGTTTTTGACCAGTGGTGGTATAGGGGTAAGCACGCAAGCGCTGGTCTCTTTTTCTGGTTTTTCTGTGTATCCATGTTTCAGTTTGTATTTAGTATAAAAATATGGAAATTGGTAGTTTGTGAATCGGCGGCGTTTTCAATAAAAAGTGTACCCGCACTTTTTTAAAATGAGGAAGTTTTGGGTTTTGCTTGCTCGTAGTCGAGAGTGCTATTGATTTTGATGTTTAACCTTTTCGACGCCAACGACGCATATCGTCTCTACTTTGAAAAAATCTCGTATCTCAAATCAATATGTAAACCAAACAGAACTTTATTATATTACACACTGAGTAAAGTTCAATTAGCCAGGTTATCGATTTTGAGATACGAACTTTTTTCAAAGTAGTGGCGATATGTACATACATATATCCGCACCGCAGATTCTTTGCCGACGACGTATATATACGTCATGGCGTGCAGAGCGATATCTACCTACATGCATTACTTTAGGGTTCAACTTTGCGTTGTATGTGAGAGCTGTTGTATTTGACAGAGCGTTGAAAAGGTTCAAAAATGTCCCTAACTTTCCATACAATATTTTTGTGTCACTTTTCTTAAAAAAAATTCTTTTCCTTTATGAAATTGAATTATGTTCATGATTTTTAATAAGAAAACCCCAAAATTATTCGCGTAATTTATTAGTCAAATGAATTGCCACAAGTACTAATTTATTAGGATTTATAGGATTTCTCGAACCCGAATAAATCACTCGTCATTAAAAAAGCGGTCGAATGATTTATTCGCGGATAAATTATTCACGAATGGTATAAACCATTTTAAACATGAAACTACCGTGAGACTCACTCATAGTGAACATAAACGGATCACTCACGTCTTAAAACGAATTAAACTCGCCATCGGGCTAATCCGTAGTGCGCGTTTGGCAGCCGCCGTGACGTGCGACTCCGAGAGGAAGGGCTACGGATTAGCCCGAAATATATCGAGTTAAACTCGTTTTAAGACGCGAGTGATCCGTTTATTTTCACCATGGTATAAACCATCGCGATAAAATTATTCGCGAAAAAAAAAATTGTACATTATTGTTTATTCAAATAATGGCCATCTCTGGTACTAACCTGTAAAGCGGCGTGGAGTGGCAAGGCATCATGAAGAGTATGGACGAGCGGTTGTTGGGCAGGGCTTCTCTCAGCAGCGGCATGACCTGGAGGGTTCCGCTCTGGTGCACCACTCCGAAGTAGAGCGCTGGCACCGCGTTGCCTAGTAATATGGCGCTTGCCACCAAGTATAGTTGCCATCTGGATAATTTTAAAAAAAACAATTTAAAAAATAAATAAATATTAGGGGACAATCATACACAAATCGACCTAGTCCCAAACTAAGCAAAGCTTGTATTATGGGTACTAGATGACGATAAACATACTTATATAGATAAACTAGCTGACCCCGCAAACGTTTTTTTGCCATACATCACCCAAGAGTATAAAAAATAGCCTACGACCTATTCTCAGGCCTACCGATTATAGACAAAAAAGTTTCATAACAATCGGTTAAGCCGTTTCGGAGGAGTTCGGTAACAAACACCGTGACACAAGATTTTTATATATTAGATAAATACTTAAATACATAGAAAACATCCATAACTCAGAAATAAATATTCGTGCTCATCACACAAATAAATGCCCTTACCAGGATTCGAACCCAGGACATCTTGCTTCGTAAGTAGGGTCACTACCAACTAGGCTAAAGCGGTCGTTAGCGAATTTTTTAGCGAAGATGAGATCTACGATGGAGCACTCTTGCCTAGTTGATGCTCATTCAGCCTAGACTTGAATTTAGGGGAATAAGTAGGAAGTAGGCAGTTGAGCGCGGTGTTGCGCACGCCCACAAGCAGTGTAAAGCAACGACTTTGGGGCACTGTAACTGGTACACAACAATGTTAGCTGATACACACAGAAATAATAATAAAGAGGATAGAAATGCCTTAGTTCCTATTTTCTTCCGGAACTCGTGTCGCTGCTTCATCCCCTCTACTTACTGTGTTAATGCACACATACAAAAGACCGGAACCGTACTACGCAATCACGCACACAATTACTAATATTTTTGCTTACAAACAATTATGAACCTTACACCTTAGAGATAGCGTTGAATAACACTCAACGTAAGTCATACCCACATTTACACAACGGCGCCATTTATTGGCCGCGTCGGCATTATGTCTGTACTAGTCGTAACCTGTTTTTTTGTCCGTACCACGAACTTTTGTGCAAGACGGAAGGGTTATCGAAAATTACTTTACATTGCTGCGTATAATTCAAAACCATCTGCGTTTTTATGGGCATGAGTAGCAATGGTATATGAAGTTTCGTGTTAATAACGTGTAAACCAATATTTCATAATGAAATACTTTCTCAAGTTGTATTTTGATATAAACCGCATTATTACATTAAATTAATACATACCAATGAAATATAATCCCCTTATTAGTGTAATACACAGTGTGGACTAGTTTCCGCAATTGCTAATGCTGCAAAACACCATTTTAAAGCACTTGTTATCATACCCACGTTTCAAATAGCACTGAGCCGCAAGTCGCGCGCTTGTGACCTACGAGTCACAAGCGCGGCGCCAAGGTCACGCGTCTAAGGCACTTCTATCCTCTTTATTATTATTTCTGTGCTGATACACGCAAATCTCTCTCTCTAAATGAAATAAATTACTTACTTCTTAGCTTTCCTACTCCACGGCACGATGACGTCTTGGGCCAAATACAGCAAGATCGGTAACAGTGGCAGGATAAATCTGAACTCCTTGTGAGGGATGAAGCTGCAAAAATGAAGATAAATAAAAAATAAAAATACATAAGTTGAGGTAGCAATTGACAACCTTTAATTTTTTTAACACCTGAAAATTACTGCAGGAATCGAAAGAGTTTCGCCTCTTGAACACGGAAAAATATTTATTATAATTTATTTCTCCATATTTTAAAAAATACAACAAATTTAAAAACATATTATGTACTTGCAAATAGTACCACAGAATAGATATGTTTGCTCTACCCTTTTCACTAGAAAAAAGAGTTGTCATAATTTTAAATTTGATAACAACCTTAACGTCAAATTTACGTCATCACTTTTTTTTAATAGACACTAGACAAAAGTAATGGATCTATTCTATCGTTACGCTCTTTTAGAATAAGCACATCTTTAAAAAATTGTAACAAATTAATTAATAATCCTAGTGAAGAGTTAAAACTATCAGCGACTTTCTCTTTCCAAACAGAATACAGAGAACAAATCAAATTATAGTCTTAGAAATATGAAATGTTGTCAATTGCAGGATTGTATAGCATCAAAGCGGTCCTCACCTGTAAAGTGCCAGGTGCAAGGCGACCATAGCCAACAGCAGCACGCCGGTGCGGTTCTCCCGGGGACGCCGCGCGATCGAGTAGGTCGCCCACAGAACGGGAACCAGGTTTATGCCCAACACCGCGGGCAGGCCTTGCGTTAAGTACCAGTGCCTAGAAATAACGGCAAGAGCTGTTATCATAAAATAGTTTTTTCATTTCTCACGCTCCTAAAGTTGTTCTTTTAGTCGAGAAATTGCTGCATAAAATAAAATCTTCTTCTAAGACCAAGGCAATCAGCCGCAAACAGTAGAATTTTTTTTTATTAAATTAAATTTACGAGTTTATGGTTTTTTTTTTACAAAACTACGAAATTAATAAAACTAGACAAATCTAGTACAGTAAAGTAACAGCTTGTAAATTTTATTGTTTAATTTCCTTGCAATCAAAGTGAAAAGCAAAGTGTAAAACTCGAGCATTAAACCCATTTTCCCCTCGACGTGTCTATTCACCCTCGCCATACCGACTCGGACGGCTATATGAACGTCTCGTGTAAAATGACTCGTTTTATGCTCTCGTTGTACAATCTACTATATCCTGTTTCGCTCCCATGGAACAATAAAAATTAGCTAATTTAATTCGTAATTGTTAGTGGTTTCCATGACCCCCAAAATAATTATATAGATAAATATATGAAGTTTTTGTTAAAAGCTTCAGTTTTGATACTAAGTTTTTTTTGCTAACTACGCAATCCAAACTGCATAATTAGAACCTAACCAAATTTTAAAATCAATGAGACCAATAGAAGTGGATAAGATACGAAATAGCCCGATTTCATTAGACACAGACACCAAGTCAGGTGAAACTAAATAAAAACTTGTAAAGTGAACTTACCAAGGATGTTTGCCATAGAAGGACGCGACATCGTGCAGAATGTTGAACCGGAAGAATTCCCAGGGCGTCACGATGAGACTACCATAGAAGTAAGAGTCCAGGGCTATCAAAGCACCAGCGGATACGAGTCTGAAACAATATTTAATTCCAGTTAACATAATAAATAACCTGGATAATCAGTTCCATGTCAGTTAGCACGTACAATCGACAAAAGCAAGGCCTGCCCAGTTTCAAAACAAATTTGCTTGCAGCCGTTGAAGGGTTTAGGCGCATAACGTCCCACTCGCATAATGCCCCTTTGTCCCTTTCCTAAATGTCCCTTACGCAAAACGACCCTGCAAATGGTCCCGTTCGCAAAACGTCCCTGCACATAAATAAAGTCCCGTTCGCAAAACGTCCCTTTCGCAAAATGACCCGTTCGATTGGCCATCTCTTATCCCATGAGAAGACTCCTAGTCTCTACTGAAACAAGATTTTTCTAGACGGGACATTTTGCGAATGGGTCATTTCGCAGACGGGACGTTTTGCGAAAGGGGCGTTATGCAGTAGGGACTTTCAGCGAAAGGGGCTTTCTCAGAAGGGACGTTTTGCGAAATGGGTGGAACCTTTTGAGAAAGGGACGTTTTGCGAATGGGGTATTTTACATAAGGGACCATTTGCAGAGAAGACTTTTTGCGAATGGGACGTAATTTTGGTGGAGGGACGTTTTGCGAGTGGGACGTTATGCGCCCAAAACCCGTTGAAGTTCATTGGTATGGATTGGTATGGACAGATGTCTAGCCACTGCAAGCAAAATGGACATTTATGTGTCAAGGCAACCTTTTTGTCGATGGTACGTCAGCTAGCATCTATTCTACCCACTTCAGTCTTGTACATTGTGGCGTCCCTGCTCTATAGGCACGTCGAATAGGGATGTTGACACCACCAATCAACTGACGTATTTTTTATGAGCTGTCAAAACACAATCCCATAGAGTTTGAATGGCAAACGCAACTTATGACGTCACTTGTTCGGCAACTCTAATCAACTAATTATCTGTTTTAAAGCAACAAAAATCTAATTTTGCCGTTAAACGAAAATTAATCTGGTTTCAGGGCTAAAATAAGCGTTTTTTTTATTCGAGGCGTGTCTTCGAATTATTTTTTAATGGCGTCACCATCCCTATTGGCCGCGCGCTCGCTACGAAATAATTACGCATTCGAGGCGAAATCACTGCGCGCTCGCTATGATCTCGCTGCGCGCTCGTCTCGCTTTTAATACGTTCGCAAATCACCAGTCCGATAAGGCTCTAAATCATTGATTCCCAAAGTGGTCCACGTGGACCCCCAGGGGTCCACGGAAGACTCGACGGGATTTAGATTTAGATGCAACCTTCACATGTTTGTAGCGTTTTGGGAATAGGTCTGGTACAAATGTAGCTGCAAGGGGTCCACCGGAACCAGCTAAATTTTGAAAGTGGTGTATGAAGTAAAAGTTTGGGAACTAATGCTCTAAATGGAGTGGCCGTGGCCACGACTAACTGAAGTGTAGGGTATCACGTTTGACGCATGTCTTTCGAAGTACCCGCACTTGATTCGTGGCTACGGCCACTGCACTGTGGCCGAAAAGTCAAAGTCATTACTCGTTTCCCGTGCGTGGTAATAGTTGACATTGACAGAATCCATTGTACGAATATTGGGAATAAGGTTCTCTGCGTTTTCGCAACTGTTATATTTACCAAATATTTTTTTCTGAAAGGAAGTTCTTCTTTGATCAAACATACCCGATGGGCAAAATGGTGCGCACGACCAGCCGTAGCTGTCCCTGATTGGTCGTCAGTATGTTGTAGGCGCACAGTACTGCCCACAGTGGGGCCGAAGTCGGTCGCAGAAACACGCTAATGCAGGCGAGCCAGATCCAAGTGCTGTTTTCTGCAATAAACAGTTCATATCATGCTTTACGGTGAAGGAAAACATCATGATGAATCCTGCACACACGTGAGAAGAAATTCAATGGTGTGTGAAGTTTCCAATCCACACTGGGCCCGCGTGGAAATTACGATCCAAGCCCTTCCATTCTGAGAAGAGGCCTGAGCTCTGCAGTGGGATGTGTATAGGCTGGGATGATTATGATATTAATTTAGTTTAATTAGTTTTTTAAACTCTGTCTATCAGAGGACCATAATTGCCAGTTTAAACATGAAACTACCATGAGATTCACTCGGTGAAAACATATGGATCACTCATGTTAAACAGCCGCTATTAAATTATATTCTGTACCAAAAATTAGTAGTAGCATTGTTACAAACCCAATGACGAATATGTTTTAAACAAAATAAGTAAATTCAAAAACATTTAAGTGACTAGAATTTAATTGTATTTTTTTTAAAGATAATCATTGTAAAGATTTTATTCACTGTGGGTATTGACATATTCATTGTTTCCAGTAGATTTTGCTGCAAATGCATACTGCTAAAATGACTCTTAAAGACTTTTGCTGTTTGTAAATCTACAAACCTATGTAGTAGCTGTCCCGTCCATCTTTAAATGGGAACTTTGATAGAGCAATAGCAACCAGTGCTGTCTCCACGCTCTGGAGCAGTGTACGTCCAGACGTGTAGAACCAGAACCAAGATGTCAGGATCAGGAACAGGGACCACTTGCGTCCGCCTGTCCATTTGTAGAAGCTGTAGTCGGCTGCGGTGCTGACCAGGGCTTGGAGGATGCGCGGTAGAAAGATCTGAAATAGTTTTTTTTTTCTTATTTTTGTCGAGGCTTTGAACACTCCAGGTGATCATGGGTGCTTACTCATTTCCCTATTTAAGGGACATATCAATAAAATGGTAAATGCTGATTGCTTTGTCTGACAACGGCTCAGATAGCCAACAAATCACCTGGCCATTGTGCATGGAGCCCAAATCCCCAAGAACTCTTCTCCTCAAGTCTGAATTCCGAACACACTCTAACAACACATGGGTCTAGTCATCACACTTCTGACAATCATCACAATGTTAATTGCTTCTTGAGATAATGTTTCACTTATTTAGAAATTAATAGAAATGTAATTCATCTGTTTCTACCAAATGACAGAAAGAAATAGTGAATAAGTGTTATTTTGGGGGTTAGATAATAGGCCCTCAAGAATAATTGTTTTCAATAAGCAAAAGAATTTTCAGAATCACTTCAATAGTTTGAAAAATTATCAATATGATAGAGTAACACCATTAGGGCATGCTCCTGGTACTGAGTTTGTATGGTGAGAACTGGGAATTGCCAGTTCCGGTACCATATTTGTATGGGAATCCAGTACCAGGAGCACATGCTAAATACCATGAATTTTCATTACTATTCCCATGCAATTACAAGTTGTATTCATGAAGTAAAGTATGTATTGTTTCAGGCGTTACAAGTTATTCAAGACTAAACTTCAAATTAATAAATACTGATCAATTACAATAGATTGCATCTGTCTTGATTTTCCTTAAAATGCTTGCTAATCATGACCACATTTTTATATAATATTTCCCTTATCACTTCTTATCATATACAAACAACTCACCACAGCTTCAGGATAATCCAGTCCAGTAAACTTCAGGATAGTATACAATGCTGCCACAACACTCGGGTACAAGTAGCTCCTTATTCCTTTCTGCCATTCCCAAGTTAGGGCCCCATATCCGAAGGCTTGCTTATGGGCCACCTCCAATGTTTGCCAGTACTCATCTGGCACATACCATGTTTGCACCAGGAACACAGACAGGATCCTAACGAAAAGTATACCTAGTACCACCTGGGATGGCCTCAGCCCCTTAGCATTGAACGGCAGTGCCATTCTCCCGCCTAAATGAGAGAGGTTACAATGCTATTAATAGATAATTCAAATGTGCTCAATTCTTAATATAATTCACATCAGTATTAGTGTTTTCCATGGTAGATTTAAGTTAAGAACAATTGAGGTCAAATTCCAATTAGAAGCCTTAAAGCTGTTAGAGTTTATCAAGCGAAACAAACTTTATCGAAAAAAAAGTGTCAACTAACGCGTCCTTCTGATTAGCGATGAAAATGAATGAACGGTGGCAATTTAATTTGAAATAACAGTTGAAAAATACTTATAAGTCAAGTTCATACAAGAATTCAGCTAATATTTGTTGACATTCGTAAAGAAAAACAATTTATCGTAAAAATCTCACTAACCTCAACAACAAGCCCGCCGCCGCGTAGTAGTGTTGTATGAAACCGCTATAGCGATATGATATCAAGCTTTTCGGTTTTTAATAATACCAATTCCAATCAATCTATGTTTGTGTCATTATGATAGTTAGATGGACATAACAACCTGTGGTATTGTTATTTTTTAATATAAATTAATGTAATATTACTTTATCGAGAAAGTTGAACGTTTGGGAAACGAAAACCGGTTAAAATTAGAAACAGAGCGACACTAAACGTCATAGCAAGAAATTCGAAAACCATTATCCTCCATTTCCATTACAAAAAAGTTAACGGTAATTAATAAATATTATTCTTAAATTAAGCTTAAGGTCAACAATTTCTTTTAAATAACTTGTTAGTATGGTTAAATGAGGAAAAAAAATTGCGAATTGATTAATTACTGTCAAAAAAATATTTTACTGTAAATATCGGGGCGTTGACAGTTACCCAATAATTGAAATTATAATTCCGAACGCAAATTTACGAATGTTGATTTTTGGGAAAAACTGCATCAAATTTCTAAATAAATAAAAGATGCTATAAAAGTACGCTAAAATGGGTAAGTTCGACTGTGTTTACGTTGATTATTAGCCTTGATTTGTTTCTCTGACCGTTACTATGTTAACAGGCGAGTCAATTAACGAAACATTGGATCTATCGAGGCGTGGGTTGAAGAAAATAGAGAAAGCGCCCGAGGATACCAAACTGATAATAAATTTAATCTTCGACCAGAATGAGCTGCAGCGACTCGACAATATTGACACATACAACCGTGTCGAGAATGTAAGCCAACTGTACTTCATATTTAATAAAATATGCGGCTGTGCTACATCTAATAAACTTATTAGAAAAAAGCTTAAAGTTTTCTGTTAAGCTCCGTCCGTCCGTTATTTTTCATTTGCTCTGTTGAGGTTATTTTGATACTCTTAATAGCGTCCATAGAGGTCAGCTATCATTGTCTCTGTTGACTTTAAGTGGCTGTTAACTGAACTAAATTTACATTTTACAATTGGTTAATATATTATTGTGTAGGCGGGTACTATTATCATCTAACAAATGCTTTTATAAACAATCTTGGACACTAAAACATCACTCAAAATTATTCTGTATCTAAATTGAAACTGCTAAATGTTAAACAGTACTATAATATTTATAGCTATCAATATGCAACAACTTCCTGCTCCGAATGCATGGAGTGTCACGGCTCACCAACCTGCGTTTGCTTGCACTCAGCAACAATGGCATCCTGCAGATCGAGGGTCTAAAGGATTTGATATATCTCAAAGTATTGAAGTTGGCTGGTAAGTTGTAATTTAGTTGTATTTTATACAACCAGGGGCCTGTTGCATAACAAAGTACAACTTATATTACAAACGGAACTCCCTTTCTAGTTAATATAATTGAAGCAATAGTTCCGCTTGTAATATTAGTTGTACATTGTTATGCAACAGGCCCCAGATAGCTTACTAACTAAAAAGCTCAAGGTCCCAAGTTAGAGTTTAAGATCTCACATTTGCGAAATTTAAAGAAAGTTAAAAAATGGCTTGCGGAAAAATGATTTTATAGTATACAGGAATTTTTAGATTACACTTAGGTTAAGTTTTTCTTACTGTTAATTTCACATGCCTTGCCAGGTAGATTTTAGTGAAACCCACTCTGTATGTTCCCAACTCTTATTGTATCTAAAATTGAGTGAAAAATTTTATGCTATTTAAGTCTATTTAAAGGCTTAATAAAAAGTCTATTCTAGATCCCTGGCCTATGATTCTGAAAAATACATGAATGTTTACTCTTCAGTCATAGATGTTTTATATTATTTATCTTTGCTTATTTTGGGACTAGACCAATTGGTGTTAATGTGCATTAATCTTGTATGTGCAATAGGTTAAGATATTGTAAGTCACATAGATCACTCTTTTGATGAATAACATGTGTTCCATGAGCTCTGCAGGCTTAAAATTAAAACTATGAACAGTCCATTAACTAAAAAATACTTTTAGTTCTTTACTCGTTTCTTGCACATGAATTAAGTAATTGAAATTTAATTCAAGTTAAATTGTTAGAATATGTATACTTAGTACTTGTTAATAGTAAGTTTAATATTTTCTTTCTACTTCAGGTAATAATATAAAGTCTATAGAACATTTGAACCACAACATGCATCTTGAGCATTTGGATTTGTCTAACAATCAAATTGCTTTCATTGCCGATATCAGCTACTTGAAGAGCTTAAAGGTAAATATTCAAACCTAAGTATTTATTTTTACAGAGTAAGGTTTTCAAGGTTCCCTGGTTTGATTGTGCCGGCCTTTCCAGACACCTGCTTGTATCAGCATTACGTGTTCAATCTGGTCACATTCCACTTAATTGTTTTTTTAATTTGATGGGAGTCATGCAGTCACCCTTGTGTAGGGGTCGTAACAGAACCGAGGAACCCTTGCACTTCCTTCTGGAATGTGACCAGAATGGAGATGTTAGGAAGAAATATTTGGCTCATTTAAACATGTATAATGGTGGTGTAAATGTAATTCTGAGTAAGCCAGTGTTGGATGATGCAGTACTGATATACAAATTCATCAGAAATGCTTTTATACAGAGACTCCATCTCTGAGCTAGGCAACAGTTAAGTGTGTTATAGTTTTCTGTAGCTTCCCATGAGATAGTCACATTAGGTGTACTTAAGCCTCGCTAAAATATTAGAAAAAAAAAAAGTTTTTATTTAGGGGTGTTTTCAATTTAAAATGAACCAGCTACCATTTTATTCAGAATTAGGTAGTTTTAAAGTTTTGTTACGTAGAATGAAGATTGCTATACATATAAAATATCCCTAATTTTCCACAATTTTTTTTGTGTCAGGATTGTGACAAGCCATAAAAACTGTTATAATGTATGAAAATTTTATAAAAAGTCACATAATAAAACAGTCACAAAATAAGACAACCGCAAAATTTCTCATTAAAAAAAATGATACTGGGTTTACTTGGTAAAAATTGTTTTATTTGTTATCTATCTCTATCTACATATCCCTGTAAAATAATAATATGATTGTCCAACGAACTGACCACCAATGCACAGTCTAAACTGGTCCAGTAGAAATTTTTGTCAAGCTTGATTTTTAGATAATCTTCCGCTTTTTTGTTCTTCCAATTGGTTGAATTGAGTAGGTCTTTTTTGTTTCAAATTGTTACTGGCAGCAAAAAAAAATTATAAAACAAAACTAATAATTTTTCAGCATTTAAACTTGGAACGCAACCGTATAACGGACCTCAGGCAATGCGACCGATACCTGCCTTCAAGCCTTGAGCATGTAGGACTTGCTCACAACAATATCCAAGATCTGAACGAGGTCAGTCACCTTGTGCATTTGAGCAAGCTCGACAGTTTCACGGTACAAGGGAACCCCTGTGTTTCCATGGCTGGGAAAGATAAGCTGTATCCTTTTTATATCATCACCATCGTCAGGATAAAGACATCCACTGCAAGACGTAGGCTTTTAATGTCATCCCAGCCTATATACGTTCCACTGCAGGGCACAGGCCTCTCAGAATGAAAGGGCTGGGGCCATAGTTCCCACGCGGGCCCATTGCGGATTGGGAACTTCAGGTGTGTGCATGTTTCCTCACGATGTTTTCCTTCACCATAAAGCTCATGGTAAATTTTAAATATAATTTCGCACATAAATCCCGAAAAACTCAGAGGTGCAAGCCCGTATTCGAATCCACGACCCTCTGCTTGAGAAGCTCTGCTTGCCTCTAGTGATCCCCCATCATCAGGGTCTGCCCACATCTATCATCCCAGGGCCCCTCACTCTTATTGCATGGACATAAAGCCTTTTTTGATCGGTTTTTAACCACCCTATTCCGCGTCGATAGACGTGGGGAGACCATAACTGGTATAATTTGACCTCTCACCCGCCACCATGGTTTTTGGACACTTGCATATAAAAATTAAGTAATAACCTTAATTCGAAGCATACAGAGGTTTTGACTACCGCCCATTTGTTTTAAACTGGATAATGAGCGTGAAGTCAATAGATGGATTCGTCGTCAGTGCGATAGAGAGGTAAGCAACTGAGTCTGTCCATACTAATACACTTACCGGCAAAAAATTTGGCCCACAGTCCACCTTTCATACAAAAAAGATCACTTTGATGTCTTGGTTCTCCACTAGGCGGTGCTTTGGCTGTGATCTGATGATGGCTACTCCGAGCATTGATAAAGGACATTCAGAGTTCCTAAGATACCCACCTGATTGAATCTGCATTTAACACGGAAATTATACACATTTAGAAAAACAGCTAAAATGGCAATAAAATGAATGAAAACCTCAGTGCTGTACGAATTCCCTCGCTGTGGTGTAAACTGGTTGTTGAATCAGTTGTGTGTTAGAAACTCTGGTCCACCATTATCAATGCTCTGGATATCCATCATCAGATCTCAACCGGACCGGGGCACTACCCTGGTGTAGAAATAAGGCATCAAAGTAGCCTCGTTTGTATGAAATGTGGACTGTGGGCCAAATTTTTTGCCAGTGAGTATATAACTTTTTTACTAGGAAAATAACTTACAAGAAAAATGCAACACCTAATTATATTTAAAGAAAAACGCGACTGGTTAGATCAAATTTACCAAAGTCGTTATTTACTAGTAGCAAAATTCCCATTCGCATTTTTCCCCAATAGGGATGTTGACACTATTAAAAAAGAATTTGAAGACACGACTCCAGTAAAAGAACGCTTTATTTCAGCCCTGAAAGCCAGATTAATTTTCGATTAAATGCAAAATTAGATTTTTTGTAGCTTTAAAACAAATAAATAGTTAGTTGATTGAGTATGCGAACAATGACGTCATATGTCGCTATTGTCATTCAAACTCTATGGGGGATTGTGTTTTGACAGTTCATAAAAAGAACGTCAGTTGACTGGTGGTGTCAACATCCCTATTTGAATTGACACAGAAACAGTGTCGACGGAGCTCCGCTCACGTGGAGCTCCTGTGTGTTTTTGGCCCTTTGGGCCGATGCAAACTTAACATTACCTAAACCTACCTATGTTTCTGTGTTGATTAAGGGGCTGTTTCACCACTTTTCTTAAAGTTCGGATTAGCTTAATCATAACCTTATTTGACAGATGGAATTAAAATTTCTGTTTCACCAGTCTCGATTAGCGCTAAGTGACGGACAAACTGTTTCTTAATTTGACCATCAGATCAGGAGGCATTTAGCATTTTTATCCGTCACATAAAGTTAGTAATATTTTTTTGTGGCCATGGTTGGAGAGCCCTTCAGCCGGTTTCAGAAAAATAAATCAAAGTTTTTTTTATTTTTTAAAGAAAGAGGTCATGCTAAATTGCATAACATAATTTAATATCAAGATTTGAATAAAAAAATGTAGGTACACTTTTAGTATATAAAAATAAATCCAAAATTTCGTAATATTTTTTAATAACAAACTTTTTTTCAGCGGCTCAATCGTTTGTTCTACCTGAACTTGTATGTCGCCATTAAAAAAAAGTTTATCTGTCAAATGGTTTGGCGCCACTTTTCGATTCGTTTTACGTGATTTTATTTTTCTTTGTTAATGTTAACAAAGTATCGTAAATAAATACCGTTTTTGGATCAATTATAATGTTACATATTTGTTTATGCAAAAAAAATAGATGTATTCAAAAATTATATAGTTAACCATTTCTTTTGCTTTAATAATGAGTGACTCTTTGAACGAAAGTGTGCGAACAGGAACGTGTGGTCGTGAAATGCGACGTTGCCATTCCGACTTTTTGTTAAACCCACGATTAGTTAAGTGGTACTTAGTTTGCACAGGACCGGAGTGGTGAAACTGAAAAAACACTAGCTGACAGATTTGTCCAGTACTTAGTTTATTCATTGGTTACGTAACTAGCAGTTTGACAATAAGGTGGTGAAACACCCCCTAAATGTGTTATCACAGTCATGTCCAGCTGTGTACAGTCAGCTTCAAAGGAAAGGTACCCCCCTGTAACAGCCGTAACCACACCAAGTACCTTTTTCTGCAGCCAAATTTCATCCAAAAAAATAGAAGAAAGTCGAAGGCATAAACTTAAATAAAGTCTCCCTTCCCCTCCTGCCACATACAGTGAAATTGTGGAACCAACGTCCGGCAGCAGTATTTCCAGACAATAATATTGTGACTTTCAAGAAAAGCGTTTATACTTCCTTTAAAACTAGCAACAGATCAGTCACTCCTGGAGTTGTTGATATTCACGGGTGGTGCTGTGGTGATAATTTCCCAAAAGATGACCTGGGCCCAATTGCATAACAAATTACAACTAATATTACAATTGGAACTCTCGCTTCAGTTATATGTATTAAATAGAAAGGGAGTTCCGCTTGTAATATAAGTTGTACCTACTTTGTTATGCAATTGGGCCCTGCTTGCTCGTTTTCCTCTCTCTCATAATAAAAAAAATATAGAATATGCATTGCAACATTTCTTCCAGTCTTAAAGCAGAATGGCTGTACAGTCAAGGCAAGGGTCGGCACTACCATTCGGGGCAGCACCAGCAACTGTGTGAATATCTCGCTGCCACTTGCCCTCTGACCGCTGATGCTCTGGACACTGAAGACCAGAGGAAACTCCGCCTCATACTCAGCAAGGTAACCCAGGGCTTGTGCAGACCAGAGGCCGTATTGTCTAACGTGCGGACGCTTGCCTTCACTTTTTAACCCCCAACACAAAAAGGGGGGTGTTATAAATTTGACCGCTATGTGTGTGTGTCTGTCTGTGGCGTCATAGCTCTTAAACGGGTGAACCGATTCGGATGCGGTTTGTTTTATTTGAAAGCAGGTGTCTTGGTGATGGTTCTTAGACATGTTTCATCAAAATTGGTTCAGCCGTTTCAAAGTTGTCAGCTCTTTTGTTAGCTGCGGAAGGGATCTCAGGCGCAGAATGGGCATTTACTTTATTTTCAAAATATGTGTGACCAAATTGCGTCAGGGGTTTTAAAATCATTTTAATTTATATTTATACCATCCCTTTCTGTCACCATCTTATACCATTTAACAGAAAGAAATAATGTTTGTGAAAGCAAGTGTCCGCGCGTTATTCAATAAGGCCTCTGTATGCTTATTGTCTAACGCGGGGGCGTTTGCTATCGCATTCTGTTTCTTTCTGTCCCAACGGTACAAGATGGTGACAGAAAGAGCGCGTTAGACAACCGAAGACTGTTAGAAGAGACGGGGGACGACCTAGATATTTATTACGTGGGATGGCAAAAGCTCGCGTTAGATAGGCAAGAGTGGAGCAAGACAGGAAAAGGCCTTTGCCCAGCTGTGGGATACAAAAGCAGGCTAACTAAAAAAAAATATATTCTTAGAAATATAGAACCACTTTAATTTAAAAAAAAACAATAATCCGACAAACAAGAAAAGATCTTTAATTTCCTTAAAACAATAAAAACAATTACAAATACATTGAATATTGATGAACTAAAACAATTACTTTGCTCACCCGCGACCTTACAATACTTACGTTTATGCAAGAAATGTGCGTTCATGCAGTTCCTCCACCTCCACACTGTACGAACACACACAAATCACATAAACCCAACCATCACCACCACCAAGCTACACTGACGCGTTTCGAACTCAACCAGAGCTCATCTTCAGAGTTACCACAACCGTATGCTATGCTACCAAACGTTAAACTAACAAACCAAAACAAATGTTTTAACTTGTCACTGTAACTTCTCAAGTACCCACTTTATTTTTCTTATTCTCAAACTACCCCTCAAAAATTAACTTTTATTGACATATTTAAAACTACCTTGAATTTTTTTTTTGTTTATTTATTTATAAGGCATATTTAATTAATACTAACTGTTCAAATTCGACCCAAGCCGCAGTAAAGGAGAAGATACTAAATTTACCTGTTCATTAATAATAGACCCCATAGTGTTGTACCTAATTATTTCCATGCATTCCAGAGCATCCAGACGCAACCCCTTGCCGCAATAATGTAACACTTCATAAGAATCTGAATCTAACAATGAATGATTTGATTCCAACAAATGTTTTGCAAAATTCGATCTATCTGGATGCTCATTCCTATATGCCGAAACATGCTCTTTAAATCTAGTATTAAAACTTCGGCCTGTCTGTCCTACGTATATCCCATTGCAGTCATTACAAGTAAGCTTGTATACCCCCGATCTAGTTCCCTTATCTACCTGTTCTTTGTGGTTACATAGCCTAGAGTACAAAGAGTTGTTAGTCTTAAAGGCAACATTAATATTGTTTGATTTTAAAATGCCATAAATCTTATCAGACAAACCCCCATGGAATGCATGGAAATAATTAGGTACAACACTATGGGGTCTATTATTAATGAACAGGTAAATTTAGTATCTTCTCCTTTACTGCGGCTTGGGTCGAATTTGAACAGTTAGTATTAATTAAATATGCCTTATAAATAAATAAACAAAAAAAAAATCAAGGTAGTTTTAAATATGTCAATAAAAGTTAATTTTTGTGGGGTAGTTTGAGAATAAGAAAAATAAAGTGGGTACTTGAGAAGTTACAGTGACAAGTTAAAACATTTGTTTTGGTTTGTTAGTTTAACGTTTGGTAGCATAGCATACGGTTGTGGTAACTCTGAAGATGAGCTCTGGTTGAGTTCGAAACGCGTCAGTGTAGCTTGGTGGTGGTGATGGTTGGGTTTATGTGATTTGTGTGTGTTCGTACAGTGTGGAGGTGGAGGAACTGCATGAACGCACATTTCTTGCATAAACGTAACTATTGTAAGGTCGCGGGTGAGCAAAGTAATTGTTTTAGTTCATTAATATGGACCTCCGCAAAGTAACGCCTGATTCAATAAATTATTGAATATTGAATTATTTGCAAAATAACGAAAATCGATACAGGGTCTCAATCTCAAGCTAATGTTAAGTGCGCACGCGTTTCGGTCAAAATAGGCCGTGCACTAGTTGCAGACGGTTTTTATGTTTACTCCCCCACTCCGGTCGCTCTGTACAGGTGTTGCCACTAACAATATATTGATTGCTTACAGGCCCAGCATCATCAACAGCAGCTCAAAGACCAAAACCATAGTCCCGTCAAAGCCAGGATTCATTCGCCACGAATGCAATGTGAGTACAACAAATCAACCAAACAAATCAGTCTTGTTATAGCACGAGCGACAGCGACTTTCATGCAAAATTTCAGCATAGTATAAAAATTTGAATTGGGCGTTGACGGGTCAGTCAGTTATTTAACCCTTAAACCATTTTACAACCCCGTCAAGACACTAGTTCGGACCGTAAATGGATTTAGGCGACTGTGGACTTAAAGGAAAAATGACGATGTATAAAAATGCCTACTTGAATAATTTTGTCCAAGGATAATTTTAACAAGATAATATATTTATGTTGCAGTATAAAAATGTACTTACACATTAATTTAGTTCAAAATTATATTTGACCGAATATATACATGTCCAAGTATAAAAATGTCGCTCTGTTATTGTCTCCGGTATGTTGGCGACTGGTTGGCAAAACCTCTTTTTTGTAGTTCGTTATTTTTGTTCCTATTTTAAATTCCACTAAGACCCGCCTGACAGAGACGGAGAAGTCAGTTGCTCTGTCAGACGGGTTGTGCTAAGTTCTATTTGCCTGTTTATTCCCTTTTATTATAGTTGGTAACCATTTTAAACGTGTATTTCATTTAATTACGTAGTGTCGTCAATATTTTGGTGATAAATATAACTTTGCCGAAGTATAAAAAGACTACATACTTGAATGATGAATTCGGTTATACTGTGATAGTACACATTATTATATTTCGGCTTAATTAGACTAAGAAATTTGAATATTTTGGCTTTTTGATACTTCGACAAATTTATTTCTTGAAAGTAGACATTTTTATACATCGTCATTTTTCCTTTAAGTCCACAGTCGCCTAAACCCGTAAATGTTGCTAATTTGAATCGGGTTTGATTTCTGCTTTACGGCAAATATATTGCCGGTAACGATTTATGGGTTAAGGCGCAAGCCACACAAAAGAGACGTAGGATGGGGGCGTGTCGCAGTCCGCATCGTTTGATCGCAGGCCGCGTCTCCGCCCCGTCTCTTCTGTCTGCTTTGGATCGCGACGCTTCTATACATGAAAGCTGATTCAAGGAGCGCCGCGACTGCGACGCGCCCTCATCCCACATGTCTTCTGTTCGGCTTGCTCCTAAGACCTTCATTCCTATAGAAAGTTTACTGATATCACCTGTCTCTTCAGCTCGCATCACCGCAAGGCACATGGGCCGTTCCCCCGACCGGTTAACGTCAAGTTACCACTCCGCTCTATCCAAAACCAACTCGCCGTCACATCCGATGTCACTCTCTTACTCGGAGGTATCTCCTGCTATGAGCCAGAGCTTTGACTCTCCCGGACTCTTCGAGAAGATTAAAGAAAAAGAGAAAGAGAAAGGTACGTTGATTATCTGGACATGGCAGCGTGTCGCTTAAAGCAGTGAATTCACTTGGGGACAAATGTTCCACGACAAGAGGCGCCAGCGGCGTCTGGCAAATTGGCAGAACGTTGCCGAACTTCGCTCGACCTGTCTGGTGGCATCATTTACATGGGCACACTATGTCGCTCCATCAACCACCCTGCCTTAGATGACACTTTGTAGCTTTCACTGCTGCTTCCCATATGCCGCCTGAATTTGGAGAATCGGGTGGTATAAAGTACAACAGGATCTAAGTAGACAAATATGTATAATATTTATAAGAGGTTCTTTATTATAAAATAGGTGCTTGCATGTATTTCGGTGTGGAGAGTCAGATAGCTGGAGACATTACTAGCACAAGATATATTCTATTTGCCTTCAGGTTGACACCGTATCTGCAATCCTTCTCTTTTTTCGAGTGTCTACACAACCCATTTTCTTAACAACTACTTTTAAACAATGAGTCTTTATTTTACATTATACATTTAATATCAATAAAAGGTTCTTCAGTCCTATATGTATACGAGAATCCTGGGCGTATGATTAACTGACACGAATTTTCCAGACCCACCGCCCAAACCCGTCAACCAGTCGCTAGAAGCCGCGTCAAAAATGGTGCCCGTACCAGAGTCCCTCATGAGTCCAGATTACCAGGACCCAATGTACGACATTCAACGAACCATACCAAAACCAACCAACAACTCCATCCACACCATCTCAAACACTTCTTCGAGCAACAGCAGCATACACGAAGAAAAACCACACAGACAAATAACACAGCCAAAAACTATCAACAACAATATGAAGAGCTCGCCGAAACTACCAAAGAGCGCGACCTCTTCCCCCAAAATGAAATCCAAAGCCGAACAACAAAGGAAAGGCAGTTTGAAGCTAGAATCGAAAGTGAACGGAGTGTCCAAAGATGAGATAGACCAAGATAAACTGGAGATTATAAAACTGGCTTCGAATCAAAGACGGCAGAAGAAAATGAGTGTGGAGTCAATGGCTGCTGTGACCATACAGAAAATGTGGAGGGGGTACCGGAGTAGAAACCTGAACAAGGACACGTTGAGGATCCTGCATGCTATACAGGCGGCTAGAGCTAGGCAGCATATACAGTGAGTTACATATCTTAACACCTCAATTACCTACCTAAGATTACAAAAGACTATATTTCATACTAAATACAAACTGAAAAATAGATGCACAGAAAAAACCCCAGAAAAATAGACCGCGTGCTTACCCCTACACCACCACTGGTCAGGAGTTTACACGCAAATTATTCCTATGCATCATACATTCCAGCCTGCTATCATCACTTTTGCAGTGATACAGCGCCATCTATGTTCAGTTCTCATCGAGAAACATCAACACTCCTTCGGAACTAACCGCTCACACGGACAAGAGATGTCGCTACAAGGCCATACTTTAACAATTTCAAGTTGTTGATGTTTCTCGATGAGAACTGGACATAGATGGCGCTGTATCACTGCAAAAGTGATGATGGCAGGCTGGAATGTATGATGCATAGGAAAAATTTGCGTGTAAACTCCTGACCAGTGGTGGTGTAGGGGTAAGCACGCGGCACGGAATGCCGAGGACCTGGGTTCTATTCCCAGCATTGGTCTTTTTTCTGGGGTTTTTTCTGTGCAAGATTATACATAAATTTCATAACGAATATGGTGCGAATGGGAACAGCCCGCGCGCAATCAGCAGGTAATGTGGTTTAAACCGAATCCCCGTGCGATGTTATTATAGCGCGAGGTAAGGGAATGTGCAACACTCGCACAAACTTGTGTAAAGTTTATGAGTGTGAAGTGATACAGTATTTAATTAATATTTGTATTGATATAATAAATAATAATAATAATCTATGTTTCAGTTTGTATTTAGTATGAAATATATGGATTTCACGGGATGACCGTAAAAGTAAAAAAATTGAAGTTGAATAAAATAAAAAAATACAAAAAGATACTTCAAACCAAACTTGTTACAAAAGACTAGTAATTTTTAGCTTTGTTAGCTTTGGGCCGAACTTCATCTGCGTCCCGCGAGAAATTTACATTTTTCCGGAATAATAAGCTAATCTGGGACATTGTAGCTTTCCATTTGTGAAAGAATGTTTGAAATCGGTTATATCCTTCCAGAGATTACCCCTACATACAAACACATTTTTTTTTGTTTTCAACATTTCCTATTGCTGTTGAACAATATAAAAAATCCTGTAAGTTTATACGCACTGCGCTAACCACTACCCCTGTATCGCCGTGAACGTCAGAAAGCATATTTTACGCATCTTGCGCTTATAAATTACTAGCTGTTGCCCGCGACTCCGTCTGCGAAGATAAAAAATAGCCTACGACCTATTCTCAGACCTACCGAGTATAGATAAAAAGTTTCATAACAATCGGTCAAGCCGTTTCGGAGGAGTTCGATAACAAACACCGTGCCACGAGATTTTTATATGTTAGATAGCTACTGCCCGCGACTCCGTCTGCAAAGAATAAGGGTAAACAAAATAGTCTACGGCCTATTCTCAGACTTACCGAATACGAACAAAAAGTTTCATAAAAATTGGTCAAGCCGTTTCGGAGGAGTTCGATAGCAAACACCGTAATACGAGATTTTTTTTATATTAGATAATTTATAAGTATCTTGCCTACACGCATTTTATCTTAAGTTAACAGAAGCTTATTGTATTCAGAAGGCTGACAT
Organism: Archips crataeganus; assembly: GCA_947859365.1. Classification (NCBI taxonomy): domain Eukaryota; kingdom Metazoa; phylum Arthropoda; class Insecta; order Lepidoptera; family Tortricidae; genus Archips; species Archips crataeganus. The sequence continues at coordinate 15,428,587 of OX402064.1, forward strand.
GCGATATGGAGGCTACCAAAGCCGCCTTGGAGAGCGAACGCAAAATACAGCAACTACAAATGCAGGCGATCAATGCTCTTTGGAAGAAAGTGTCCACGCTGCAAGCTGCTGACACGTACAAGCCGGACGGCGACGCGTTGAGACAGCTGACTGAGACTTGCTGCAGTCTACAGACTCAGGTAGTGACAGTATTGGTTGTAGTGATAGTTATTGAAGAAAGTGTCCACACTGCAAGCTGCTGGCACGTACAAGCCGGATGGCGACACGTTGAGACAGCTGAGACTTTTTTTTTAGTTCGTTTTATAATAAAATTAAAAAAAAACATTTTCATGTAAAAGCTCTTTATTAAGATTTAAATAAAATATAAAAACCGGCCAAGAGCGTGTCGGACACGCCCAAGTTAGGGTTCCGTAGCCGTTACGAAAAAAATCAAGTAATATTTTTTTAAGGATTTCGTATGTGTACGGAATCATCCAAGTTTAGGTGTTTTATACTTTAGGCTACTATTTACTCTTATACTACAAATAATTTCCAAGCAATCTTAGCCGCTATAATTTTCCTAGTAAATTTGATATATTTACTACCATTCTGAATTTTTTCAAATTTTTCCACCCAACAGTTTAGATTTTAGAGGGGGGGGGACGGTCGATTTTAATGAAAATTTTCACTTTAAAGTTATATATTTCGCAAACAGATCACTGGATAGAAAAATCATGTTTGCAACCCCGCAATGGTTTTAAAAGACCTATCCAACGATACCCCACACTATTGGGTTAGTCGAGAAAAAAAAATCACCCCCACTTTACGTCTATGGGAGGTACCCTAAAAAAATTTTTTTTACTTTTTTTATTTAATCACTTTGTCGGCGTGACTGATATGTATATTCATGCCAAATTACAGCTTTCTAGTACTAACAGTCTCTGAGCTTAGCCGCGGACAGACAGACAGACAGACGGACAGACATGGCGAAACTATAAGGGTTCCTAGTTGACTACGGAACCCTAAAAAACAGTGGTGCTATAATATAAAGGTGTTGAGAATGAGAAGTATTATGTGAATATGCGCAGCAATAAACTTGATCAGTGTTCCGAAATGTCTACAGAAGCTTTTGCCATCCTGCGAAGCGCTGGTTTGTCAATTTTAACAGACGAGTAAGGCATTTTTTCCAAAAAGCGAACTCCACCTTGGAGTCTCATGGCGGGGGTATTTTTTTTTCAACGATCTCGAGAATATCGCTTGTCGAAACTTCCATCCCAGGAACTTTGGTAACGAATGCTATTGGAACGTCAAAATGTTTTGAGCTGGGATGAGCGACTACTGCTACTTCAGCAACTCCTGGAAGTTCTTCTATCGCTTGTTCGATAACTGCGGGCGAGAAATGATACCCGGAGGTTTTAATAATTCTGAAATCCTATCGACGATAAAGAAATCGCCATCCTTGTCATAATATCCATAGTCTCCAGTGCGGTACCATCCTTCCGAATCAATGACTGCGTCAGTTGCTGCTGGGTTGTTCCAGTAACAAGTCATTAACTTTGGGCTCCGGCACAGCAGCTCTCCATTTTCATTCGGACCCACAATTTTTCGAGTCTTTGGATCAACGACTTTTACTTCTGCATCAGAAATTACTCTTCCACTTGAATTTATTTTGTTAGACTTGGGTTTTCCTATGCGCAGCAATAAACTTGATCAGTGTTCCGAAATGTCTACAGAAGCTTTTGCCATCCTGCGAAGCGCTGGTTTGTCAATTTTAACAGACGAGTAAGGCATTTTTTCCAAAAAGCGAACTCCACCTTGGAATCTCATGGCGGGGGGTATTTTTTTTTCAACGATCTCGAGAATATCGCTTGTCGAAACTTCCATCCCAGGAACTTTAGTAACGAATGCCATTGGAACGTCAAAATGTTTTGAGCTGGGATGAGCGACTACTGCTACTTCAGCAACTCCTGGAAGTTCTTCTATCGCTTGTTCGATAACTGCGGGCGAGAAATGATACCCGGAGGTTTTAATAATTCTGAAATCCTATCGACGATAAAGAAATCGCCATCCTTGTCATAATATCCATAGTCTCCAGTGCGGTACCATCCTTCCGAATCAATGACTGCGTCAGTTGCTGCTGGGTTGTTCCAGTAACAAGTCATTAACTTTGGGCTCCGGCACAGCAGCTCTCCATTTTCATTCGGACCCACAATTTTTCGAGTCTTTGGATCAACGACTTTTACTTCTGCATCAGAAATTACTCTTCCACTTGAATTTATTTTGTTAGACTTGGGTTTTCCTATTAACGATATTCCAAATTCAGTGCCACCATAACATACAGTTATATTTGCATTTTTAAACAAACGCTTGACAGTATCGACGCTTTTGTTTTTGATGATTCCGCTACTGCAGCCCACATTCTTAACTGAAGACAGATCATATCTCCATATTTCTGTATTCTTGCATATGGCATGAATTGCAAATACTGTTATTGTTATCCGAGTGACTTTATATTTTTCAATTAGTCTACAAGATTCTTCGATTTCATCCTTGTTATAGTTAGGAACTATCATCGTAGCATCGTAGCATCGTGAATAAAATCGAAAGCAAAATTAGTCTTGTTGTTGCCAAACCAAAGACTGTAGTAAACCCGAGCTAAGCTGACGATGTTTTATCAATTTCATGTGTATTCATCATACTAGCGAGCGAATGATAAGAGTGTAGTACTAACTTCGGCAAATTCGCTGTCCCCGAAGTATACCACAACACTGCCGGATCTAAGGTTTAACTTTTACACATTCAAATTTATCAACCTCATCGCTACTTGGAGTATCCAAAATTTCTCTAAAAGATAGTAAACTATTTTTATTTCCAAAGATGACTGTAGGTGAACTGTTTAGGTTGCACAAGTTTCTAAAAGCCAGGTAAAAACTTGGATGGAAAGAAATGATGTTAACGCAGCCGTGGTGGTAAGAGAAGTATATTGTCAAAAAAAATCATATAGCTAGCCGGTACAGGAAATGAATGAATGAATGGATTGTTTGTTGGTGTTGCCAACAATGACAACCTGCAGCGATACTTTATTTTTATTTATGGTCTCCAGAACTATTTTTTCATTGTCTTCGTCAACAAATAATATTTTCGGCTTTGATTGTGTGATACATCGCAGTACCCTTTATTAAAGTTTTGCCTTAAATTAATTATAGTGCCCAGATACAAAGAAGCGAATATTGGTATGGAACTGTCCAAATGACTCCTTCCGCACAGACCAACGACATCTCCTCGCATTATGCCTTGTTTTTGGAGCCATATTGCGCACCTGATACTCCTTTCGCCCATGCTCTTGTACTATCGCCCCAAGCGCCAGATACCCATTTTCAAAACAAATTTGCTTGCAGCCGTTGATGTTTATTGCTATGGATTGTTATGGACAGATGTCTAGCCACTGCACGCAAACTGGGCCTTTAAGGTTGGGGCGATAGTACGTTTCTGCTGCTCCAGTTGCACCGTCAATCTGTCCCACGAAATCTGGATACTTTTTGAATTGACTAAGAAAGCCTTTCACCCAATTTAAAATACCCCTCTGATCGGACATATTTCGCTCCTTCCCAAATTCCATTTTCATATACAGGTTCAGAAATCTTTTCAATAATTGTCTCAACCATATCGGTCTGCCACGAAATATTATTTAAAATATTAGAAATTTAGTTTACAATTTGAATATGAACTGAACATGTTAATGTAATGAATATCCTTAGGTACTTATACGATTTAATATTGGCGTGGCAAATCTACCATTTTGTACTCTGCATGTGGCATTTAATATTGACCTTATGTTAATTCGGGTGTTTAATTTTCAACCGACGAAAACAAAAGGAGGAGGTTCTCAAGTCGACGTGTATATTTTTTTTTGTTAAAACACCTGAGTAACCAAGATTCGACTGGTTTTGAATTAATATTATGAAACGACATTTTCAATGGTAGAGTGTTCAGATATATCAAAATGTTTATTTCACTACGAAGTAAAAAGACATAAATAATTTTACTTAATTAATTATTATTTTTATACGAAATAGGCTTGCGTTTGACCACAATCACGCATGATGGAAAGCGAAGATGAGGCCTACGATGGAGCACGCTTGCCTAGTAAAAAAAAATTGTAGTGTTCAGGGCACAGTCGCAGGCAGGGAATTCCACTCCTTAGCTGTGCGGTTGATGAAGGAAGAGCGAAAACGCTTTGTATAAATAATGTAATTATTATATTTCGGAACACTATCAAAAAGTATTTCCTCTCATAACACCATCGTAACGACAGATTTGTCAAATACCTATGATATTTCGTTCACGTTTCGAAGTCAACCAGAGCTCATCCTCAGAGGACTATGCTAACGGAAGTGAACAGTACTCTGAGGATGAGCTCTGGTTGACTTCGAAACGTTTCAGTGTAGTTTGGTGGTGATGATAGTTGGGTTTGTGTGCTTTGTATGTTCGTGCAATGTGGACATATTCTTATTTCGGTACATTCCTGTTTGGACGTATTCCGTTTTCGGCACATTCCTTTTTCGGCATAAATTATTATATACAACAAATGAAATCAATCCTAGGTATCGTTATTTTTTATTTTCCGAAACATACTTTATATAGTAGTTATACGATAAATAGCATGCAAGAAAGAAACACAAAATAATATTTTCCAATGATAAATATCACAAATACTTCATCGAATAGATATTGCTTGAAGTAATATTTTACAGATGTAGTAAATAATGTTTTGACATCGTATTTTGATGTAAAAGTTCGTGTTATCTCGCTCTCTCGCTTTGCTTCAGATCATAGATCAAAAATATTATTTTATTTTATTACGCAAGCAAAGTCACAAGTACTTCATAGTATAATTTATTTACTAGAATGTGTCGAAACAAGAATATGTCCAATCAGGAATACGACGAAAAAGGAATCAATCACAATGTGGAGGTGGAGGAACTGCATGAACACGCATTCTTGCATAAACTTAACTGTCGTAAGGCCGCGGGTGAGCAAAGTAATTGTTTCAGTCCATAATATTGTTTGTCAGGTGGTTGAACTGCAGGGCTGCATGCAACAGGTGCTTCGCTGCGTGACGTCCCGCGCCGCCGCCCCCGTCGCCACTCAGACTGACATAGTCGCTGTCAACACTCCACAGGTATTGCTTACACCGGCCAAGTGTGTCGGGCCACTTGCAGAAACTGAATTGCGTACCTCTTCACAATCAATTTCCCTATGATTTCTTTGGCAAATGTGGAATGTCAACATGACATTTGCAACAAAAACCTACAGTAAAATTCAGCTAATACGAGCGCGCGCGCGGCACTTCGTCTTTATCTTTAGTATGGTCAGTCCACTGCAAAAAAATGTGATTATTATGTAAATGTCCTCTTATGAAATTATACTGGTGTTATGGATATGGATATCCGTTACATCAGGCCCATAGGTGGGTATAATTTATTCGAATGACGCACAACGAATAAGAATAACCAAATTTATTCGCGAATGACGAATAAAATTATCCGATGATTATTCTTATTCGAATAAATTATTTGTGGAATAAATTATTCGTCGAATATCAATATTATTTATTGGAATTTTTGGGATACTTCATTAACTTTTCTCGAATCCAAATGAAATAACGAATAAATTATTCGTCATTTAAGAATATTAAGAAATCTTTATTTCGCATAAGTAACATGTACATACTAAGATGAAAAGTAAAAACAATAATTGAAAATGGAAATAAGCTACATATGCGAAAAAGGAGTCCACTCAGCACTCGTCGGGTCACTAAAGGTGGCTCGACGCTGATATTATGTGGATCCTAGTTAGCATCCGATACAGAACCGCACGGCACACGGGCTCCCACAAACTCTCCCAATATGATTATAAATATATCTGCCTCTCTTATTAACCAACAATTTAATGGATATACAATAAAGAGTTTTACAAACATACATAACACAATTCGCTCACACAGCACCCCTCACAATATTATTGTAGCCTGGTGAAATTGTGACTCAAACCGCAACACGGTAACTCCAACCAGCAACAGGGCACTCTCCCCACCCTCAGGTACAAGAAACTACACATCATATCTCATGATGTTACACAAAAGCGGTCGAATGAATGATAAAATCGCGAATAAAAAATCGTGAATTATTTGTCTATTCGCATAATTATTCGGATAAAAAAATATTCGAATAATGCCCGTCTTTTTTTAGGCCTATGCGTCTGTTTCAGACGAATTATAGCGTATTGCCTGTGCACAGCCTGGCGAGAGAAATTCGCCTTGATGTCGTCTCTGTCCCTTGACAGTTGACAGCAAGTGCCTTGAACCAGGCCTGATCGCAATACTTGCGACCCTCTAATACAAGTTAGAGCCAATCAGAGCGTTTTCCCGCTCGCTTTTCACAGTCGTAGTGGTAAATTTTAAAGGTGGTTGTATCTTTCCATGAACATATCTAAAACAAAATTCATGGTGATATCGCGGAACCAATCTCTTAGTCCCAGTATAACCGTTGCGGGAACACCTCTTGAAAGAGTCCAGCGTTACAAATACCTAGGAGCATGGGTCAGTGAGGCTTGGGAGTCCGACAGCGAGGTCAAGGCCCGGATGGGTATAGCCCGTGCGTCTTTTAACAGAATGAGAAAGGTACTCTGTAACAAACAACTCGACATCAGCCTCAGAGTACGAATGCTTCAGTGTTACATCTGGCCAATAGTTTTTTATGGATCAGAGGCGTGGACCATTAAGGAGCACATACGCCAAAAACTGGAGGTCCTAGAAATGTGGTTTTACCGTCGTATGTTACACATTAGCTGGGTCCATAGAGTCACGAATGACGAGGTACTCCGGCGACTCAAAAAATCCCGAGAACTCATGTTAATCATTAAGAGAAGAAAGGTAGCCTATCTAGGGCATGTATTAAGGCATGAGCGTTATCATCTACTCCAGATAATAATGATGGGCAAAATTGAGGGGAAAAGACGCGTCGGAAGAAGGAACAAATCGTGGCTCCGAAACATCAGAGAGTGGACCGGTATCGCCAGTGTGGAAGAACTGTTTTCTCTGGCGAGAGATAAGGAGAGATATGCGGAGCTGACAGCCAACCTCCACTAGTGGAGAGGCACCGCAAGAAGAAGAAGTATCTCGCAGTGTGGAATACGTATTAATATGCGGAAAGTATTCAATGGGGTAAAAGTTTCTCGAGTGGCGTCCGCGGGCCGGAAGATGCAGCGTAAGTAGGCTTCCAACGAGATGGAGCGACGACTAAGTTAAGGTTGCGGGATCGTTTTGGATGCGGATGGCGCAGAACCGATCTTGGCGGTGATGAGGTGGGCAAACCTGATGTTAAGTCAGCACCCATGGAACCAGCGACATCCTTTGACACATCTACACCTATACTTCATTTTATTTAGAATTAGAAACCACAACAACATTATATTGCGGCTCGTGAACTGTAATCTCTTTACAATTTGTACTAGAGTAACAATTGACGACGCGCAAATAAAGTGACATTTAAACAATTTTATTTTGCGGCTCCCAGACTATTGTACTGTACTATTTGCTAGGTAAGAAATAGTTGACCAGACGCAATATAATGTTATTGTGGTTTCTAATTCTAAATTAAATGAAGTATAATTCACGCTGGTTTTAGTCTCCGAGTTGTCTAACGTAACGTAGCGTTCATACGCCACTGTAATAATGTTTCATTGATATTAGAAATAGTAGATTATATAACAAGAGCTTAAAACGTGCCATTTTAACCGAGACGTCCATCTATCCACCCGAGCCAGTTTGGCGAGGGTGGATAGACACGTCGAGCGAAAAATGGGTTCAATGCTCGAGTTTTACACTCTGCTCTTCACTTCGATTGCAAGGTAATCAAACAGCAACACTAGAAATAAAATTTACAAGCTCTTATTTTTTATGAATTGCAATTTCTGTAATAATGTACTAAATTTGCCTAGGTTTATTAATTTCGTAATGTATAAATTTCTACTGTTTGTGGCTGTTTGCGCCTGATTGCCTTGGTCTTAGACGAATATTTTACTTTATGCACTAGATCATAAAAAGCCGTGTTATGCATCATTCTCTCGACATAAAGACAACTTTACGAGCATGAGAAGTGAAAATGCTATTTGTATTACGTCAGGAGGAGCGATGTGGGTGGCTTAAGCGGCCGCAATCGCTGTCGCTGTCCGCCGCCACCGCTCCCGCGCCCGCGCCCGCTTCTGCTCCCGCGCCCGCGCCCGCGCCCGCCCCGCTCGAGCCCGCGTCGTCGCAACAAGAACAAACGTAAGTTTATTCAGAACTATCTAGATTCAATAACTAAATCCCGTGATCAAGCGGGCATTTTGATGGCTACCTAACGTTAGTGATGTAGATACCGGCTTGCATGCAATTGACAAGATTTCATATTTCTAAAACTATAATTTGATTCGTTCTCTGTATTCTGCTTGGAAAGAGAAAGACTCTGATAGTTTTAAATTTTCACTAGGACTATTAATTAATTTATTACAATTTTTTAAGATGTGCTTATTCTAAAAGGGCATAACTCCAAAACTACCAACAATAGATCCAATAGTTTTGTCTAGTCTCTATTAAAAAAAAGTGATGACGTAAATCTGACGTTGAGGTTGCTATGAAATTTAAAATTATTACAGCTCTTTTTTCTGGTGAATAAGGCAAAAGAAAATTATCTATTCGTCATCTGAGACCACGCGATGACAGTAAAATCATCAAAGACAAGGCAAATACGGCTTTGTTCAGAAAAAGTATTTTTGGCATGGCATCTGTGATTTACAATAAGCTATCAAAAAATATTAGGGATTCTAGTTTTAATTTATTTAAGAAAAATCTTATGCTTTTTCTAGTCGAAAAATGTTGTTACTCAGTAAATGATTACCTTCATGAACAATAAATGGAGCACAATTGTTTAAGAGAATTTGTTTTAGTTATGGATTGACTTCTTTAAAATTTTGAGTAAGTACTTACTATTTAATATAATTGTTGTTACTTTGTTTTAAATTAATACTGACATTTTACTTTATTTTTCTTTACTTCATAAAATTTATGTAAAATAAAAATAGGGAAGAAAACAAAAAAATGTGCGTCGAAAGGCACAACATGGAGGACTGTTTTAATTTTGTAACATCTGTATTTATTTGTAACTCATGTTGAATATTAAATTATCTTTATCTTTATCTTTATCTTTTATCTATTCTGTGATAGTATTGGTAAATTCAGATATATTTTTTTAATATCTTGTATTTTTTTTAAATATGGAGAAATAAATTATAATAAAAATTTTAAATATTTTCCGTGTTTAGGAGGCGAAACTCTTTCCGTTCCTGTAGTAATTTTCAGGTGTCAAAAAAAATGAAATCACGTCAATTGCATATTTAGCCTATTTTTTTTATCTATCATTTCATATTTTACCTAAAATCTTGTGATGATGCATATTTTCACTTGATAAATTGCAATATTTCTGGGTAAGATAATTAAAATTAATGATTCATTGCCAGAACCAATAAGTGCCTCCATGCAGTGCCAGATTTAGAGGTCTGGAGGCCTCGGGGCATAAAAGGAGTGGAGCCCCCTTGGCCACAAATTATTTTCCAAATAAAATTACCATTTTTTTTTCAGTCGAGATTTCATTAAACAATTTTTCGAAGTCTTTATTGTGGGGGCCCGCTATTGTGGAGGCCCCGGGGCAGTGGCCCCGGATGCCCTGCCCTAAATTCGGCCCTGCCTCCATGAATGTGGAACGACCGTTTTCCACTTCTAAAAATATTTTGAGTAATTAAAGGCACGATTTTAGTGTATGTATAGTAGAACGTTTGGAACAGATCCGCATTGGCGATATCTAGTCTCAAATAGCGTATCTACTGTGTTAAAAAATTTAGTTGTATGTTGTATGTTATTTAATAACAATGTCCCCCACACATAACATCACTTTTAGTGTTAAATATTTCGAAAAATGTCTATAATCACTTAACTATAGGTAAGTGACATGCTTTTTCTTTTCGAGAACTGTTGCGTAGTGGAATGAGATGCTTTACCTTAAAGCCAAACAAAGCCAGATGTATGATCAACATGTTTCTGGACTCCGTTTAGCTACCCGTTCGAGCACACCTTGATCAATTACCGCGGATTGATCAAAAACATATCACACATACCTCTATTAAGGCTACAAACCGGGAGCGCGGGGCGTCGACGGAGCGTGCCCAGTGCGGTCAATAACACTGAATCAAATACGATATGCCGCGCTGCTGTGTGTGTCACCGTATATTTGATTCAGTGTTATAGAGCGCGCTAGGCACGCTCCGTCGACGCCCCGCGCTCCCTGTTTGTGGTGGCCTTTACAAATACTTCAGTCATCTGGTAGCTTATATCGAGCATTATTATTGTTAATTACAGAGAAATTAAAACAGCGTCTAGCGAAACAGAAGGTCTAGAGATAGAGAGAACCGAGTCCCTCATAGAGGATGACTCCTCGGACCACCAGGGCAGGGAAGGCAGAGAAGATATGCAGTATAGAGAGATCATCGTTGACTGATGAAGGAAATGCCACTCAATTTCTAGCGTGTTAAGATTCATGTTGTAAAGCATAGCTTTGGTCGTGTGTTTACTTGACTGCAATATTCATAATTTTCTTTCTAATTCGAACGCCACAGAGATATATACTAAGACAGATGATATGTATTTGAAACTACTTTGTATATTGTACGAGGTATCATAAAATTTATCTGGAATATTTCGTCCAGTTCTTGAGCAAGTCCAAATTAACACTACTCCTAAGATGTTTCATTGGAAAATTTCAATCAAGATGGCGTCATGCCTTTGACGAGATGAAATAGAAATAGTTTATTTGTTCACCGTAGAATTGTACATCAGCACAGATCTTTAATGTTACAGTTACATCACCATGTTGGGCCGCAAGGCATACATAAATTTATAGCTATTAATGGAACTATCACAATGGGATGTGCAGTTACCATTAATTGCAGTCTGACATAAATTCATTAACAGTATAATATATTTTGTTCACTAAAAATTTAAATAATTTGGTTTTGAAAGAAAGAAAGAAAGAAAGAAAGAAAATACATTTATTTACAACATCACAAGACACAATATTTTACAAAACAAAAAGGCAATACTAAAGCTAAAGATAGAATGTGTCATTGCGGATGCAAATCGGACACTGGCTCAGCATAATGCTGAGGCGTTTAAAGCACCCCAGCGCTGATTTTCAGCCAGTACCGTTGGTGACACCCGGATCGCTGTTTAGATAGATAAATAAATAAATAAACTGCACACTAATAGCTACATACATAAGACTAGGTACATGCGTAAATAAATAATTTGTAAATTGTAAAAGCAAATAATAATAACAAAATTTCTTGAACATAATTAGTATATCTCACTTGCTAAGTATACAACCCTGCGCGGACTAAAACGAAAAATGAAATAACCAAGACAATAAAAATCAAAGAAGTTTTGTGAAATAGTGCTGGAAAGGAGAGGAAATTAAGGATTTTGCAATGACAACAAATAGCCTTTAAGCTTTCGCCCAAAGGTGTACCTGCTAGTCACACTTAGGATGGGAGGGGGGATGTCATTCCAGCACTTAGACGCCGTAAACCTAAAACTCCCTCGAAACGCCGCCGTCCGGTGCGGCGGCACAATATCCTTAAGTCTGCGCAAACTTTTCAACCATGAGATTTTTTTAAAAAGGTAGGAAGGCGTCTTGTGTCGCACTACACCGAACAAAAGGGTTGCAAGGTGCAAGCGCCTGCGATTGTGCATCTTAAGCAGATCACCAGCGTTCAAGTACGGAGTGACATGGGACCGAGGAGGGACTTTGAAGCAAAAACGAGCACATGCGTTTTGAACTCGTTGGAGCAATCTCCCAGAACGACCAAGTAAGCAACCATCATAAACGACGTCACAATAGTTCATCGTAGACAATACGAGTGATTCACACAATCGGACACGCAAATCCACACTGAGGTAATCACGAATATTGTAAAGAATCCGAAGGCGATAGAAGCAGCTGCTAACTAACTGAGCAATATGGCTCTCGAAGCGTAACTCGCCATCCATAATTAGCCCAAGATTTGGATTAGTTTTGGATTTTTTTACATCTTCAGTTTATGAACTTTGAATATTGGATGTGTTTCAAAACATTTTGCCAATATGTACATTACATTATTGTACACTACATAATAAAAAATTTAGAGGAATGTACACTAAGATAAATTAAACGGTATGCAATGGACGCTACAGAGCGATCTCAGCCCGGCAACCTTTATGACTTATAGGGGCCGGCACATAAGTAGAACCCAAAATCATATTTTACCTCTCGCTCGTTCTAATTTTCTTATTTCTGTTGAAAAAAGGTTGCCTGGAAGAGATCGTGCTGAAACTATAAGGCCGCATATTGTTTACCTTGTGTATTTTTGTCTATTTACCTCGGTTTCTGTATTGCTTGCCATATGGTGTCCAATAGTGTCATTGTATTGTATAATAGGTATTGTATGAGCCGGCTACTAAAATGTTTTTTTTTTTTCTATAAAGATGCTAGTTTTTTCCCGCGACTCCGTCCGCGAAGAAAAGGGGTATAAAAAATAGCCTAGGTCTCAGACCTACCAAATATAGAGGCAAAATTTTATAAACATCGGTCAAGCCGTTTCGGAGGAGTTCTACAACAAAGATTTTTATATATTAGAAGATTCACTCGAAATTACCGTCAGTGACTGAAATATTCCAAATACATTTTGCGATACCTTGAAATGTGATTATTACTATAAATTGCGGTCAAGTCGTAGGTAGCTTCATAAAGTGTCAGTAAATGCGATGTGAAAGATGTTTTCATTCGTTAAATCGTTTTCTAGATATTTAATTTGCCAAAAATATCTTATTTTATAAATAAAATTGTAAATCTCCAAAGGTTTTAGGTGCTCAAGTACAAATGCAGTCAAGTGCCTAAATATATCAGTATAACAGAACCTAGAAATCCTTGGAAAATTCATAGTTTACGTGAAATAAAGGGGTGCCCCTTGAAATTTCGACAAACTATTTGTCGAATTTCATTTAATCGAAAACGATATATCGAATATTTAATACTAATATTTTCTCTTGGAGTAATTTCATTTCATCGACTAGTCATTACATATTAAAACAATTGTAAGAACAACAGTACAAGGATTATTATTTGCTTAAAAATACATTTCATCAACTATTCATGAGACAGAACAACTAAATATAGCTGTTTATTTCTTCGATGTATTATTATTTACAGCGAGCGAGCAAGACGGGTCGGAGCGGAAGCGACTCGGATAGGTTAGGTTCAAAGGCTAATGCGGGAGCTTCGCTACGCTACGCTCCCGCATTAGCCTTTGGTGTTAGGTATTTTTTTATGACCACCCTGGAAGTCCTGCTATATAAAAAGCAACTGCAATTATTAGTGTTTCATTGATTACTAAACAAATTAGTTAACATTTACAACATTCAAAAAAGTATGAAATAATATAATATGAAATGAATATCTGCCAAATAAACAATCTATTAAATAATATTTCCAGAAATTAAAAATCGATGATTTGAAAATAGTCATTCTAATCATTCCAGGTAATGAATATTCGATGAAATTAAAAAATATAAAACGTTGACTTTTAACTGATATTCGATTAAAAGTATATCGACATTTCAAGGGTAAACCGAAATAAAGATAGCAAATTCTACGCGTATTTTGGTACTTGACTGTACCACTTTAGGATCAAACTATACCACCCCATGACAGACTGAAATGAAGAAGCTTAGTATTTTTTTTTCTACACCAAGCTTACTTCGCCTCCGCCCGAGCACAATTTAAAAACTAATTGCCTACACAATTTTAAACTTTGTGTCTAAGTGTTTTAGTGCTATTTTCAGTCGCTTCGTATCATAATAATTTATTAACATGTAGCTGTAAGTGTCATGACATTAGTTGTAAGTCTGCCTGTTTTGAACAGTAGCTTATTGTGAACCCTGATTTTGTTAGCGGTCAATTCTAAAACAAGCTGTTATACATTTGAGAACATTGAGAATTATTTTTTTTACTTGTATTATTAGAATTTCTTCATTGAATGAGTCCTTTTCAAAGAATTGTGCATACATTAAAGGTGAAAACAATCACGATCGCGTCCTTTGTGTAACGAAAGTCAGTCATACAAACTACAGTAAAATTACATAAAGTTTACCACTGACAGATGGTTTGCCTTCATTTCATATTCAACTTTAACGACCTACAAATAAAGCCAATTTTAGAATACTGTTACCCACGTTTGCAGTTTTTGTAATAGCTACTTTATTTGTATGGTGTTAAAGTTGGAAATGAAATGAAGGCAAGCCATCTGTTCACCGAAATCAATAAAAAAATCATGAAACCTTTTAGGTGTTCAGTCAATCTTGCCACATCATTTACTGAAGTACCTATTCTGTATTAATATTAAAACTGCTTAATTGAGATTTTTAAGACGTCTTATTTAAGATAACGACGAATTTAAACTTCATTCACGCTAATAAATATAATGTGCAAAATCTGTCGTTATTATGTCGAAAAGACACTTGTGTGTTCACAAATTAAATTATAGTAAATATTTAAGATTGTTCAAGGGTTTACAATATGATTTTTAGTGTTAAATGTTAGCTTAGTTGAACCGGAGTCACAAGCACTGGTTGTTGAAACGATATGCTTAACACCAAAATAAAATATTAAGTAGATTAAGGCTTGATTGACGCTGTTGGTCAGTAAAGATGGCTACCGCACAGGTATTTAGCGTAGGGTAAGCTGCTATTAGTTTTAAACTCACCTCTCCCGGCCCCCTTTGTCGTCATCCCCCCCCCCCCCCAGCCCCTGTACCGCGCGGGCGAGGTCTCATTAGTTAACTTACAACACCCCTCTCTTTGTGTCGGTGGTTAAATAGCCTTTGACGTTTTAAGCTGTACAACTGACATTGAGCCTTAGGGTGGTACCGGAATTTCTTGGTTGGTTGAATAACCTTGTCTTTACGTTGTCTTGATGTTGGCATGATTGGTCATTGAGAGGGTGCCATTCATGAAGTGGTTTACCCTAAATATGTACTTTGCTGAATAAGCCTTTAAGCTCCAAACGCACACAGAGCGGAGGCGTGGCGGTGACGGTTGTAATATTCTAAATTGTATGAACGAGTTCGCGGTACGCCACGCCTCCGCTCTCTGTGAGTTCGGAGCTTTACTGATTGAACAGGCGATGAATGTTATTTATTATCAAGCGAATAATTTGCAATTCTAAATGTTATTATTACGCTTTATGTTAATAGCGCTTTGAAGGCACTGATTCGATTTATAAAGATTATAAAAGACATGACAGAAGTTATTCGTTTCTAAATAAGTACATATGGAAAGGAAAAATCGCGCAGACGATTTATTTGTCGACTGAGTAAGAATTGTTTAACGATAGAAACCGAAGTTTGTAGATTATTTAGATTATTTGCATAATTTTTGGTATAAGTTTATTTAAAGCAAGATTTTATAGCGCACGTTAATTTATAGGTGGAATTTGTAATGCAGGTAATGGCGAGGTTTTTGATCCACTGTAATAGCTCGTACAGACTGTATATTTTTGAGTACGTTGACCGCTCCAATGTTTATGATTGCGACTTGAACATCTCCGCGCAATGAATAGAACTAACGCGTTACTGCAATGTAGTCGTGGCCGAATCGTTAGGGTGCGTTTCTACCAAAACTGTGTGAGCTAGCTGAAAGAGTGCACACCGCTCCGCTAACTCGCAGAGATCTGGTGGAAACGCACCCTAACACAGGGTTACAAAAAGCGACGACGGCGGATTACCTTCCACTTTTATTATCAGTAACTTACACTATCAAATAGTTTTATGAATAATGTTTATAACTATAGCTAAACCGTTCAACTGAGTCCTCGCCCGTGCGGTACAGGGGCTGGGGGGTATGACGACAAAGGGGTCGAGAGAGGTGCGGGCGGCAGGCACACGAGGCACGCTTGCCGCCCGCACCTCTCCCGGCTAGGGTTGCCATCTCTAAAAATCAAAAAGCCGAACTTACCCATCAAAAAAGACGGACTTTTGGGTCCCAAAGCCGGGCATTAAGAAAAATTAGGGATTTTTGACAAAAATATCGAATAAAACACACTTTTAAAAGTGGGACTTTTGAATTCCAAAGCCGGATGCTAAAAAAAGGGATTTTTGAGTGTGTGTATGTGTCCGTCCGATGCGGGCGGGGGCGGCGTGGCAAGACTGGGCAAGGCCGTGCGCGCGCGCAGTGCGATAGCAATAAAAAGCCTAACGAAAGCCGGACGGCGCGATGCGCGGGCGGAAGACAGTTTGCTCTCCGCTCGCCCTTGTCCACGAATTGTACGAATTGTACGAATCGCCACTCTGACAAAAAGCCTGACAAAAGCCGGACAGGCCGAACACGTACATATTTGGCCGGACGCGACCGCAAAAAGCCAAACATGTCCGGCTAAAGCCGGACACCTGGCAACCCTACTCCCGGCCCCCTTTGTCGTAATACTCCCCAGTGCCTGTACCGCGCGGCTGAGGACTCGTTTAAACGGTTTAGCTATAGTTTATTTTGAACAAAATGCCTTGTATACGCTTTATTTTACCACATATTTAATAAGTTCGGGTTAAGGTGTGTTTAGTTAACATTAGCTTAGTTGTTAGTTTCACGTGAATCTCTTTACTACGCTTTTCATTATTTTTGTATTTTTTAACTACGCTCTTATAAGGCTTTTTTTGCAATGAAAAAAGAAGACATTTATTTACTTTCACAAGAAGACACACAGATAAACAAAAATCACAAACATGAAGATAATAGGTAAATAAGTAGGTATAGTCGTAGTCGGGGTAAGAAAAGGTCCGTCACTTTTCGACCTTAATTCGTTGACATAGAGTTGAAAAGTGACGAACCTTTTCTTACCCCGACTACACATACACAATTCTGCATGTGCCCCGCAAGAGTGAAACAGTTCCTTACTCAGGTGCTGAGGCGTTTGACGCCTGCAGTGCTGATTTTTTGCCAATGGTAATTTAGGTACTGTTTCTCTAGAGCCTGGGGGGCGACTCCTAAATTCGAAGTTCGTATCATGCCTTCCGTTCAATCTCCTATCAAATGCTATTAGTGTGAGCGAGGCGGCACGATACGAAATTTGAATTTGGAACTTCTTCCATAATCCTTTTTTATCCTGACAAAAAGTATTAAGCCTCGTCTACACATGCAAGAAACCATTTATTTGAGGCCACAACAAACTGGGAGCGCGGGGCGCCGACGGAGCGTGCCCAGCGCGATCAATAACACTGAATCAAATACAGTGTGCCGCGCTGCCGGTGTGTGTCACCGTATATTTGATTCAGTGTTATAGAGCGCGCTGGGCACGCTCCGTCGGCGCCCTGCGCTCCCGGTTTGTGGTGGCCTTTAGACTGTCGGTATCCGACGTAGGTGCTTGATTAGCGTCTGCCAGAGCGGAACATCTGTAATAATTTCTTGCACAGTGTTCTTGTGTTAACAGATCGACAGAGTATCTAACAAAGAGGTATAATTAGTTTAAATTTTTGAACTGAGCTCATCCACTTTTCTGCATTTACAATGGCATTGTATCTATCTAATACATACTTAGTTTATACTTTTGCTATCGTACTATCCCCAGCCAAGTCTGTTAGTGTATTTTGTTTTCTATTGTCGAAGGAAATAGATTCGATAATCTATATTAACCTTCCAAGGCGGTTATTTACTTTTGCTACGAGCTCGTATTTTTAATTCGTGGCTAACCACACAAATGTTCTCGAGTGGCGTCCATGGACCGAAATGCGCAGAACCGGTCTGTTTGGCGAAGCTTGGGGAGACCTATGTTCAACAGTGGACGTCTTTCCTTTGTAATGATGATAATGATGAACATGACTCAATGGTGCTGTAGTCTTCATCATCATCAGTCTTAACGCATTCGCTGCCGGCTGTCAGACTCGAGACTGCTTCAGGTGCTACAAACGCACATGTGCGTTCAAATGACTGCCAAACTAAGACAGCGCCTCTAAACGAAAGCTACGAAAACGGATGTATGCGTTCCCTTCAGTGAATGCGTTAAGCTCCAAACGCACAGACAGCGGAGGTGTGGCTGTGTGGTGGCGATGACGGTTGTATTATTCTAACTTGTATAAACGAGTTCGAGGTACGGTATAGATATATTACCGAGAGCGAGGAATTGCATATTGCAGTATTTTTTTTTTTTATTTATGTTAGAAAGGCCAGACATACGAACTAGTGGGTCACCTGATGTTAAATGATCACCACTGTCCATAGACACCCGCAGCGCTTTACGCGATGCCAGTGCGTTGTCGGCCCTAAAGAAAAGGGAATAGGGGAAGGAGGTGAGGGAGGGGGAGAGGGAAGGGGTGAGGTATTGGGCCCCCGGCACTCTCACTGACCGTATGAAACGCAAGCAGAATTACTGCTGCTTCACGCCGGTGTTCTGTGAGAG
Organism: Archips crataeganus; assembly: GCA_947859365.1. Taxonomy (NCBI): domain Eukaryota; kingdom Metazoa; phylum Arthropoda; class Insecta; order Lepidoptera; family Tortricidae; genus Archips; species Archips crataeganus. The sequence goes on from OX402064.1 coordinate 15,447,135, forward strand.
GGTGGTACTGCCCCGGACGAGCCGGCCCATTCGTGATGCAGCGACTAGCTACAACATGGCTCTACCACTACTAAATAATTGTGTGTTTATAGGCATTGGAGAGAGGGATATCTTTATTGTTGTCTCACTCTCACTAAATTGGAATGCCTATAAACACACAATACCACTACATTATGCAATTCCACGCTCTCGGTAATTTATCTATACCGCACAACCGTTCATACAAGTTAGAATATTACAACCGTCACCGCCACCGCACCGCCACGCCTCCGCTGTCTGCGCGATTGGAGCTAAGCGGACGAGCTCAGTTCAAAAACTTCAGACTAATAAAAATCAATGGCTGTCAAATCTTGCTAATATTAAGACATTTACAGATTTTTGTTAACATGTTATTCTTCTCTAATCTCTTCTATACACCGTGAAATTTTAGTGGTTGTTTTCCCGAAACGAGGTGATTTAGTATCGATTGTACAATCGATTTATAATTACTATTTTGACTAGAGTCAAAAATCCAATTGTGAAAAACGAAAGTCGAAAATGACCGTAAACCAATAGTAACGCTTCGTTGGTACCTAACCTATCGTACGATCGTACGCTACTTGTACCAACGAAGCGTTACTATTGGTTTGCGGTCATTTCCAACTTTCGTTTTTCACAATTGGATTTTTGACTCTAGTCAAAATAGTAATTATAAATCGATTGTACAATTGAAACTAAATCACTTCGTTTCGGGAAAACAACCACTAAAATTTCACGGTGTATTCTCAGCATGTCACCGAAGCCTTATAGAGCCCTAACTGCTACGTACTAGTCATTTTTAACAATATTTCATTGATGAGTGCAATCAATTACACCAAGCATTTTAACATTAAGATTTCGTAGTCACAAATACGGTTGAAATTTTGAAAGTTACTGCAAATCACAGTCAATGACATTCTAAGTTACTAAGTATTAAAGAAGGCAACACGAGAAATTTACATTTTAAAAATTACATGTCGTCACTACTTTTAAAAAGCTCATAATCTTGAAATCGACGATCTTATTAACCCTTTCAACGCCACACCTCGGCAAAACGTAAACCTGCTTTGAATCTTATGTCATTGTGTCAAGATCACTTTGACACTGTACTTCGTGACACCTATAAGTGTCGTTGGCGTTGAAAGGGTTAAGTGGACTTCACTTAATTACTTCAAGGTAACAAACAACAACAGAACAGAACAGATTGGTGACTCTCTTTGAGTTGCTGATATTTATGGGCGGTGGTTGATCATTTTCCATCAGATGACCCGCTTGCTCGTTTGCCTCCCTCTCATAATAAAAAAAAATAATTAAAAGAAAAGATTCAGTTTGGTTTACATATTGTATGTATGTATGTAATCTCTTTATTGTACAAATAAATAACAAAACACTATTGGCAACCGTTGAAATAAATGTACAAAGGTGAACTTATCCCTTCAAGGGATCTCTACTCTACCAGTCAACCTTGATATTATGAGATACGAGCTTTTTTTCAAAAGGACTATTTAGTGAACCATAAAATTGTTATATTCTTTTTCGCTAAAGCAAATTTTATTTAGTTCCTTCTTTAATGGTCAATTAAGAATGCGTTTGACTTGACTACACAACTTTTAAACTTATTTATTGATTCATTTGTACTTGTATTATATAAGTCAAAAATATAAATGTTATGTATGTAAAACCCGATCAGGATATTTCACGAACGGACAGGTGTAAGAGAGCTACACGTTTTCGTGCAAACACCGGTCTTCCACTTCCACATAAATCAAAGTATACGTATCATATAAACCCAACTGTTATCAATACCACACAAGACGCTTTTCAAAATATACTAAAATGTGTTAGGCAAGTCCGGTCCTGGTCGGGTTAAATGGGTTATGTTGTAAGAGAAATGAAATGTAAAACGGCAATAACATTGTCGATTTCCGCATGCAACATGCAGTGACCACCACTTTAAAGAATCTGGTAGAGCGCGCGCAGACAGAGAGCGGTCTGGAGTTCTGATTTCTGCGTTCTTTCGAATGTACTAGTACCTACTGAGTCCCTTATGATAACGCACACAGCAGGCGGTCAAAGCGGAACGCCGCGTTCTAAGAGTTATTTTGCCGCCGAGACAGAGAACGCCGCGTTCACCGCGATTTCTGAAAGTTACAAATACAGAAAGAAAAAGGAGATTATTAGGTATACTTATGATTATTACATGTAGGTACACTACAAAAATCGTGACAAAAAAGCAGAAACTTGGGATTATTCTCGTGTTGTGTTAATTAGGTGCAACCAATATTTTCTACTTTTTTAGAAGTTTCTTGGCTCCACAAAATCAATGCATCTTCTTCGAAAGATGAACTTTCTAGTGACATACAAAAACATGGAACGCAAGAATTTGACCGCCTCTTGTGTGCGTTGGAACTCTCGAGCGGTCAAAACGCAGAACTTGGAACTCCAGACCGCTCTCTGTCTGCGCGCGCTCGTAGTCGTCCGCATTCGGCGAACTACAGCCGCCACCGCTATGGAAACTAATAGGTGGAGGTGGACAAGGGGCTACCACGAAATTCGAAGTTCGTACCTTGCGTCCCTTTCACTCTTTTGTTTTAAACTGTTAGCGTGAAAGGAACGACACGATGCGAAGTTCGAAAATCGTATTTTGTAGTATAAAGCCTGGTTAAGTGAAGAAATAGTTTGAAACGAATTCGGCGATCGCATTAAACGAACAAAGTAGTGTTATTGTCGTAGAATACTGGTGTTTTCTATACATTGATTTCAATGAACACTAAATTTATGTTAACCGAAAAACGAGGCTATATGAATGAATATCAACGATGAACTGTGCTACATTTTCACACTAATATAAATAAGTAAATAAATAAATCGTGGGACAATTGACACCAATTGACCTAATCCTAAACTAAGCAACATATACATAGCTTGTTATGGTTTTCAGCTCAGTGGGTAATTTATTAAACAAGGGGGCAGTTTGAAACCTCGCGCAGTACTTAACAACTTGCAATTTTGGACAAATGCTATGACTTATGTTTTTAGGGCGCGTGAGTAGACGTAATTTTTGTTCTTCAGCTGTCTCATAACTAGATATTTTTTTACAACAAGAAATGATTGTTCCCAATTCGTACTGGGCCTGCGTGGGAATTACGGCCCAAGGGCTCCCATGCCTGTGCCCTGCAGTGGGACGTATATATTGGCTGGGATGATGATGATGACGAAGAAATGATTGACCTATCCATCTCACCTAATGATATACGTAAGTGCAGGTGAGGCCGAAGGTGCGGCTCCCTGGTTGAGAAGCCTTGAAGAGCCATAAATTGTACTTGTTGAAATCAATGTTTAGTTTAACTGGAAGATACTTAACGACACTTGCCGTCCTGGTAACTTCAATTTTCAATCGTTCCCACCTTATTTGTTGTGCATTATTTAAGAGCCTGTATTTATTATGTTTTATAAAACAAATTTAAAACTAGGTGTTGTTTTATTTTATTACTAGCTAAGAATAGGCGCATAAAAAATATATAAGTTTCATAAAAATCGGTCAAGCCGTTTCGGAGAAGTTCGATAACAAACACCGTGATACGAGATTTTTATATATTAGAAGACTAGCTGTTGCCCGCGACTCCGTCTGCAATGAATAGGGAAGCTATCAGGGGCGTAGCTACCGCCGTATCAACCGTATCAATGATACCCGGGCTACAGAGGCCCCTAACGTGTAGGTAAGCAAAAATTAGTAAGATGTTATCCACAATATCACTTAATATCGTGCTTCCCGTGAAAGCCCCCCCTCCCCCCCCCCCAACTAATTTTGATACGGCCCCTCCAAGGCACGTCACGCCACTGGTAGGTATGAAAAATAGCCTACGATCTATTCTCAGACCTACCGAACGTAGAGAAAAAAGTTTCATAAAAATCAGTCAAGCCTTCGGAGGAGTTCTATAACAAATACCGTGACACGAGATTTTTATATATTAGAACTACTAGCTGACCCGCAACGTTGTTTTGCCATATAAATTATAGCTTACGACCTATTCTCAGACCTACTTACCGAATATAGAGAAAAATTGAGCCAGACAAATTTGACGGGCCAAACATCCTCACAGACTCGTTGAGTTCCGCTGTGCGAGGAAGCGCGAGAGCATTATTCAAGCGTATACCTAAGTAAAGTGAGATGCACTCTGACGCGTGACTCTCGATGGGGTTGTGTCGTTTTATTGTGGAGTGCCTTCGGCCATCTTCCAGCTCCATCATCAGACCCTGGTTACCATCTGGGATCAAAGTACTCGACAAGACGAATCAAAAGAGCCCAAACTCGACGGGGTTGTGTCCTTTTATTACAGAGTTCCTATGGCCACCATCCAGCTCCATCATCAGATCAGCTCCATGTTACCATAATATTGCATTGTCATCCAATTTACGCATAGGTACTGTACTGAACTCGTTATATAGGTATTATTTTTTTTTTAAAAAAGTTTCAATAACAAACCTTGTTTAATGACACCGGTCGAAAAAGAAATGGGAATTGACAGGAGGGATGTCGGAGAAAGAAAACGGGGATACCAAAATAATTTTATCGAAAAGGAGAAAGTTAATCCTGATAATTTGATCCATGATTGTGCGAGTGAAGTGTCGTGTGGTGTGTGTGTGTATTTTTCTATGGTTATTTCCTCATTCTTTCCACAAACGCGACGACTTGAAATGACTATGAATTACGGCGTTGGGAATTACGACAACGAAAACGTTATAAACAACAGTCGATTTATTTATCAATCATCATATAGCGAGACCGTATAGAGCTGAAGGAAAGGCTTCGCCTAGTCAAAGATAATTAAATTTGGTTTCCAAGAAAGCAGCATTGAGAACTGTCAACTTGATGTCTAATCTACGGGACATACGAGTGAAGTTATAATAATAACAAACTTGTGATAATGTGTTTGGGATTAGATGACTATAACTCAGTGTCTATTGAATCGGGAGTGTTCTAATAATGAGAATTGTGTAGAGAATTAAATGGTGTATCAGTGTGAAGTACTGCCGTGAGTCCAAAATGATATTTCGCAGGCTAATTTAACTATTTTCAGAAATAGTGGGAGCCTAGAGGCGCGTGACGTCAGCTGTCATGTGGAGTAGAAGAATAGAAGTCAGGAGTCTACGTCAAGGGTTGATGGAGTGAAGATCGAAAGGAATCATTTGACGCGTAAGTCAAAATACTGATGTCTTATTGGGGAACTATGGGGAATTTAGATAATGGAGTAGTGATGAATTACATACAAATATGACAGGGATCAAAGTGACGACTGGAAATTCAACAATAATTTATATTTTAAACCAAAGCATAATGGACTTATTTCCAGTATATTATTATATCCGTCATACGTCAGGCATTGGAACTATTGGACCAATATAATAGACATCGCAGGGATACATGATCTATGAAACCCCCTGGACCATATCAGGATTGAATAATGATCTTGATGCAATATTAATATATAATTTGTTTGACATGGATATCCATTCACTGGATATGACGGCGGGTTCCTGATTGGAATTCTGCTGAACACTGCGAGATGCAGTAAGCTGCGAGGAGAGCTGCTGGAGTATGGAGATGCAGACTTCGGGGCTGTATGCTGGGAACGCGATGTGTTTGGACCATAATCTTAGCTAAGTGTCTTTATAATTTTATTTAACGTGTCAGTAGGAACTTATACGAATATTAAGAACTTCTATCAGCTATATCGGCCCTCCGTATATTTTAATCAAACGCGATCTTAACTTAAACCTACCGGGGTTGACTCTCGCGGTTAAACATTTATTGAAATCATACATATAGAACCAAATTACATAGTAAGATAGATGTTTAGGTCAACGGAATTTAAGGTTCAATTTTAAACAAGATTTTGATGACTGACAGTTAATGTCAAGATGAGTAATAGGGTTCTATTTTGCTAATACAAATAAACATGACAATAGGTTTAAATATTTAAATTTTAGAACAGGCCAATTGAATCTTTGTTTAAATAAATTAGAATGTCTATTGGCATTTGATATCAAGAAACCATTTTGAGTTGAGCTATACAATGTTTTGAATTGATTTTATTTTTATTGTCTTTTCTCTTGGAATTATTATTTAAATTTAAATCTTTTTGAAATCCGAAAGGAATTATCTTCGATAATTGACAGTGGATCTGAACAATATTCTGACTGAGAACCTTGTGCGTTTATGTTGTCATACCTTCGTCTTGAAGTAATATTTGAAGTGAATATTAACTGAACTACTGAAGACCTTGTCTTGAGATAATAGTTGAATTGAATATTATCTGAACAACCGGAGATCTTGTAACCTACTGGGGAACCTATCTTCGATAATACCACAGAGTATTTAAACAGTGAAACAGTTGTACCTTCTTGGTAAGAACTCCCAGTATAATTTAATAGGGTTTATTATTATTTAACCTTGTGGTTTTATTATGAATTTATTTATGGGGAAGTAATTGATCAATTACTGATAGAAATGGATAAACGGCCATATTATTACTGTTTATTACCTTTGTTGTGCTGTTATACAAGTCCATTTAGACTTATGGTGTATTGTATTATCTATTTTATTTGCTCCAGTGAAAGAATACTATTTTTCAAAATTCATCCCTTGATTTTGGTATAAAATCTGTTAACGTATTAGAACCTAGAATGGGGTTTCATAATACTTGAGACTAAATTAAACCACTAATACTTACCAATCCTCAATATTAACCTTGGATTTAGTCAGACCAGTATAGAGAAAGTATTTCACACACTTCTATCCGTACTATTACTCTGAGAGTGGGGAAGTGACAATACTGGTAGGCACAAATGCCAGTATAGTTACGACCGACCAAGTGAAATGGTCCTGATAGCACGCAGTTACACTATCACGTACCATAGTACAGACGATACAGTTGCGATGGCTAGGCTAAGCAACGGTTGATGTGAAGCTTTCATTATGCGGTCTGTAGATTATCAAAATTATTATTTGGGTGCGAGGATTGGCGATATACGTATGGTCTCCAAGGGTCAATTCTGCCTCTGGCGTGCTGAAGGTTGCCCCCTAGTGTTCGGTCTGACCAATCGGCACGTAGTGATTATGCGTAATCCAACGGGGTGTCTACTTACTCGCTCGGCAATAGGTGTCGTTAGTGAGGTTGCGGCTAAGGATAAAACGTCCCTAGAGGCGATCCGTGTAGAATTGGGTGTCTTAGGGAGGTACGTGGAGGGAGGCCAATTACTCGATCTGGGTTGTAGACCAAGTAATGGAGCGTCCTTCAGCTTACTCATACATTAATCGAAGTACCTTCTTATTATACTAGAGTCTAAGGGGGGGAACAGAAGTAGTCTCAAGTGAGTAGGGTAGTTACTCCGTGTAAATTTTAGGAGTAATAAAATCCTACCACAGGGGTAACTACATCCTTGTTTGTCCTCTTATTCATTTGGTGACCGATACATACGATCTATAGACGGGCGACATAGTTTGTTCTTCCCTCTTGAAATGGTCGTGGTAGGATCGAGGAAAAGTGACCAGTATGGAGACGAACTTTACTGGAAAGAGCGGGGAGAGGGCTCTTCCTTTACGATTATAAGACCATATTTCTATAGAATGTCTTCTGGGGCAAATAAATAATACTAATTATTAAACCTTTGTCCATTTCTGTCTGAGGATTTATATTTAAGAATTTATACATATATTCGCTATAATCTATTTATTTACATAAGTATGTAAAGTCTAATAGTTCACCTAGTTGTGAACCCTGGTTATTATTATTTTAAAACTACACAACGTATATACGGTCCAAATTAAGACGATCATGCCAAAACAAAATAAATAAATATTATCGGAGCCTAAGGCTTAGCACAGTACGTATAAAATTTCAGCTCAATCAGAAACCGGGAAGTGGGTCAAAATCGCCCCCTAAGGAGTCGGTTACAAACATACAAATATACAAACAAACATACAGATGAAGCTAATATAAAGCGTGTAAAAAATTACAAAGCATGTCTCTGTCTATCTGTACGTCTGTTACCTCCTCATGCTTAGAACGCAAAACCGATTTAGATTAATACTTATCATTAATGTTTTTTTGGCCATGATATAGGTATTTATCGATATAAATAATAATAATAATAATCATTTATTGATTAAACTGTATCATATTACACGTTGAGGTTGAGGCCTTCTAGTAGGTAAGTAAATTACCTGTAGCAGAAGACCTCGCTCTTCCAAAAAATAGAACATTTCTCAGATTACAGTCTGCGTTCGTACAATATTTACTAAAACACTTAATCTATTTCTTAAAAAAACTAAAGCATGAGTGTGAGTGTGTGTGTGTATGTGTGTGTGAGAGAATGTGTGTGTATGCATGTGTCACCAAACCAACATACAAGATAGCAATAAGTAGATAGTATAGGTAGCTATATTAATACAAAAGGATCTTTTCACATTCATTATAGGTGAGATCCGTGATATAACTAATCAGCGCTTTTTTACAATCAAAATGGTTCAGGGAGAAAATTGGTATTCTTCTATTGATTACATTATACATATGCGGTGATTGTATACAGTATACTGTCTGCTTGCAAACACAGATTTGAAAGAGGTGACAGGAGCTACAATGATTTCTCTTCTACGCTTGGTAGTCTGAGGTTTACATACAGTTTATGGATTGCTAACATAATATAGAGTTTGCGCATACTTAGAAGCTTGCAGCATTTGTATAACTCAGTTGTTGGGTACCTGTAAGGTTTAAAAAACATAGTCTTAAGTAGGCACCTCTGCCCTCTTTCAACCTCGAGAAACTTAATTTTAGAAGCTCCTCTCCAAACCGGAATACAGTAGGTCATAATTGATTGCGCAAGTGAAGTGAAGTGTATATACGAACTAACAACGAGGAGTTATGGACTTTTGGATTCCTTATGTTTGACTTGTTGTTTACGTGCAATTTGTTGCTTGGCGCGCTATTGTTTCTTTGACGTGGCTGCGAAGAGTTAAAACACCTGAGTCACCAGGATTCGACATTGTTAATGGTTGAGTGTGCAGATAAATGAAAACGCTTATTTCAGTTAAAACACCTGAGTCACCAGGATTCGACATTGTTAATGGTTGAGTGTGCAGATAAATGAAAACGCTTATTTCAGTTAAAACACCTGAGTCACCAGGATTCGACATTTTTAATGGTTGAGTGTGCAGATAAATGAAAACGCTTATTTCAGTTAAAACACCTGAGTCACCAGGATTCGACATTGTTAATGGTTGAGTGTGCAGATAAATGAAAACGCTTATTTCAGTTAAAACACCTGAGTCACCAGGATTCGACATTGTTAATGGTTGACTGTGCAGATAAATGAAAACGCTTATTTCAGTTAAAACACCTGAGTCACCAGGATTCGACATTGTTAATGGTTGAGTGTGCAGATAAATAAAAACGCTTATTTCAGTTAAAACACCTGAGTCACCAGGATTCGACATTGTTAATGGTTGAGTGTGCAGATAAATGAAAACGCTTATTTCAGTTAAAACACCTGAGTCACCAGGATTCGACATTGTTAATGGTTGAGTGTGCAGATAAATGAAAACGCTTATTTCAGTTAAAACACCTGAGTCACCAGGATTCGACATTGTTAATGGTTGAGTGTGCAGATAAATGAAAACGCTTATTTCAGTTAAAACACCTGAGTCACCAGGATTCGACATTTTTAATGGTTGAGTGTGCAGATAAATGAAAACGCTTATTTCAGTTAAAACACCTGAGTCACCAGGATTCGACATTGTTAATGGTTGAGTGTGCAGATAAATGAAAACGCTTATTTCAGTTAAAACACCTGAGTCACCAGGATTCGACATTGTTAATGGTTGAGTGTGCAGATAAATGAAAACGCTTATTTCAGTTAAAACACCTGAGTCACCAGGATTCGACATTGTTAATGGTTGAGTGTGCAGATAAATGAAAACGCTTATTTCAGTTAAAACACCTGAGTCACCAGGATTCGACATTGTTAATGGTTGAGTGTGCAGATAAATGAAAACGCTTATTTCAGTTAAAACACCTGAGTCACCAGGATTCGACATTTTTAATGGTTGAGTGTGCAGATAAATGAAAACGCTTATTTCAGTTAAAACACCTGAGTCACCAGGATTCGACATTGTTAATGGTTGAGTGTGCAGATAAATGAAAACGCTTATTTCAGTTAAAACACCTGAGTCACCAGGATTCGACATTGTTAATGGTTGACTGTGCAGATAAATGAAAACGCTTATTTCAGTTAAAACACCTGAGTCACCAGGATTCGACATTGTTAATGGTTGAGTGTGCAGATAAATAAAAACGCTTATTTCAGTTAAAACACCTGAGTCACCAGGATTCGACATTGTTAATGGTTGAGTGTGCAGATAAATGAAAACGCTTATTTCAGTTAAAACACCTGAGTCACCAGGATTCGACATTGTTAATGGTTGAGTGTGCAGATAAATGAAAACGCTTATTTCAGTTAAAACACCTGAGTCACCAGGATTCGACATTTTTAATGGTTGAGTGTGCAGATAAATGAAAACGCTTATTTCAGTTAAAACACCTGAGTCACCAGGATTCGACATTGTTAATGGTTGAGTGTGCAGATAAATGAAAACGCTTATTTCAGTTAAAACACCTGAGTCACCAGGATTCGACATTGTTAATGGTTGAGTGTGCAGATAAATGAAAACGCTTATTTCAGTTAAAACACCTGAGTCACCAGGATTCGACATTGTTAATGGTTGAGTGTGCAGATAAATAAAAACGCTTATTTCAGTTAAAACACCTGAGTCACCAGGATTCGACATTGTTAATGGTTGAGTGTGCAGATAAATGAAAACGCTTATTTCAGTTCGAAGTAAAAAAAACGTAAATAATTTTACTTACTTAAATAAAATACAAATAAAAAACAAGTAATATAATTAATTAAAAATACAAATAATGTAATTATTAATTATATTTAGGAACACTATCAAAAATTATTTCCTCTCATAACGACAGATTTGTCAAATACATTATGATATTTCGTTTACGTTTCGAACTCAACCAGAGCTCATCCTCAGAGGACTATGGTTCCTCTTAAATAGAGACAACCTCTATTGTATTCTCTGTTTAGTGTATATGCGTATATTAATGTATTTATGTAATTTTTATGTAGTTAGTCTATTTATGTTGATATGATATGTATTAGTCTTCTGTATTCATGATATATTATATTAGTGTGTACCTGCGTGTATTCTTTGTATGTTTATGTATTGATTATGTTAAGTTTATTGGTTTGGGTTTACTTTTGATTTCGACTCTTTTTACTCTGCATTGTATGCCTACTCTTGTCTCTGGTGTCCTGTCAATCGTTCAAAGGTTAACTGCAAGAGATCCCTTTAAGGGATAAGTTCGCCTTTGTACATCTGTTTCTCTTGTTAACTGTTAATTTTCATGTTTTACGTACAATAAAGAGTTTTACATACATACATACATACATACTATGCTAACGGAAGTGAACAGTACTTTGAGGATGAGCTCTAGTTGAGTTCGAAACGCGTCAGTGTAGTTTGGTGGTGATGATAGTTAGGTTTGTGTGCTTTGTGTGTGTTCGTACAATGTAGACATATTCTTGTTTCGATACATTCCTGTTTGGACGTATTCCATTTTCGGCACATTCCTTTTTCGGCATGAATTATTATACAGAGTGTTTGGCAGTCGAGTGTAGGGGTTTTAAGGGGTGATAGTTAGGGTAATTCTGAACATTTTTGACACATTTACTATTATGCCAAATTGCACGGTTTTTGAGATATAGTTAGCTCTAAACCCCTAGGGCCCCACTTGTTCTACCCTGACAAGCACAAACATTCGTATTTTTCACACAAAATATCTGCCCCAACCGGGAATCGAACCCAGTACCTCAAGCTTCGTAGTCAGGTTCACTAACAACTAGGCTATCCGGTCGTCAAATATTTGTTATTTAATTTAAAATTAATTAATTAATGTTTTGTCCGATTGCGATAGACCCGTAAGATGATATACCTAGGTAATGCCACGAGAGTTGAGGCGAATGATTACACACACAGCTACATTTATTACTGGGTACTTTAGAACTGATTGCAAAAAAGGTAGTGAATGAATGAAGTGAATGAAAATGTGAGTTATATGATCTAACTAGCTTTTGCCCGCGACTCCGTCCGCGTGGAATTAGTAATTTGGGCAGCTTATTTTTTTTATCCAATTTGCTTTTTCATCAATTATGGCTCTCCTTAGTTCCTCGATATAAAAAAATTACCCCCCCCACCGAACCCCACCCGCACACCCGCGTTCACATTCACCACCGAACTCCCAAGTCAAGCGTGCATAGAAGTTTTACTTCAAAAACCCCCGATTTTGAAACATTCTTCCGCTCCGCTCCGCTCCTATTGGTGTTTGCGTGATGATATATAGCCTATAGCCTTCCTCGATAAATGGGCTATATAACACTGAAAGAATTTTTCAAATCGGAGCAGTAGTTCCTGAGATTAGCGCGTTCAAACAAACAAACTCTTCAGCTTTATAATATTAGTAGGTAGGTATATAGATAGCTGTGCCCGCGGCTCCCGTCTGCGTGGACTGCGAGATCGTGAATTCTATGTAGAGTCTGTTGAACTTTTCTTTTTTTTTTTGTGTTTTGGCTATGCCTTACGATTGAGCCAGTGTCATGTCGATTTGACTTATTGAAAACAATGTTCGCAGGAGTAAGAAAGGCAGTTGCTATTCCTGAAAAATAAACCAAAAACCACCTACATATGTTAGTAACTTAGTTATATAAGTAATCTCCATGCTTGACATATATACGGACATTATTTTATTGTTAATTAATACTTAAAGATCTATTTAGTATCTACAGAGTTATGTATGAGCTAGGCTAGTTATGGTTTTAGACTATGAGTTATAGAGAAAAATACTTACAATAATTAGTTAGTATATATATATATATAAAAAAAAAATGAAATAGAATAAATTATAATTTAAGATCATTTCGCTGACAGAATTGTGCTAGTGCAATAAATATTTCTTTTTGTTTTTGTTTAAATTGCAGAAGTTCCAAAATATGAGTTGGAAAAGAAACCTTTAATTTAATCAGTTCGTTATAGAAGGTAGTATGTTCATATTGGTCGCAAGCAAAGAAAATGTGATTAAGAGAACCCTCATCCATTCCACACTCGCAGAGGGAGGAATCCCGGATGTGGATTTTGGCCAAGTGCGGGGCAGTACAACAATGCCCCAGACGCATTCGGATTATACTTGAGCAATATTCCTTTGGGATGAATAACTTAGCAAACCAGGGTTTTCTTGAGACTACAGGTTGCACAAGTGAATAGAGCCTACCCTTATTTATGCTAGACGTTTTCCAGTAGGAAGACCACGAGTGCATTAGTGTTTCGGATGATAATGTTATTACGTCATGGCAATAGTTCTTGAAAGGTACTTTGTCGCCATCCACTACAGCGGCCTTGGCTAGTTGGTCAGCTTTTTCGTTTCCAGAGACTCCCGAGTGTCCCGGGACCCACACAAGAGTTACCTCATATCCTCGTGATTTGCATGTGATGAGACAGTCTTTAATCTCATATATAATTGGATTGTGGAACTTAACTGAGAAAGGGTTTGCAAGTAAAGCTTGCAAACAGCTACGGGAATCAGAAAATATGATGGTTTTTTTTCAGTTTGAAAATCAGAATGTATTTTACACTTTCTAATATTCCCATACATTCCCCAGTAAATACGGAGGTCACTGGGGGACATTTTACTTTTTGAATAATGTTATACTGAGAGTGATATATTCCCACCCCTACGCAGCCAACAGGAGATAGTTTCGAGGCGTCAGAGTAAATCGTATTCCAATCGTGCCATTCTCGATTTAGAATTTGTTGAAGGTATTCGTCAGCATGTGGGTCGTTATGACAAATATCAAAATCAAGAATGACTCGTGGCTGATAGATGATAGTGCTGTACTGTACTTGAAATCAAATAGGGGGAGATTTTTGGAGTGATGTACTGGGTCCTTCATAGATTGAAATTTCTGCAAGCTTTAGACGAGGCAAGATGAGTCTTTATGATTCCAACAGGGTGCAGATTTCAGATCTAATAGGCGATTAAGTATGGGGTGGTGGGAGAACTGTAGGGAACGGAATAAATAGCTGTCAGCCAAAAATTGTCTACGTAAGTTTAGAGGGAGGCTATCTCGCCGGCATATTATAGGGAGCTATTAGCCATTTATGAAGCGGTCCAACACTTTAGGCATTTTCTGGAAGCTCAACATGTAACAATTTACACAGACCATAAACCGCTGATTTATGCGTTTATTCAACGGCGTGAGAAACTGCCTCCAGTACAGCTCAATCAGCTGTCCTTCATTTCACAATTTACAACAGACATCGTACACGTCCAGGGTAAGGAAAATGTCGTGGCTGATGCGATGTCTCGTATAGAGGCCATCCTCACAAGCTAATCTAGCACAAGAACAAGCCACGGATCAGGAGTTACATAAGTTGAAGTCAGACTCTTCTCTAAAATTAGAGAAGATCCGAATTCCGGGCACTGAAGTCGATCTTTTCTGTGATATTTCTACAGGTAAACCACGCCCATACGTAACCCCATCATTCCGTCATGCTGTCTTTAAAAAGTTACATAACCTTAGCCACCCTGGTTCGCGAGCATCAGCCAAACTAGTTTCGGAACGTTTTGTTTGGCCTGGCGTACAAAAAGACTGTCGGGATTGGGCACGTTCTTGCGCCCCTTGTCAACGCAGCAAGGTAACCCGACATACGTCTACTCCCCTTGGCCATTTCAGCAATCCGACGAAACGTTTCCGCCACATCCACCTGGACATTGTGGGCCCTCTTCCACATAGCAGAGGTTTTCAATATTGCCTCACTGCTGTGGATCGCTTCACAAGATGGCCAGAGGCTTGGCCTATGGTGGGCATAACAGCGGAAGAAGTTGCTGAGACATTCTTCAGAGAATGGATAGCTCGTTTCGGTGTACCTTCCCTGGTGACAACTGACCAGGGTCGTCAATTTGAAGCAGCACTATTCAAAGCCCTCATGGATCTCCGCTCTTGCAAACGTGTTCGCACCACGAGTTATCACCCGTGTGCGAACGGCATGGTTGAGCGTATGCATCGACAGCTTAAGGCTGCCCTGATGTGTCACCAAGAAACCTGGCATAAAACCTTGCCAGTTGTACTCCTGGGCATGCGTTCCGCTGTTAAGGAGGACTTGCAGACCTCTTCTGCCGAGTTAGTGTACGGAGAACCCCTGTGCCTACCCGTCGAATTTATTGTTGCACCTCCACCTACGGATCGCGTCGAAGATGCTTAAAATCTAGCTACTCAACTTAGCCGACAAATGTCCCAATTACGACCTGTTCCTGCATCACGCCATAATCATCGTTCTACATTCGTGTTTAAGGAGCTGGCCTCATCATCTCATGTATTTTTAAGAGATGACTCCGTAAGGACTTCATTAAAGCCACCGTACAAGGAACCATTTAAAGTAGTGAATATTAATGACAAAACAGTTACCATTATGGTAGGAAACCGAAATGTAACTGTCAGTCTGGACCGAGTTAAACCGGCCTATTACGCTAAAGATGATTCAACACATTCGTCGACCAATCGGGCTCCTGACCGTGCAAATCAAGCCTTGCCGACGTCTCCGCAATCTCCACCTTTGGTGCCCGTTGTTCCAATTGTGCCACCAGACCATGAGAAATCTGACAAACCTGTAACTACGCGCTCTGGGCGAAGAGTTCGCATTAAGACTCCTTTTGACCTATGACTGGTTCTGTAGTTCTTTCTTTTTTTTAGTACTGTTATATAATGTATTTTGTCTAGTTAATTTTCTCCGTGGGGGGGTGGGGGGGGGGGGGGGGGTGGCGTGTTGCCACAACAGAAAACTCTGCGTCCGCGCTCTCCCATTGGGGCTCGTTTTGGAGCGACAGCCAATGAGAGGCCGCGAGCGCCAGAGAGAGAAAAAATGGCGATTCTATTAAACCGTAGTAAGTTACTCTGCGCGTTTTATTCAATAAAATCTCTCCTTAAATAGTGTCCCAACAACATAAATGAAAACATTAAATAAATCTACAAAAATCGAAAACCAAAGCTATAGCAATCTTCAAACACAACCGTTCGCGATCGACACTCAACCGACTCTCTCTGTTGAACTTGCTACCGGTACGAATAAATGTCAAAATCCTGCTGTCATTACATGACGTGTTGTTGGGTGTGTGACCGCAATTCTGGTGGCGTTACCTATAGAATACACCGTACTACCGTATACTGCTACCGTATACACTTCCATTAGGGCTTTAACTTGACATGGTATAAGTTTTGAAACACGCAGTGAGCAATGGAAATTGCAGCGATCTATTCTTTGGGGTTGCCATTACCGTCGTAGTAAGAGAATTTTCTCATTTTTCTGTTCAATATAGAGAATAATGATGTACGTTTCGATTTTTTTGACTCGACCGACAGAGGAATAGATAATCATCATCATCATCCCAGGCTATATACGTCCCACTGCAGGGCACAGGCCTCCTTTCAGAATGAGAGGGGTTGGGCCGTAGTTCCCACGCGGGCCCAGTGCAGATTGGGAACTTCACACACACCATAGAATTTCTTCGCAGGTGTATGAAGGTTTGCTCACAATGTGTAGAGGTGTAGACTCAGATTATTTATGATTATCAAAAATAAGACTAAAGCACAGAATAAGTAATAGTACTAACGTACAGAAGGATCACTCTCGAACAAAAGTCAACTTTAGATATAAAAACTTTCCTACTCCTGCTGTGTGCACGCGAAATTAAAACTTATCGTGTGATACGAGCGTTCATATTCCGTTGGGCACCGCTGATCCGAAACCAAGGGCACAGGGTTCCCACTCGCCCATATTTGGTAGGTATATAAATCAAGAAAGATAACAGTGTGTATTAATTCAGTAAACTACCTTTAGTATGTAAGTAAGTTATTTATAATATCGTTTAGAAGTCATTGTTTGTTGCAAAAATCACAGAAAAAAAAGATGCTTAATTACGCGCGACGCGGCTAGCGTGCGAACTGAAGGCCGCGCGACAACCTACTGCCATACTCCTCCCGGGAGGAGCGCCGGCCGAACATACCTAAACTGCGGAGTGAAACCCCCCTGACTAAAGCAAGTTACGTCTAGTAATAAGCAGCCTTTTTCAAACTAATTAAATGTGCATACCTACCTATTTATTCTGGAAAGAAAGAGCGCGCTGACAGGCGTAAATTTCGCGTGCGCGGGTTACCATCCGTTAGGAGCACATAATGACATAGATATCGCTTCTAATGCTGGTATCTTATTGGCCAATACTGCTAATAAATAGTAGGTAGATCGTGGGTAGCAATAAATAGGCGGCGCGGGCAGCGAAGTACGCGGCGATGGGTGCGAGTGCTTCATCGGCATTTGAATCGATTTGGCGGCGCGCTTACAAGCGGTTTGGTGACAGCATGTGTTTCTCATCACTAAATTCACATGAATAAATACGGAGCAGAAGAAAAACTTCAAACAACGCCGCGCCCGCATTACACTACTACATGCACAACATATGTGTGCGTGACCTGTCACAGACAGGACGGGGGGGGCGTGCACCGGCGCCCGCTCCGAGACAAACCGGTTTGAACTAGCTCAGTGAGTAGAGGGTTTTTCAACCGGTGTGCCGCGGCACACCGGTGTGCCGCGTACATTTTCAAGTGTGCCGCGATGCTTAATTGCAGTCCAACCTAAAGGGTATCAATACAACCCCTACGTCCGTTACATATAAATCAAAGCCTCTAATATACCGAATTCTTTACTGGTGTGCCGTGAAAGTTTACTGAAACTAAAAGTGTGCCGTTGACAACAAAAGGTTGAAAAACCCTGGGTAGACAAAGTTCAGGGGGGCTACTCCGAAATTCGAATTTCGGATCGTGCGGTCCCTCTCACTCTCGTAATAAATACCATTAGCGTGAGCGGAACGGCATGAAACGAAGTTCGAATTTCGCGCTTCGTAGTATAGGGCCAGGTGTGCCGCCAGCGACGACGCGACCGTTTAGCGTTTAGCTACATAGTTCGGGTGTTCGGTTGTTTTTAAAGATGCCTACCTGATGTAGTGTTTGTAAATATACAGATATTAGATACTTAGAGGTACTTCTTTGAATAACATATTTTGATTCTTATTATTTTTTTACCGAGTGACAACCCTATGATAATAGGTAAGAATTTCGAGCTCTGTTCGGAAGTTTTTATTCTGCTCCGTATTTATTCATGTGCTAAATTGCTCTTGTGACGTCCCACGGTGGGATATTTTGCTATTCCAGCTGGCCAAAAGTCAAAAATCTCAAATTCAATGCATGTAAAAAAAATACTACCTGTCGTAAGCCAGGTGGTCGCCGAACAATAGACAACCCTTCATACCACTCCCACTCCTTTCTGGACCCGCGCCGCAGCAGTCGAAAGTTGATCGTTTTGTCTAAACTGCACGCATCGCTTATTGGCATATTTACCGTACGCATCCTTTAACATCGAATATTTTTAACTTGTTCACTGTTATACAAAAAGTGATAATGGGTGACGATAATCCAGGTAAGAGTACAATTTATTTTATAGTTTTTTTGCATATTATTTGCTGTCACATTTACAATATATAATTGATCATCATTGAATAAAGATGTTTAGTCGTTTATATCGTTTTATACATAAAATATATAGATATACAGATTCCTTTATTTCTAATTGTAACCAATATTAGCTTTTACACGTCAAAATATTAAGAAATTCACAATAATATTATCGTCAAAAAAGTAAAAAAAAAAACCATATGCATCGAAATACGTCTTGTTATATTATAAAAAAAAAACAAAAACATCTAAATATTGTTAAGACCCGCATGAATCATTTTGGCCAGCTAGAATCACAAAATATCCCACTGTGTCCATCATAGTAAGTACAAAAAATTTGGCACGCTTACGCTTCGTTGCTTATCTAAAACAACGCTCTATTCCAAAATACTACAGTGTGCAACTTAATACTTTAATTATTGCAAATAAGGTGTATAATTACACAACGTATCATGCCGAATTAGGTAGGCCGTTGTTTTAGATAAGCAGCGGCTTGGTTTTCATACAGTTTGACGTGGTCGCGTAGTCTATCTAGATATAATGTCTTTCGTTATTCAGGTGTTGTAATAGGTATAGTCGGGGTAAGAAAAGGTTCGTCACTTTTCGACCTTAACTCGTTGACATAGAGTCGAAAAGTGACGAACCTTTTCTTACCGCGACTAATTATTAACACATAATTATTTTAAACATAAGATTAAACACCTGAATTAACTTAAACACACAATTTAAGTAAGTAGGTACTAACGTCGAAATTAAACGCCATACGCAGAGTATAAAAAGGCACAATTGCCACAGCAATATTAAACCACGTACCTACCTAACGTGTTCACAAATTAAGTAGTTATTATACTTAAAGTAAATTTCTAAAGTTTAAAATACTTAATATTCCGGCTCAGAATAAATATGGCTGATACAATTATCGAAAAGATTTCTGAACCTGTATATGAAAATGGAATTTGGAAAGGAGCGAAAATTGACTGGCCAGAGGGGTATTTTAAATTCGGAGAACGGCTTCTTAATCAATTCAAAAAGTATCCAGATTTCGTGGGACAGATTGACGGTGCTACTGGAGAAGAAGCAACGTTCAAGAGTATGGGCGAAAGGAGTATCAGGTGCGCAATATGGCTCCAAAAACAAGGCATAATGCGAGGAGATGTCGTTGGTCTGTGCGGAAGGAGTCATTTAGACAGTGCCATACCAATATTCGCTTCTTTGTATCTGGGCACTATAATTAATCATTGGCGGTTCGGCGTTCATGTGAATGAAGAAATGGTAATACACTTTATCGAAACAACAAATCCAAAAATGTTATTTGTTGACTATGACATTGCAGAAACAGTACTCGAGACAATAAATAAAAAAACATATTTGCTACCGGTTGTCATTTTCGGGAAAAAAAATAATCAAATATTCTTCAAAGACATTTTGGGCACTGCAAGTAGTGATGAGGTTGATAAATTTGAATGTGCAAAAGTTGAAGCTAAAGATCCGGCTGTGTTGATATATACTTCGGGAACAACAGATTTGCCGAAAGCTGTGCTACACTCTTATCGATCAATCGCCAATATGATGAATTATTACCTAGATGACAATGAGCCGTCAATTATGCTCTCTTTTGCACCATTATATTGGATATCTGCAGTGAGAACAATCTTGCGATCGATTATATTCAGAGCTACGATGATACTTGCTAATCATAGTGTAGGTGAAGTCGAAGATGCTTGTAAATTAATAGAAAAATACAAGGTCACTCGCATGTCGTTATCAATACATAAAGTTCAATTTTTCTGCAGGACAAAAAGTGTATGGAATTACGATTTATCATCAGTTGAGCAAGTGGCTTTCGGTGGCGGAGTCATCAAAAGTGAACTCGTCGAAATTGTCAGTCGTTTGTTTCAGAAAGCAAAAATTTATACTCGTTATGGTGGCACTGAATTTGGATCTGTAGTAACAGGAAAAAGTAAACCTACTAAAATGAATTCATCCGGAAGAGTAATGTTTAATGCAGAAATAAAAGTCGTTAATCTACAGACCCGAGAAATTGTGGGCCCGAATGAAAAAGGAGAGCTGTTGTGCCGGAGCCCAAGGACAATGACTTGTTACTGGAACAACCCAGCAGCAACTGACGCAGTCATTGATTCGGAAGGATGGTACCATACCGGAGACTATGGGTATTATGACAATGATGGTGATTTCTTCATCGTCGACAGGATTACGGCGATGTTAAAAATCTCCGGGCATTATTTCTCACCCACAGTTATCGAAGATGTCATTGAAGACCTTCCAGGAGTGGCGGAAGTCGCAGTAATCGCTCATCCCAGCTCTATAAACTATGACCTTCCAATGGCATTCGTTACAAAAGTTCCCGGAATGGAGGTTTTGATGAGCGACATTCATGGGATTGTGAAAAAAAAACTACCCTTGGTCATGAGACTCAAAGGAGGAGTTAGTTTTTTGGAAAAAATGCCTTATACACCTTCTGGCAAAATTTCTGTGAAAGGTCTACGCGAGATGGCAACGGATTTCGCAGAAAAGACCAAGTATTAATCAAATGTCATGAACTCATGAGACTCAAAGGAGTTTGTTTTTTTGGAAAAAATGCCTTATGCATTCTGGAATAAAAAAAATAATTAAAAAAACTAAAAACCCGCCTGCGGTGTAATTAAAATAATAAATTAAAAAATCAAAAAAACTCGCCTGCAGAAATACTGAAAAGGTAGAAACAAGATAAAATGTTTAACGTGTTTTAAAACGAATTTAAAACACGTCGGTGGCAGTCCTTCAAAATTTAATGCAACGATAAAATGCAGTCGGAAGCATGCATGAAGTGACATTAAATCCCATGCAGCCACTGACTCCCATGCCTCCGACTGCAATTTATCGTTGCATTAAATTTTGAAAGACTGCCATCGACGTGTTTTAAATTCGTTTTATTGTTAAGTGTTGAACATTTTATCTTGTTTCTACCTTTTCAGTATTTCTGCAGGCGGGTTTTTTTGATTTTTTAATTTATTATTTTATTTACACCGCAGGCGGGTTTTTAGTTTTTTTATTTTTTTATTTTTTATTTCTTGCTTTTTTTTTAGTGTAACCTCCTGAGACCCAGATAAATTATTGAGTATTTGAATTAGGAATCCTATGCTATTTAGTTAAAGTTCAAAACCAATTTTGAAATATGTAGGTACTTAATTTTCCACATGGGTTTCATAGAGAAAATTATTGCTCAAAGATATCTTAAGTAAGTAGGTAGGTACGTCGTCGTTTTAATGCATTGATTGCCAATTTACTATTCCAAATTATATTTAAACACATAACTTGTATATATTTTTGTAATCTCTTTTAAAATTATTTATTTTGATACCCTACTCGATTTTTTGAAGACTCACATTTTGGCGCCTATAATCCGCTATTTAGATTTTTCAGGAATTTCATGTATCCAGTGTTACTCGCGTTATCAAGACGAATCCAATGACGTATCATTTATCAAAATCGGTTCAACAGTTGTGTAGTTACGAGAGGACATAGGAATGGACATACATACATACATACCTACATACATACGGGTCAAACACATAACCCTTCCTTCTTCGCAGTCGGGTAAAAATTACTGTGAGAGATCTACTACTACTACTAGCTTTCCTAGCTTACTTTGGGACTGGGTCAATTGGTGTGAATTGTCCCGTGATATTTATTTATTATTTATTTATTTATCTACGCCAGATGGCAACGGATTTCGCAGAAACGGCTAAATATTAATCAAATTTCTCACTGTGCACGAATTCATCGGCATTTTCAAAGTACCCTTTACTTTTTTTATGAGGTAATTTTTGGGATTTCCATGTTCTGAATCACGGGCACAATTCATTTTCATAAAGAAAAAATGTCCTTATTTTTTGGGTCGTCACAAAAATGACACAAAAAAATTGTATGGAAAATTAGGGTATTTTTTTTAACCATCTAAGTCAATAGAGCTCTTGATTCTGATTGTCAGTAAGAAAAATCCAAAAATGCCACATTTAAAAAAACGCGAGGGATGCACTTTTTATTGAAATCGCCCTTATACTTATCTGTAATCGAAACAATTTTTTTGATGTTTCTGCTTCATGGCAATCTGTTTTCCAACAATAAGCCACTTCTTTGTTTGCTTTCTCAGTGTATATAGGTATTTTCCTCAAAAGCCATACTTGTATGAAAATTCTTTTCACACGACTCTCTTGATGTCAAGTGGTATCTTTTATGTATTTATTTATTTCACTGTAAAGTCATGTACATTTTAAAAGATGTTAAGATAGATTTATAAGTCGGTCCATGACGCCCTGCAAGGGCACACAATAATACTTAAAACTAAACATTTCATTAAGTATGTCATGTTTATATGAAATTGAAATCATGCATTATTTCTAGATTATATTATTACTTTTATCTTCAATTTTATGAACATACATTAGAATTAATTAAATTAAAAAATAAATTAAAACAATCAATATTAAATTAAATTAAATTAGGTACAGTCAATTAATTTTGATTATTATATTACATTGTGGAGTATGTAGGCTCGGTACCTATGTCACTTCTTTTTAGCCGGGTATAATGAAGAGCGCCTTCTCCGCTCAGAGCGTGTGCCAGTTTGTTTAATTACATGGACGGTCAGTTTCTACTGGTATTTCAGGCTGTTTTGAGCTATTCCCTGCCGAACTGTTTTTAGGCCGAGGTCGAGGTATATGTATCTATTACTTATACAATGAGGGATGCCAAACATTGTTCTCAGAGCTTTGGTCTGGAATCTCTCCAGGATATCTATACTTATTACTGTTGCTGGCCGTTCCCCACAGTTGTATTCCGTAAGTCCAGATTGGTTTTATGGTAATTTTGTACACTATAGCATCTTGCTGTTAGGATTTAGTTGTGATTGGCGTCCCAATAACCAGTTCAGTGCCCGCATTTTTCCATCTAGTTGTTTGCGCTTTGTCCAAATATGTTTTTGCCATGTTAGTTCCCTGTCTAGGTGCATGCCCAAGTATTTTGCGTTATTATCTTGAGGGATAACTTTGCAGTTTAGCGTTACCGGTGGACATGTTTCTCTCCTAATTGTAAATGTTACATGTACCGATAAAAAAAAATAGGGCACAATTCACACCAATTGACCTAGTCCCAAAGTAAGCTAAACAAAGCTTGTGTTATGGGTACTAAGCAATAGATAAACATACTTATATAGATAGATACTGATATATATCCTTTTTATATTTCATATTATATACTAGTCTATGCTTTCGTCCCTTGGTTACGTTTTGATGTTTATGTCATCAGTCAGAAAATAAATTACTATTTTCAATACGAGTTATGAATTTAACACTGGCGACGAAATTAACCCATTCGACGTAGTAAAAGCACGCCGCGCCCGTGCGGTGCTGCGCGGCACGCTCACAAGGACACAAAATATAATTTTCAATCAAGAAACATTCAATAACGATGAAATCGCCGTACGTATTCAATCTTTGTCAGACAACTTACAAAAATTTCAAGAGTTACAATCAAATATAGAATTTAAAACAGAAGAGGAAAATATTAACAACGAAATTGAATATAGACAGGATTTCGAAGAAACAACAATACTGTAGCGACGCCTTCTACTAGGGGTGTATGGTATAGCTTCGCAATATACCTACGATAACTGTAACCACATTTATAGCACAATATGATCGTTGAATGAACCCTAATCATTTTACTTTATTAGTACTTAATAATCTACAATCACAACCGGGCTTCCGCCCACTGGCCTCCCAACGAATCCCCTAATAGCCAGCCCTGACCACCTGAACCAACACTCGGTTCGGGGTTGTGATACAAGGTTTACCTTGTGCTGTGTGCTTAACATGCACTGTTCCATAAACATGATTGATTATTATACGGTTCATTCTTGGGATCATATTGCTCTACAATAGGCAAGACATTACATAAGGAACGTTTAGGGACTCACCATTGGTTGTTCTTTTACTCACTACACAAACGCACAGTGCAATTTTTCTCCCCTATCCTTCATACATACTCTCAATACAAGTTAATGCCCTTTTTACCAGTCGCGCCTTCGCCGTTAACTTTCAAACTAGTCACCGTTGTCTAGTGACAAAAAAGATCGCTCACCCTCTCACACTCAGTGTTACCAATACACAAAATCAATGACAGTTTTAGTTCACTCAACATTCGGTCCAAATCGCGCTTTGCGGCGACACTCCCGAAGGCGAGAGCTTGCTGGCTTGTTACAACAGGACAAATAGTTGACGCGTCCACTCTGCAATCCTCTCCTTCGCCTTTATGGCTGCGTCCCTCTTCTTCCTGGTCGATTCACCTTCAACCGAATCATCACCGCAGTGTGTTGCATCATGTTGTTCCTCATCACCACGAGAAACTCCATTCAGGTCAGCTGTATCACCAGTTACTTACACGAACTGTGTCGTCCATTGCCACAGGTATGTCCGCGAAGTCTGAAACAATTTTGAGTGGCACGCCTCTTGCCGCTGTAAATCTTCTTAAAGCCAGTAAACATTCATCAGCTGTTAAGTTGTTTACTACTTCCATGTGAATGGCGCGCACAGCTAAACATGTGTACAAACATAATCATCGTTTTTCCTTCCCAGACTCAGTACTCACAAACATTGGTCCAAAATAGTCCATTCCAGTATAAGTAAATGGTTTGCTATAATTTACTCTCTCTGCTGGTAACGCTGGAGTAGGTGGCAGTTTATATGGACCTCCTCCATATTTCATGCACTGAGGACATTTTCTAATTAAGCGCTACACCTCTGCTCTCCCCTGCGGTATCCAGTATTTTGTCGAATGATACTCGATGTATGTGCTACCACTACATGGTAGTTGGACTCATGAGTACTTTTAATAATCTCATTTGTGAAAATACATTCCCTTGGTATCAGTATAGGATGTTTCTTGCCATACGTCCATGTGGTGTTCGACATGCGCACTTTGCATCTTAATATTCCATCAACATCGAGGAATAAGCCTAAGTTGCGTGATAAATGAGTCTAAAATATTCTGATTGCAATTTTCTTATCACGTCATTAGTCTGCGAGGGATACAATACAATACAATTATTCTTTATTGATCACCAAAAACAGTACAGTGAAACAGAACAGGGATCTTCTGTAGTTGCAGGTAACTCTACTACGTCTACATCCTCGGGCTGATAAGTTTCAGGTGTGGATTCCTCTGCCACCACCGGCAAATCAGTCACATCAATATCTTTATGCGAATGATCATCTTCATAACCCTTCTCTACCACCTCTGGACCGCCCACAGCGTCCAGAGCCTCCGCGGCCGAAAGCAAAGCTGTATGTTCGTCAGCCTTCGTGATGTTTGGCCAACAATCCTGTTGTTTGGTGAGGAACTCCGGACCATTCAACCACAAGTCCTTCTTTTGTTGCTATAGTTCAGGTCGTGTGGCTAAATCAGCTGGATTCAGGTGCGTGTTGACGTAACGAAATTGAACATCTTTGCTCTCCTTGATTTCATTTATACGTCTTGAAACGAAGGCTGGGAGTAGTTTGCTTGATCTCATCCAGCTCAGAACAATGAGACTATCGGTCCACAAGTAGGCAGTTAACTCGTCGAGGTCCTTGTTTCTTCGGCTTCGGCTTATTAATTCGTCGTACTTGACGTTTCACGACACTGTGTAAGACCTCTGTGGAACTTTCCGGAATGGTGACACCAGATGTTCAAGCGGGTGGTACGTCCGATTGTTCCATAGCCATGATCACCTTTTCTAGACACTCACGCAGTTCTGTTATCTCCGTGTCTCTACTAAGCAATTTCACCTGGTAAAAAAAAAACAGGTCCAGGAAATTTAGAGGATATGGTTACGCGGAGGTAGTTGCTGTCGATGTTCTCATCATGCGCTGCCAGGATCCTCAGGTGTTTCTTAACCTGGTTTAGATTATTTCTAAACTCACTGGCTACATTGGCTGCAACCTCCAACTTGTTAATTGCAGCGTAGTGAGCGTCAACCACCTTGTCTTTTGCTCCATATCGCTTGAGCAACACCTCAGTCGCTATGGCGTTATTTGCTTTGGTGGCACCTAGGCCTTCTACCGTAGCCAAAGCGGCCCCCTTTAGGCTGCTCAGCAGGTACGCCAATTTGATCCACGTCTTTTAGGTGTCTGCAATGAATGTTTGCCTCAAATTTGTCCCAGAATTCCGTCCATTTTAATGTATCTCCATTAAACTTAGCCAAGTCTAGTTTAGGCAATCTTGCTACCTGCTCAGGATATTTATTCACTGCTACCTGACTCAGGGACTCCAAACCTGCCAGTGCTTCTTCTGCCTTCATCTGGTCTTCGGTGCATTGTGATAACAGACCTTCCAGGTCCCCACATTTTTCAATGAACACCAGTGTTTCCTTGTCCAAAGCCGCAATTGCGGTTTTTAATTGTAAACACAGGGGGTTACTTCGATTAATGGTATGCCACTTTCACCGTTTACCATAGATTTGACCTCTTCCGTAAGATCATTGAGATGCTTTTGTCTCAACGCGAGCCGTGTACGCAAAGCCTGTTCCATTATGAAGCTGACTGAAATTATAATTAGAAAAATTACATTACTTTATTGTAATACAATACAATACAATACTTTATACCACGTAAATTAGCTTCACTACATAGTATAAAACAAAGTCGCTTCCCGCCGTCTGTGTGTCCCTATGTATGCCCAGATCTCCAAAACCACGCAACGGATTTTGATGCGGTTTTTTTTTTTTAATACAGAATGATCCAATAGGAAGGTTTATATGTATAATATATGCATAATATAGTAGCGAAACGCTAATAACCCTAAAGGTTTCTAATGTGAAGCCGTAAATAAACACATACTTCCGTGCCCACATTGCAAACGGCGGCTGAACCCCACGAGACAGATCAAAACAATGCACCACAGTATTGTACACCTTAAAAAGGTCTACAAATCACAAATTACAAATAGCACATGTCTATCTCTTAGGGATAACCCACAATAACCACCTTTTATCCTTTACTTTTTTACGAGAAATAATGTCCTATCCACGAAGCGATTTCAAGCAATACAGCGTTAGTCCTTATCCAATCAAGTACCTTAAATACATTGTGCATGCAATATAGATCAATATAGCCCTTTACAGCATGTAATTGAAATGAATATTTTCGAAGATATTACAGATTTAAAATGCGGGCGGCGCGTGCCTATGAGGCAGGGCTTCTTAACGTTACCAAATTCACATTATGAGTAACGTTAGGAAACGGTAAAATCATAAAAATACCTTAGTAACGGTAGTAAATTATAACGTTACTTGATAACATATCACCATTATAACTTTCAATGATTGCGGACAAGATTGGCTGTCCGTACATTATGCACTGTTGTGGACTTCACAGGCCCAGTAACAACAGTGTAGTGTTGTAAAATGTGTTACTAACATAGTTTTTAAGTTTTATTGTAACTAACATAATTATGAGTCACGAGCTTGAAATAAACGTATATTATTATTATTATTATTATTTACCCAATTAACGTTATTTTTCATCGGTAATTTTACTTTTCATTGCAGGGCTTGTTAACGTTACCCAATTCACATTATTATAACGTTACCATAGTAACACTATTTTAATCGACAATGCTACGTTGCCACACCGCGCTACCGATAGACGCGCTGGTTGATTGGTGTTGTTGCCATGGCTACCGTGAGCGTGCATGAAGTGAAGGAAGATCCTTACCTACAATATCCATACAATATCCATCCATCAGTGAATCAAAAATAAACAAGCTGCTATTAACGTTACCTAATAACGTTAAAAATGATTTAACGATACCTTTGACTTAACGTTAGCTCAATGCACAGCTGTAGGTAACATTACCATTTTTTTTACCGGTAAAAAGCAGTATAAGTAACGGTACATTGGTTAACGTTAATTACAACTTAACGTTAAATCTGTCTCACAGTGGTAACGATACCAACCTTTTAACGGTATTTCAAGCCCTGCTATGAGGTCTAATGACAAAAAAACTGTGAACATTGTAATATAAATAAAGACATTCTGTTGTATTATTTAGTATCAGCATTGCACCCGTGCGAAGCCGCGGCGGGTCGCTAGTCTTATAATAAAATGCTATTTCTAGACTTCCTACCTGAGGGGTTTCAGCTATTTGCAGGGATATATTCCTTAATCCAAGTCCTTATTGCTCAAATACTCTCAAGCGACATCGACCTGAAATTTGTTTACAAGTAACAATTTAAAACTTATTTTTTAAACCTTTTACTTCCAATATACTATATTAATCTGATCTCGTCAAGACTACAATAACTTACTATGAGGTTTACGACGATAAACAAAGAGTACTTTCTTGTCTTGTAATTTCACACTTATTAATCCTTTCGGACCACACCACTGATTCTACTACAGACTTGTTTTCTATTTAACAATATCCGATTCAACTAAAACGATAAAATCTGAAAATAATGTTTCATCAACACGAATTGAACAAAACAACCCTCCTTTTATTTATTTTTTTATTCTCGAGAATTCGCGGGTATGCGGAGACTCGACGGTACGTTCGGATACTTTGTGTGGTGAACTTCATAAATTCACGTTCAGTCTCGTTCACTATATTGCCGAAAAAAAATAAAAACGACTAAAGTTTTTTTTTTTTAAATCTACTCCTGAAGAAAATATATATAATTTTCAAAAGGTTAAATTACAATATTATGGAGGATTAAAGTAAAACCAGTTATTACTTTTATTGATATAATTAAGTTAATAAATATTATTTTCTCATATGAAACCGTAACATGGTACTTACCGTGTACTGTGTATCCGAACGTACACCACAGATCAAGCACTAGTAAGGTAGTTCCGACACGTCACATTATAATTTCGTGTGAACAGAAAAAGTAATTGCAATGATGGTCCTTACGAAAGCGCTGGTAGTTTAAAAAAGTGACATGTAAAAGAACCCTTTGCGGCCTATTTGCAGAATAAATGTTTTGATTTTTGACTTTTGAGTAAAATAAAATAGTATAATTTTTATGTGTTAAACGAAATATTAGAATATTCATGAAAATAAATTAAGAAACACAATATAATTTTTTAAAATTTCTAGCCAACGCTAGCTAAATCACGTCCTTTTATTTTCCATAGACTCTAGCCATAGAAGTTGTTATTACGTCATCTTAGGGTATGCACGCACCGTGCCACTTTTGTTTCCGCGACTATTTTGTCTCTCACATCAAGTCTATGAGTTAGTATGGAAGTGCGCAAACGTAGTGGCGCGACTCCCGGGATACGAATACACACAACACAATTAAATCGCTTTGTGACTAAGTTGCTCGTGCGAGCATTTTATCTTCAATAAAAAAAATTGGCTTATACATTTGGAGTGGCCCGTTACATATTTATTTATTTATTTATTTTACCATATCATTTACAAGGCATTACAGATATACATTCAATTCCTATACCAAGGCATTACATTTCACGGAACATTTACTTCGTCCAACTTGGTACTCGGCCTCTCTCCACATAATCATGACTGAACTAATGTATCCGGGTTATTGTTACTTGACTCCACTCCACCAAGTAGGAAATCTCAGTCTCAGTTATTTTCTCTTAGCGCAAATTTAACCAACAACTTACCCTCCTTTGATACATAAATTTTACGGTTCTTAAACAACCAACCTTGCAACTCCTGCATTACTGTTTTCGTCTACAATCGCATAGGGCAGCTACTTTAGCCCTCTGAAGCCAAGGAAACTTATGCAACCTTATATTGGTAGCCTGTTGGTGAGGCATGGCCTCTACCGAATGGAGTATGACCACTGACTCTTCCGACGAGGAACCCCTCTAAATTTCGCAAAATTGGAAGTCAGCGGGCTTGCGCCCTCTATCCATATAACCAACACTATGGCTCACCACTTACACAACCTGCCTGTCAGTGAGGACGCACCTCTGGCGTATGATAACTGAATCTGCCCACGAGGAACTCCTCTAAATTTCGCAAAATTGGCAGTCAGACCAAACATACAAAGAATTCTAACTGTTCGATGTATACTGACACTATGGCAGCGAGGCTTGAAGATTAAATTGCGTATTATATAATTGCCAAATTATTAATTCAAGTACATCTTTCCATTAATCTTTCCCACTTGGGTGAGTCAAAGTATCCCAGCAAACACCACCAAAATTTTGTAGCGACGCCTTCTACTAGGGGTGTATGGTATAGCTTCGCAATATACCTACGATAACTGTAACCACATTTATAGCACAATATGATCGTTGAATGAACCCTAATCATTTTACTTTATTAGTACTTAATAATCTACAATCACAACCGGGCTTCCGCCCACTGGCCTCCCAACGAATCCCCTAATAGCCAGCCCTGACCACCTGAACCAACACTCGGTTCGGGGTTGTGATACAAGGTTTACCTTGTGCTGTGTGCTTAACATGCACTGTTCCATAAACATGATTGATTATTATACGGTTCATTCTTGGGATCATATTGCTCTACAATAGGCAAGACATTACATAAGGAACGTTTAGGGACTCACCATTGGTTGTTCTTTTACTCACTACACAAACGCACAGTGCAATTTTTCTCCCCTATCCTTCATACATACTCTCAATACAAGTTAATGCCCTTTTTACCAGTCGCGCCTTCGCCGTTAACTTTCAAACTAGTCACCGTTGTCTAGTGACAAAAAAGATCGCTCACCCTCTCACACTCAGTGTTACCAATACACAAAATCAATGACAGTTTTAGTTCACTCAACATTCGGTCCAAATCGCGCTTTGCGGCGACAAATACAATTGAAATTGAAATTATTGACTTTTAAAAATAATATTGATTCCCAAGTTTTCATGAGTGCATCTAGTAACGTCAATATACCACATCCAGTAAGTCAACTTCAACAAATTATCCCTAAATTTCAATTCCAACCATTTCACGAAGCGGAATCTATGAACAATTTCATTAAACGCCTGGAACTCTATCTTACTCTTAATAACGTCTCCGATCCGAAGACAAAGACGTATACATTTTTATCCGCTTTACCCCCACATCTTCATGAACAGATGTACGTCCTGTGCTCACCGGAAGATCCTACAACGTTACGATTTGAACAACTAGCACAAACACTCGAAGAATTTATAGACCCTAAGCCAAGTATTTGGATACGTCAACATAAATTTATAACAAGAAAGCAAAACACTGATGAAACTATAGCACAATATGCATCAGAATTAAAAAAACTTACGATAAATTGCGAATTTCAGTGCCAAAACTGTAAAAAACCAATTTCAGAAAATTTCTTGTGCTTGCAATTCATACGAGGTATACGGGACGGGGATATTCGCACAAAAATCCTTCAGGACAACAAAACCTCCACTTTCTCTGGAATAATTAAAATAGCGATGGCTATTGAAATGGGTAAAACTGAAAACAACCTTCTAACAAATACTGAAAACATTACCAGTGACACCATGAACAAGATTACAGCCACTCGGCAGCAACGCTACAACCCCCCTGTAACTACGCGACGCGACTTTGTTACTCTAAAAGATCTTCGAGGAAAGTGCTACAGGTGTGGGCAAATCAGCCATAGAGCCAATGAATGCGAACACATAACAAATGTCTGCAAAAGGTGCAACCGCAAGGGACATCTACAACAAATTTGCATGCAACGCAATGAACATAGCAATCAAATTGATTTTGAGCACTTCGACATGACAAATGACGCAAGTACAGGAGATAACACAAATAACCAACTTGAGCGCATGAACTCTAACATTTCAACTGAAAGCATATGTGATATTCATTTACTTAGAACGGAATCATCTGACAAGTACACTATTACCTTAGAAATTAATTCCAAAATAGTGAAGATGGAATTTGACACAGGGGCAGCACTCTCATCCATGTCCCTCAAGCAATATAAGGATCTGAAACTGGGAAACAGAATATATAAAACCGACATCAGATTAAGAACATACACAGGAGAGATAATTGTCCCTCATGGTTGTATTTATGTCAAATGCAGATATAAAGACCAAAATTTCAATGGAAAATTATATATAATCGATCAAGACGTGGATGCAATCTTTGGGAGAAGTTGGATGAAGGAATTTAAACTTGAACTTGCTGACGTAAAAACTTTATGTGACATAGGCCTCCCACAGTGCTCGCCAAACAGATCGGTCCTATGCCATCCGCATCCAACGCGTTCCTGCAACCTTAAACAGGTCGACGCTCCATCTTCTTGGCGACCTACCTACACTGCGTCTTCCGGTCCGTGGACGCCACTCGAGAACTTTTGGTCCCATCGGCCATCAGTTCTACGAGCGATGTGTCTTGCCCACTGCCACTTGAGTCTGGCGATTCTTCGAGCTACGTCGATGACTTTAGTTCTAATAAGCTAAAGCGATCCCGCGGAGAAACTCTCAGCATAGTTACTTTTACATAGTTACATTACATTTTATACACTAAAAAAAAAATCATAAAAAAACGATTGGACATTTTCCGCCAAACGAATCAGATCCGGTTCGGATCGAATTTTATAATTTCTTTAAACTATATTAAATTTTACAGTACTTAAGGTCTATATTATTTAGGTTATTATTTAAGTTTAGGTATTTATTATTAGGTTTATTTTATATCTGCATATTTTTATAAAATATTTGCACTGTGAAAATAAGCTGATTTTTTTAAAATTTTAATTATTTAAGTATGCTCGTTTAGCCTGCAACACAGAGTTCTCTGTAACCCTGGTGCAGGCATAGGTACGTGTTACATAGACTTTTGTTAAACATTGTATTTGTTGTCATTTTGTACTGTAAATTATTGAATAAATTTTCTTATCTTATCTCAGAACAGATCGTTGCTTATCTGAAACCGTTGTTTGCCTAATCTAAAATACTACGGTGTGCAACTTAATACTTTAATTATTGCAAATAAAATAAAAATAAATAAAATAAATAAATAAGGTGTATAATTACACAGCGTATCATTTCGAATTAGGCCGTTCTTTTAGATAAGCAGCGAGATGATAAATGATCAAGATCCCAAAATACTAAGTGGTTTCGAGAAGCCCTTTGTCAAATTGTACAATTTTACTAACAATAGATAATAAGTTATTTGTATGATCTTACTAACAAAATAGACGTAATTGTATGAGTAAATAAATAAATTATTATTATTACTAGCTGGCCCGGCAAACGTTGTTTTGCCATATCAATTACGATCCGCCCCGGCTTTGCACGGATGCAACTTATATTATGCATGTATTATATATCCCCCTTTAATACCCCCGCACCCCCTCCCCCACACCGCCCGCACCCCCTCGCAATCCCCCACCGCACCCCGCATTGTACATCCTGGCGTTCGCCGCTCTCTTGCAATAATTTGCAATAAAATATTGCGACTATAAATTGAGATGTAAGCTATCCTATCTCTCAAGTTGGATCAAACTGCACACGGTGTGCTAATTTTATTAAAATCGGTTAAGTAGTTTAGGAGTCCATCGCGGACAAACAAAGTGACACGTAATTTATATATATTAAGATTATCTTATCTTATCTTATCATACCAAGCCGTGCTTAGCAGCTTGAACGGAAGACGCCCGCTGTCAAGCTGCTGAGCTCGGCTTGGTAATGCCGACCTTAAATGCTGTGTAGGTTATATGATTTAATATCGTTTAATTAAAGATTATAATAATATTCGATCCGATTCGATACGATGCGGCTTGCGGGCCGTTTAGAAAAGTAATGTCTCTATACATGTATATCACATGTTTCATAGATTGATCTACTTAATTTTTTAAAAGCTTTTAAGGCTCTTAAATGCTCCAAACTTTATAGGCTTAAACATTCAATGCTTAGGAGGTTTTAAAGCTAAGCAGCAACACGAGCTTTTTAATTTGACGCTTACACGGTCGAGCCCTTAAGGTTCGAGGCTTCTAGACTCACCAGTCGTGACTCTAGTCTTGTAATTTACGCCTCGAAGCTTAAATTCACAACACTATTTGTTACTCTTTCACGCTAAAACGATTTAACGGATAGTTTATGACCTAGATTCCTAGATAAACATACAGGATACTTTTTATCCCGGAACATTGTAGACTGAATGAGTCGCGGGCAACAGCTAGTTATAAGTAGTTAAATATTGTTTAAGTATCAGAGAATGGAAGCATAATACATTCTTATACAAATTACAGACAACCGCTATGGCATCGACGTGCATGGGACTCTTACGATCAAAAAGCCATCACCTGAACTGAGTGGGTCTTACCTCTGCAGAGCGAAGAATGTCATCGGCGAAGCGAATAAAACTGTCGTCGTCGAGATTTACTGTGAGTACAAGTATCAATTCGATATAGGTATCGATCGATCGAGTGCATCGATGTGCCGGATGTGCGTCATCCAACTGTTACTTCTATACCCCAAAGATATTCAATAGCGGCACCAAACCTTTCATGCAAAAAAACCTAAATAATAAATAAAGTAAGTATACCTACACGGTGATTCAGAAAACGTGATCGGAACCAACTCTACATAAATCTGTAAATAATAATCGATCCTACAGTAGTAGTCTTTTTCACGACACTGCTCGAAAAAGCGGCCATAGATAACCTAAATCCAGTACTCAAAACTGCCTATATATGTACATTTAACAGCTGACTCATTTATGGCGCACAAACACGACAACAAAGTTACACTAATCGAAAACAGGACGTATCAGTATATGTATTTCATTTATACGATACGACTTTTTGAAAGATAATTTCTGAATTTCATTCCTAGCGTGCTGAAACGACATTATTGGACCAATCAACAGTAATCGTCTGCTGCATGCGATGGATGGATGGATGAATGGATGGACGGACGGACGGACGGACGGACAGACGGACTGGATGGACGGATGGACGGGATGGACGGGATGGACGGGATGGACAGAATGGACGGATGGACAGATGGACGGGATGGTCAGGATGGACGGATGGACGGGATGGACGGGATGGACGGAATGGACGGATGGATGGACGGATGGACGGATGGACGGAATGGACGGGATGGACGGGTTGGACGGGATAGACGGGATGGACGGGATGGACGGGATGAACGGGATGGACGGGTTGGACGGGATGGACAGGATGGACGGGATGGACGGGACTGATGGACGGGATGGACGGAATGGACGGGATACCCGGAATGGACGGGATGGACGGGTTGGACGGGATGGACAGAATGGACGGATGGGCAGATGGACGGGATGGACAGGATGGACGGATGGACGGATGGACGGGATGGACGGAATGGACGGATGGACGGGATGGATAGACGGAATGGACGGGATGGACGGGATGGACAGAATGGACGGATGGGCAGATGGACGGGATGGACAGGATGGACGGGATGGACGGGACGGATGGACGGATGGACGGATGGACGGGATGGACGGGATGGACGGGATGGATGGATGGACGGGATAGACGGGATAGATGGACGGATGGACGGATGGTCGGATGGACGGGATGGACGGGATGGACAGGATGGACGGGATGGACGGGATGGATGGATGGATGATTATGATGATGATGATGATAATGATTTCCTCGCATTAGTCGTGAAAAGCACAATGTTTAGTCTCGGCCAAAAGTGCAATAGATGGACTCGTACTTTCGAGGGCCTCCGCTACGCGTCGGCCCTCAAACAAACTCTTCCATCTATTGCTTACTTTCCAGCCTCTACAACAATGTACTATTTTTTTCCATTGATATTTTGTATTAAGTATATGTAGTGTATAAGTATTATATTGAATGTATTTGTTTATTTTCCTACTCCTGTACTTTTATCTGTTTTTTACATGGTCGCGAACAAATATATAAGAACATAGATAATATGACTTCAGAAATTCTATACTTAATCTATTCGCCATAACAGCACTTGTGTCGTAATGTCGTTATTACGATACACCTAGCTGCCACATAAAATTAAATGTAGGGTACACTCAACACTAAAGCCCAGTTTAGACCTGCTGAGTTGAGTAGAGTAGGGTACAGTCGGGTACAGTAGGGTAAAATAGGGTACAGTCGGGTACAGTAGGGCTAAAATAGGGTACAGTAGGGTAAAATAGGGTACAGTTGGGTACAGTCGGGTACAGTAGGGTAAAATAGGGTAAAATAGGGTACAGTAGGGTACAGTCGGGTACAGTAGGGTGAAATAGGGTACAGTCGGGTACAGTAGGGTAAAATAGGGTACAGTCGGGTACAGTAGGGCTAAATTAGGGTACAGTAGGGTAAAATAGGGTACAGTAGGGTACAGTCGGGTACAGTAGGGTAAAATAGGGTACAGTAGAGTACAGTCGGGTACAGTAGGGTAAAATAGGGTACAGTCGGGTACAGTCGGGTACAGTAGGGTAAAATAGGGTACAGTAGGGTACAGTCGGGTACAGTCGGGTACAGTAGGGTAAAATAGGGTACAGTCGGGTACAGTAGGGCTAAAATAGGGTACAGTAGGGTAAAATAGGGTACAGTTGGGTACAGTCGGGTACAGTAGGGTAAAATAGGGTACAGTTGGGTACAGTCGGGTACAGTAGGGTAAAATAGGGTACAGTAGGGTACAGTCAGGTACAGTCGGGTACAGTAGGGTAAAATAGGGTACAGTAGGGTACAGTAGGGTACAGTCGGGTACAGTAGGGTAAAATAGGGTACAGTTGGGTACAGTCGGGTACAGTAGGGTACAGTAGGGTAAAATACCCTATTTTACCCTACTGTACCCAACTGTACCCTACTGTACCCTATTTTACCCTACTGTACCCTACTGTACCCTATTTTACCCTACTGTACCCGACTGTACCCTATTTTACCCTACTGTACCCGACTGTACCCTACTGTACCCTATTTTACCCTACTGTACCCGACTGTACCCTACTGTACCCGACTGTACCCCATTTTACCCTACTGTACCTGACTGTACCCTACTGTACCCTATTTTACCCTACTGTACCCGACTGTACCCTACTGTACCCCATTTTACCCTACTGTAACCAACTGTACCCTACTGTACCCTACTGTACCCTATTTTAATCTACTGTACCCGACTGTACCCTACTGTACCCTATTTTACCCTACTGTACCCGACTGTACCCTACTGTACCCTATTTTACCCTACTGTACCCGACTGTACCCTATTTCACCTGACTGTACCCTGCTGTACCCGACTGTACCCGACTGTACCCTACTGTACCCTATTTTACCCTACTGTACCCGACTGTACCCTACTGTACCCTATTTCACCCGACAGTACCCTACTGTACCCGACTGTACCCTACTGTACCCTATTTTACCCTACTGTACCCTACTGTACCCGATTGTACCCCATTTTACCCTACTGTACCCGACTGTACCAGTAGAGTCGAGTCGTAGAAAAAATATTGTATGCAACGGTGTATAATTTGGTCTTAACGGCTCGTGCCGTCTTCCATTGCGATACTCGCATTCGCTCGTATCGCAACACACGTCACTCGCCTTTTAAGACCTCACTTATACAACAGTTGCATAAAATACTATTATAAAATTTATATTATATTTGTATTGTTTTTATTGTTTATTGTCTATTAAGTAATACTGTGTTTCTCTTGTCTGTTATTTCTGCCACCTACATTAGTCTGAGCTATTTATTAATTTCTGAGTAATTGGTTGTCTGGAAGGGATCGCTTTTTAGCGATAAGACCGCCTATTGTCTACCTGAATTTTTATTTTTGTAATGTCACTGTACTGTTTTTGGTAATCAATAAAGAATATTTGTATTGTATTGTATTGTATAAAAATAATGAAAGGTTATTTTTTTTTTCTTGACAATTTTCAGTTCATTTAAATTTTAAGTAGGTACAAATAATGTGACCCCGGCTCACACCCCCATTTTCTGAATTTATGTGCGAAATTACATTTGAAATTTACCATGGGCTTTACGGTGAAAGAAAACATCCTGAGATTCCCTGATGAAACCTGCATAAATTTGATGGTGGGTGTGGAATACCCAATACCAACACGCAAGTGTTGTGAAGGAATGTAATACTAATTTAAAGTTAACAACAATTTTTAATTTTGTTGGTAAAAAAAATAAGTAACGTTAATCTCATCAATATTGACATGAAACAGCAGCTTATAATTTGCCGGGTCGAATAAGATTGATTCCGATCACGTCTCCTGAATCACTCTGCCAAAGGCAATCGCTTCATCCTTCCTAATGCGAACTGCTAGAGAATGGAATTCGCTCCCGTCGTTTGTATTTCCTGATAAATACAACCTAGGTCTCTTCAAGGCTAGAGTGAATAGGCTGTTACTGAACCAGTGAGGTACACCTTTGGCCTCATCTACACTTTTCATCAGGTGAGATAGTGGTCAATCACGGGTCAGTTTTATGTAAAAAAAAGGCTAAAAACCAGCGCGATCCGGACTCGCGTGCTGAGAGTTCCGTACAAAATAACAAGTTATTTTATTATACGCTGATTATTTAGTAATTTTTGCAGGTGTCACTTTGCGGACAGCCATAATCCATAATCAAGCAATTACATTTTAACCTTGCCTATCCGTTAGCAACCGTGCACCACAGCTGCATCAGTGCGACACACCTCTTTACATGTAGAACCCGCACTCCTTTTCCGGGTATGTATTATATACCGAAGTACGAAAAACCGAATTTCGTAAAACCTATATGAACGGAAGGCCGCAAATTAAAACGCCGATGACCGAAAAACCCGAATGCCCGAAATCTCGAAGATTAATATACCTTCACACGAAAAGCCGAAAAAATATAAAAATCCTCTTTTAGGCAGCGAGCGAGCGAAGCGGGGCAGAAGCGACTCGGATAGGTTAGGATCAGAAGGCTTCGATGTTATAGTTGCATGTGTACATGACGAAAAAACAAAGAATACGGATTTTGCTGAACCAAAGATTTCCTTTGGCAGGATTGATCTTTGGATCCCTAAGATGGGTTTACGAAGTGGAGCCACCTGAATTATTCATGCAGGTGGGGGGAGGGGGGGGTTAGCCTTAACAAAGGCTGAGGTTAATAACTGCGTAGGGTTTAGGTATAGTCGAGTTAAGTCATACGAATATGGTACCAAACTTGGAATAGTAGCACAATTAATGCATCTATACAGATTGAGACCCTATTTTCCTCCAGAGCAGAAGCTGCCAAAACCTCAAAAAACTAACATCAAAAATCGCGGGGGCTCCACTTCTAAAAACTAAACACATTGCTTTTTCAATGAGAAAGTCACTACAACCGCCCAGTTACCATTTTATCCGAGCTCACCAGTGTTCCCGTGCTAACCTTGTCGAGTGTATGTCCTGCCCTGTCATTTCTAGAGAATCCACCATTAAATATCTCGGTGTAATCATTGATGCTAATCTCACTTTTAGTCCTCATATTGACACAGTTGCTACTAGAGTTCGTAAGCTGATTTTCATTTTTAAAAAATTGCGTGATGTGGCTAACAAGCGCCTGCTCACTCAAGTGTACTCAGCTTTATGTCAATCGTTGTTGTCATATTGCATAACATCTTGGGGTGGCGCCGCAAAAACAGCGCTTTTAGTTCTTGAACGTGCTCAAAGAGCTATTCTAAAAGTGTCAACATTTCGACCTTTCTTCTTTCCCACCAAAGAGTTGTTCCAATCATGTAGAGTGCTCACAGTTCGCCAGCTTTTTATCACGAATTTAATCTTAGAACAGCATAAACTTGCCTCCTACAACCCCGATATCTGTAATAAAAGACGATCTGATATCGTTTTTAAACAACCTCGCGCAAATCACGCTTTTATGCACCGGTTCTCTGCATTTTTGGGTCCTTTTATTTACAATAAAATCAATAGACGTCTTAATATTTATGATTCAAATTATAGCAGCTGCAAAATTAAACTTATAGAGTGGCTAAAATGCATGTCTTATGAGGAAACTGAAAACCTGCTTATGACAGTTGTGTAATTTATTTTCTACCTTTTACCTATATGCAAAACACGAACTAATATTTTAATTAGTTAGGTATGTTATTTATTTTTCAGCACTCAATATATTTATTTGCCTAAGAAACAGGCTACTTTAGTATCCTAGTTTAGGCAGTTAAGTTATTTATGAATATAGCACGGTATTGTTTGTATTATGTTTATGTTGTTATGTTTAGGTTGTTAGTTTTCCATTAAGGTCAATTTGTATCGAGTCAGTACTTTAGTATGTCGGTCTTAGTTTACTAACACATAGACATAATCTCAGCGCGTACTAACGACTTTTCGTGCAAAATAATTATTTATTTTAATAAACAATTTGAATTTGAATTTGATTTCTTAAATCCAGCCTTGGGCCTCAAGGACCAATCCTACCAAAGGAAATCTTTGTTCAGCAATAGCCGTATAATTCACCGTACACATGCAACTATTAGTTTTTAGGGTTCCGTAGTCAACTAGGAACCCTTATAGTTTCGCCATGTCTGTCCGTCTGTCTGTCTGTCTGTCTGTCCGCGGCTAAGCTCAGAGACTGTTAGTACTAGAAAGCTGTAATTTGGCATCAATATATATATCAGTCACGCCGACAAAGTGATTGAATAAAA
The DNA here is from genome assembly GCA_947859365.1 of Archips crataeganus. NCBI lineage: Eukaryota > Metazoa > Arthropoda > Insecta > Lepidoptera > Tortricidae > Archips > Archips crataeganus. The sequence goes on from OX402064.1 coordinate 15,488,472, forward strand.
AAAAGTAAAAAAAATTTTTTTAGGGTACCTCCCATAGACGTAAAGTGGGGGTGATTTTTTTTTTCTCGGCTGCCCCTATAGTGTGGGGTATCGTTGGATAGGTCTTTTAAAATCATTGCGGGGTTGCTAATATGATTTTCCTATTTAGTGATCTGTTTGCGAAATATTCAACTTTAAAGTGAAAATTTTCATTAAAATCGGCCGTCCCCCCCCCCCTCTAAAATCTAAACTGTTGGGTGGAAAAATTTGAAAAAATTCAGAAGGGTAGTAAATATATCAAATTTACTAGGAAAATTATAGCGGCTAAGATTGCTTGGAAATTATTTGTAGTTTAAGAGTAAATGGTAGCCTAAGGTATAAAACATACCTAAACTTGGATGATTCCGTACACATACTAAATCCTTAGAAAAATATTACTTGATTTTTTCGTAATGGCTACGGAACCCTACCTTGGGCGTGTCCGACACGCTCTTGGCCGGTTTTTTTTGTAACAGCACAGAACTACTACTATGATTCTCAACTTTTTGTCAAAAGAAATCTCAATCTTTTATATTTGGATCCCCATTCCACCTTTTAATGTTCGGGTCTCCTCTCATAGGTGAATATCATAATCGGTCCTCTATTTTCGGGATTTCGTACTTTCGGTCAGTTGAAAATAGATAGGTATTTCGAGCTTCGGTATAACGGTTATTGGTATTTTGTACTTACGATTTTTCGGTATTATAATACATACTCCCTCTTCCGCATAAAACAATACATATGTCACACAGGCTCAACTATTTCAAACACTACACAATTTTTTTCCGCATAAAATTGACCCGTGACTGTGATTGACCACTATCTCACCTAATGGAAAGTGAAGATGAGGCTGTAGCGACTACTAGCGCCATCTAGTCGTCACATAAGGAACTAATTGCTACAATCCTACATCACGCTATCGAAGTTTCTCAACTCGGCTGCATAAATACAACTTCCAACTTTCATCCATTGGACTTCGGTCCCCAGGCATAACATCTGCCTGGAGAGAGATCTCTCTAATGCAGCCTATCCCCAAATTGGTGACCAACGACATTGGACAAAATCGCAACCTTCAGACTCACAAGACGATGACGCAGTCTCACAACAAGCCATACTCACCGCACTGTGCACCATTAGCATATATCTATTGTCTGCCTGGTGTCGACAGTTCGCAAATCCTCCTCCCACTACTTCCAAGTGTGCCAATCAATCAACCAACGCTCGCCAACAAAGCTCCGAGCAATCACGCAACAGGCATGCATCTACAAGTAGCAGAGGAACAACAATGCTCGCCGACGAGGCTCTGAGCGACTGGCCCTTGCAAGCGCCCACATGACGCACAGACTGCACTCCACTGCAATTTGTATCGACCTCCGGTCTAAAAGGGGGGCTGATAAAGCGACTACTAGCGCCATCTAGTCGTCACATATGGAACTAATTGCTACAATCCTACATCACGCTATCGAAGTTTCTCAACTCGGCTGCAAAAATACAACTTCCAACTTTCATCCATTGGACTTCGGTCCCCAGGCATAACATCTGCCTGGAGAGAGATCTCTCTAATGCAGCCTACCCCCAAAAGGCCAAAGGTGTATCTCACGGCTTCAGTAACAGCCTTAATCACGCCAGTTAAAATACGCAATCAGGCGGGAGTCGAAGGAATGAAAGAAATTAACACTCACCAAGGTAGTGAAAATAAACGGATCACTCACGTCTTAAAACGAGTTTAACTCGACATGTTTCAACTCACCAAGGTTCCAGTAGGATAACATACACATACGAGGGCGGCAAGCTGAAGACACCATGTCATCTTGTGTGTGTTTGTGCGAGGATGAATAAATGCGTGTGTGTAGGGGTGGGTCTTACAACAAGTTTCAGCACTCGAAAAATGCTGAAAATATTCAGCTATTTCACAGCAAATAAATAATAAATTAAATGCAACGAGATGGAACACGTCCGAAACGAAAAAACGGCGGCAATAGAGAGGGAAACTTTTTTTTATAATATTTTTTTTTCCGCAAAATGGAGTTTCTTTAACCTTACTCCAACCTTTCGAGGTGTGCCTGTACCAATATCTGACCACCTTCAGCTCCTTGGTTTAGACCTCTCAGCTAAACTGAACTTCGGGAGTTACATTGAATCCTTGGCAAAAACCGCTGCGAAAAAGCTTGGTATCCCATCATCCAAGGTTAGGCGATACTTCACTATGGACCAGCTCATTGGTCTTTACCGAGCCCAAGTTCGATCCTGCATGGAGTATTGCTGCCACCTTTGGGACGGTTCTGCTGAATATCAGCTAGCTGCTTTGGATTCGGTAGAACAGCGAGCGAAGAGGCTCATCGGCGTCGCTTGCGATGCGGATTTTTGTCGCCAGAGCCTTCGTCATCGCAGAAGAGTGGCTTCTCTGTCGGTATTCTACAGGCTGCATTTCGGTGAATGTGCTTCGGTACTGCACGACCTTATTCCGCCTGCTCCTTTCTTCCACAGGTCGACCAGGAGTAGGCGGGGTCTCCACCCTTACGTTGTCAGTATTCCCAAATTCCGCACAAAGCGTTTTCGCTCTTCCTTCATCAACCGCACAGCTAAGGAGTGGAATTCCCTGCCTGCGACTGTGCCCTGAACACTACAATTTTTTTTTACTAAGCAAACGTGCTCCATCGTAGGCCTCATCTTCGCTTTCCATCAGGCGTGATTGTGGCCAAACGCAAGCCTATATAGTATAAAAAAAATAAAAAAATAAAAAAAAAGTCGCTCATTAACTTTTGAAACTGACTGCCTCGACTTCTAGGCTAGGCAATCAGCCCGTTCTAAGCCTATTCACTCTAACCTCACCCTTGGTTGTATTTACATGGAAATACAGACGGTGAGAGCGAAATCCGTTCCTTAGGTATATTTCTTTAATTTCAGCTCTACCTGCAAAAATGCAAGCCGACGAAGCCGATTCGAAGATAGAATTGTTGGAGGGAACAAATACCACCGTGGAGTGCCCCGTAACTACAGGGACGAGTGACGTTGTGACATGGTACAAGGTTCGACTCTAAACCATTAAAAACACGTAAAAAAACAGGACACATTCTCTTTATCTCTGTGACTTTGATCTTCATCATTTCAACTGTGGCGACACCCCTACGTATTTCGAGTGTATCACCGATCGAAGGTATCGGCATTGTTAGCTAACCACGCGGGCCCCACGGCCAACGGACGCAAGTCGATCCCGCCTGGTTAGCCTCACCTTCAGTACCTCTACCATGAGTTTACACTAGTTTACAGTGACCGTGCTCGCTAGCGACGGCGTAAATGATTTGTATGGAGAATTGTACTTCCGTAAGTGACCGCTAGAGGCGCTGTACAATTCTCCATACAAATAATTTACCCTGTCGTTAGCGAGTACGGTCACGTAAACTAGTGTAAACTCATGGTAGAGGTACTGAACTCTCATGTAAAATAGGTTTATACGTGTGCGCCTTTAAAAAATATTGGTTAGCTAACTCGTTCAACATTTTATATCCCGGTGATTACCCGTGTAGACAATACCGTAAGCCGTGGTGGCCTAGCGGTTTGACCTACGGCCTCTCAAGCAAAGGGCCGTGGCTTCAAATTCCGGTTTGGACCTCTGAGTTTTTCGGAATTTATGTGCGAAATTAATTTGAAATTTACCACGAGCTTTACGGTGAAGGAAAACATCGTGAGGAAACCTGCATTCACCTGCGAAGAAATTCAATGGTGTGTGTGAAGTTCCCAATCCGCGCTGGGCTCGCGTGGGACCTACGGCCCAACCCCTCTCATTCTCAGAGGAGGCCTGTGCCCTGTAGTGGGACGTGTATAGGCTGGGATGATGACGATGATGATTACCCCAGAGAATAGACAATACCAATAAAGAATATCTGAATAATTGAAAGACGTCCACTGCTGCTATCTTCTAAAAATAGTACGCTATCCAAAAGCCAGCTGGCTGTTGCAGCCTGTTACCTTACAAATGCCAAGTTATGTTCATGTTACATATTTTGAAAAGGTAACATGTGATTCAAAGGGCTACAAAAGGGTCCTAAGCAAAAGTTGTCTCTCTTGTGTTAGGTATATAAAATTATCGACTTCGAGTCAGCAAACTTAAGATTTACCGAATAGGGATGTTGACACCATTAAAAAAGAATTTGAAGACACTACTCCAGTAAAAAAACGCTTTATTTCAGCCCCGAAAGCCAGATTAATTTTCGATTAAATGCAAAATTAGATTTTTTGTTGCTTTAAAACAAATAAATAGTTAGTTGATTGAGTATGCGAACAATGACGTCATATGTCGCTGTTGTCATTCAAACTCTATGGGAGATTGTGTTTTGACAGCTCATAAAAAGAACGTCAGTTGATTGGTGGTGTCAACATCCCTATTGGGCCGAAAGTTAGTTAGGCGTCTCACACGATGTAGACTTGACTTTTTTTCTTTTTATGTTAAAGAGGCCAGACAAACGAACTAGTGGGTCACCTGATGTTAAATAATCACCACTGTCCATAGACACCCGCAGCGCTTTAAGCGATGCCAGTGCGTTGTCGGCCCTGGGAAAAGGAGAGGGAATAGGGGAGGGGGAGAGGTATTGGACCTCCGGCGCTCTCACTGACCGTACGAAACGCAGCAGGAGTACTGCTGCTTCACGCCGGTGTTCTGTGAGAGGGTGGTACTGCACCGGACGAGCCGGCCCATTCGTGATGCAGCGGCTAGGTACAACAAGGCTCTACCACTACAAAATACACTAACTAATATTGACTAAAAAATATTGGGTGTAAATCCTTAACTTTGGTTATGTCTGCAGAAGTGATGCGAACAAAAGAAACTAAATTGCAGCGTATAGCTTCCTGGTGATTGTACTGTGGTAAACTAGATTTAGGCGACCCGATGGCCTAGTTGTTAGAGAACCTGACTGCGAAGCTTGAGGACCCGGGTTCGATTCCCGGTCGGGGCAGACATTCATTTGTGCGTATTAAGTACTTATGTGTCTATCTTAATAAGTATTTTTATCCGTTGTCTAGTACCCATAGTACAAGCTTTGCTTAGTTTGGAACTAAGTCAATTGGTGTCAATTGTCCCGTGATGTTTATTTATTATTTACTTATATATTATTTGAGACAAGCCGTATTGTCTAACGCGCGGGCGCTTGCCTTCGCTTTCACCGTCTCTTTCTGTCACCATCTTCTACCGTTTGACAGAAAGAAATAGTGAATGCAATGGCAAGCGTCCTTTGACTTTTTATTCGCCGCTGGTTTTTTGACATTAATTGAAATAAAACGCATATTTTCAGGATGCGAAAGTAGTTTCGCGCGGGAATCTTCCCCTCGTTAACGTTTCACGGGACAACGCTTCACAATATGCCTGTGTAGTGGCCAACGCAGTGGGCTCAGCTTTCGCCAAACTGATGGTGGTGGTGGAATGGCCGCCGAAGTTTACGACCGAAGAGGCGAAAGAAGTGGAGGTGGTGAGGGGAGCCGATAAGTGGTTTGACTGCGGAGTGGACGCAAGGCCGCGAGCTTCGGTAAGGCTTTTTAGGATGACTAACAGAACTCTATAATGACGCTACACTGTCCGTCACAGGGACGTATCTCAAGAACCGTAAGGATGGAGAGCTGATTCATAATACACTGACGAGCAAAAAAAAGGGTCGGTTACAAAAATGTCGATAACTACAAAATCCGCTGTGATAGCTTCTTCGAGTAAAATAAGCTTAGTAAAGAGTTTTATTCTTAACAAGAAAAAGTTTAATTGAAAATAAAACTCTTTACTAAACTCATTTTACTCATTTTAACTCATTTTTTTTAAGCAGCGGGTTTTGTAGTTATCGTCATTTTTGTAACTGACCCTTTATTTTTGCTCGTCAGTGTAGGTAATTTCTATCGCCGCTACAACAAATAAAAATTAAATTAAATTAAAAATTAATTGTGGTGTCAGTCAAACAAATACTTAATATAACTCACACTGCGTACATTTTGCTTGGCAGCTGCTAAGACTGAATTTTATAGATACCTGATACGATCATTTATGGCATATATATATTATGACATTTGTACCTACGGAACCTTCGTTGCGCGAGCCCAACTCGCACTTTCCATCAGATGAAATAGGGGTCAATCAAGGGTCAGTTTGATGTAAAAAAAATACAAAAATCGTGAGAATGAAACCTACCTATTAGGGATATAGGATTCCGATGGCAAGATGTAAAGTCTATGTAAGGTTTAAGTAAAATAATGAGTCTGAAAATCACTGATACGCAAAAAGACACTTTATTTTCTTGGGAATAGGTACTATGAAGTCAATCTTATTTTTTCTGGCTTGTACATTTGTACAGAACTGTTTTTTTATTGTTACAGATAAAATGGTTGTTCAATTCTAAAATAGTGCTCGGCGAGGACAAGGATCGCCTCAAACTGATGAACTTACAACTGCACCATACCGGGGTCTACAAATGTATAGTTAGCAATAAACACGGGACCATTACAAGGCATTTCAGTTTGGATGTTTTGGGTATGTAATTTTTTTTTTCTCATTGGCTTAAGGTCTATAGATTGAGCTAGTCTGTCGATTTAATTAGGAAAAAAACCGGCCAAGAGCGTGTCGGACACGCCCAAGGTAGGGTTCCGTAGCCATTACGAAAAAATCAAGTAATATTTTTTTAAGGATTTCGTATGTGTACGGAATCATCCAAGTTTAGGTATGTTTTATACCTTAGGCTACTATTTACTCTTAAACTACAAATAATTTCCAAGCAATCTTAGCCCCTATAATTTTCCTAGTAAATTTGATATATTTACTACCATTCTGATTTTTTTTTAATTTTTCCACCCAACAGTTTAGATTTTAGAGGGGGGGACGGCCGATTTTAATGAAAATTTTCACTTTAAAGTTGAATATTTCGCAAACAGATCACTGAATAGAAAAATTATGTTAGGAACCCCGCAATGGTTTTAAAAGACCTATCCAACGATACCCCACACTATAGGGTTAGCCGAGAAAAAAAAAATCACCCCCACTTTACGTCTATGGGAGGTACCCTAAAAAAATTTTTTTTACTTTTTTTTATTCAATCACTTTGTCGGCGTGACTGAGATATATATATATATTCATGCCAAATTACAGCTTTCTAGTACTAACAGTCTCTGAGCTTAGCCGCGGACAGACAGACAGACAGACAGACAGACGGACAGGCATGGCAAAACTATAAGGGTTCCTAGTTGACTACGGAACCCTAAAAAATGAGAAAAACAAGAAGAACAAAACTCCTGTTGGCTCGCGCTCAGTCCCCGATTTCAAACAGATTAGTAGAAAGATATTTTCATGCTCTTTGTAGTTGGTTAGTTGGTTCAATTTTTATTTCATTTTTTTTTTGAAGCCGTGGTGGCCTAGTGGTTTGACCTATGGTCTCTCAAGCAGAGGGTCGTGGGTTCGAGTCCAGGCTCGCACCTCTGAGTTTTTCGAAATATCATTTGTAATTTACCATAAGCTTTAAGGTGAAGGAAAAACATCGTGAGGAAACCCTTATACACCTGAGAAGAAATTCAATGCTGTGTATGAAGGTCCTAATCCGCGCTTCGCCCGCGTGGGAACCACGGCCCAAGCCCTTTCTTTCTGAGAGGAGGCCTGTGCCCTGCAGTGGGACTTATATAGGCTGTGATGAAGAATTTGTTTTTGCTTATTAGTTGTAAGAGTCTCAATCTTGGAAGTGGTAGTAAACGCATCTATTTTTTTCCAGTGCCGCCGTTCATATCCGAATTTGACTTATTGGACGTCCAGTTGAAGGAAGGAATGAATGCTTCTCTCGACTGTAACGCCAGGGGGTCTCCAAAACCTGAGATAAAATGGACTTACAAGTAAGAAGTTGTATTTACATAATTATATTATTTAGCTTTGATAGCCTAGATAGTTGAAATAAAAATTGTTAAGTATTTCCAATTAAACTCAAGAAACATAATTTTTAGGGTACCGTAACCCCAGGGTTTCACTCCGCAGTTTAGGTATGTTCAGCCGGCGCGCCTCCCGGGGAGGCGTATGGCAGTAGGTTGCCAGTCGGCCTTTGGTTCGCACGCTAGCCGCGTCGCGCGTAATTAAGCATCTTTTTTTCTGTGATTTTTGCAACAAACAATGACTTCTAAACGATCTTATAAATAACTTACTTACTTACTAAAGGTAATTTACTGAATGAATGCACACTGTTATCTTTCTTGATTTATATACCTACCAAATATTGGCGAGTGGAAACCCTGTGCCCTTGGTTTCGGATCAGCAGTGCCCAACGGAATATGAACGCTCGTATCACACGATAAGTTTCAATTTCGCGTACAAGCAGTAAGAGTACGCAAGTTTTTATACCTAAAGTTGACTTTTGTTCGAGAGTGATCCTTCTGAACGTTAGTACTATTACTTATTCTGTGCCAAAGGGTGCCATCGGGACCCTATTACTAAGACTACGCTGTCTGTTCGTCCGTCGCAGGGCTCCATCTCTTGAACTGTAATAGCTAGACACTTGAAATTTTCACTGGATATCTATACTATGACCGCTATTAGTAACAAATACCAAAAATAAAATAAAGTAAAAATTAAAGGCGGTCTTCATACAAGAAACGTGTTTTTTCAGCCTTTTTAACTCGATCTTGATAATTATAAATAAATAAATAGAAAATAAATCGTAAGACAATTGACACCAATTGACCTAGTACCAAACTAAGGGAAGCTTGGGTACTAGACAACGGATAAACATACTTATATAGATAAACACATACTTAAATTACATATGATATTAAACATCCAAGACTCGAGCACAAACATTCGTATTTTTCACACAAATATCTGCCTCGACCGGGAATCGAGCCAGATATTTTTCACACAAATATCTGCCTCGACCGGGAATCGAGCCCGGGACCTCAAGCTTCGTAGTCAGGTTCTCTAACAATCAGGCTATCCGGTCGTCATTTTTAGGGTTCGCCGTCCGTCCGTCCGTCCGTCTGTCCGTCTGTCACCAGGCTGTATCTCGGGAACCGTGATAGCTAGAGAGTTGAAATTTTCACAGATGATGTATTTCGGTTGAATACATAATGTTATTTACTATAATCAGCAACAGGCGCCCTGAGGTTTAAAATAGTCTTTTGCCACCGTTGTGCGAAGCCGGTGAGTAACAGCTGATTTTTATCTGTTACAAAGTGGCGCCCAACGTGGGGCCTTAAGTTGCTGTGTTATGGTAAATAAAATAGTTTAATAGTGTTGTTTTAAAAATATTAACTGTTTAAAATTTAATCATTGTGAAACTTAATAATATTAGTTTTTTTTCTCTATGAGGGTAGAATAATTTCTTAAGTACGAAGAAATTTCTCGAATAATTTCTTAACCGATTTCTGGGGTTTCATTTGCAACTGTACAACCTATACTTAAATTGTAATTTTAATTAACCTTCTACTTAACCAATTTTTAATTTAGGTATGTACGCGTTGTGACTGGAATCACAGTTTTGGTACATTTCAACTGTAAATATTGATATTAACGAAAGTGTTACTTAACGAACATTTCACTTAATATTATATAAATTTACCGTATGGTGCCGATACCCGTGGGGTGTCGGGTTAAGAATTTCACCTCTCCATTTCGTCCGTGGATGTCGTAGAAGCCGACTAAGGAAATATATAGGTTAATACTATTATACCACCTTTATTTAACATCAAACTTGAAATTGTTTAAACTTTAAAGTACTTAGCACCAACACCTAAGTTTTTTTCTAAATTTATATCATATCATCACCCTAACTTTAGCTTTAAATTAAAATAAAACGAAGTCAAAATGTCGGTCCAAAAGTATTTAATGTATTTACATAAAGACGAAATATTAGATGAACTTAAATTTCTTGGAATTTCAACAGATGAAAATGTTACCGTGGAAGTGTTGAGGAGGCAGATACGACAGGTGCACAAACTTACACGCCGTGGGAGTCTGAAGTGTGAGCCACTCAAGTCACCCAATGCAGAGTCGGAGGTCGCCATCTGTTGCCCAAAAGTCACACTTCTTGAGAACCAATTGCAATCCGGTAACGTGAGTGATAAAAATCTTGTTCTTAGACTTTCTTGTCGTGCCAATTATTTGATTGACAGGCTTGCTCGTGTCGTTGAGAGTAATGCTCAGATCTCTGATTTACGATGTCGTTTGGTTTCGATTTAAGGTACCTTAGATAAAGAAAATAGCGACTCAGATAGCGAATATGATGAACCCCAGGCACAAAGTACTTGTCATAAAAGTGAAAATAGGGTAGTCTATTTAAAGGATAAGCCTACCAACTTGAATTCTTTAAATTTAAAATTCGATGGAACTACGTGTGTCCGAGTATTTATAGAACGGTTAGAAGAACTTAGACAGGCCCGTAATATACCACAAAGTCAATTACTTGTAGCTTTCTCTGATTTACTTGAAGGTTCAGTTTTAAATTGGTTTAGGAACAATAAAAATAATTTTCATGATTATTCCGAGCTATTAAAATGCTTAAGAGAGGATTTTGACATCCCTGATTTAGATTACAAACTGAGAAACGAGATAATCAGCGCACCCAATCTAAGACCGAGACGATAGTCAATTATTTATCAACTATGCAGGGTATGTTCTCTAGGCTCACGCGTCCACTGTCGGGTAGTGAACAGTTAGAAATATTAATGCATAATATAAGACCCGAGTACATGAACTGCGTAGCTCTTCAAAATATAACTTCAATAGACGAGTTAAAGTCGTGTTGTAAACAACTTGAGCTTGCGCAATCGCGAGCCGATAATTTTAAAGAACCGAATTTTAATAATTTTAAAGTCACTTCAGACATGCATAAAAACATGAATATGACAACTCGATCTTCTCAGAAACAAATCTCAGCGTTTAGTGTCTCTCAACAACCACAAAGTTCAGTTAAAAAGTGCTTTAGGTGCGGTAAGAATACGCATTTCACTAACCAATGTAAATCGAGGGAGGTAGTGTGTTTTAAGTGTGGAAACAAGGGTGTTAAGCGCACAGATTGTGTCAACTGTTTAAATTCAAAAAACTAGTTAATCAAGATGTCCCGGGGAAATCCGTCGGCAACGGGTCACTCTCGTCGATTGATGGGAACGTCTTGTTTCAGAAAAAACAGAGTGACATTAGACCATATTTAAAAGTTAAAATTTTAAACTTAGAAGCATTTGGATTATTAGATTCAGGAGCGTATTGTTCGATTCTTGGTAATAACTCGCATTTAATTTTTATTGAACACGGATTTAAACTTAATAATCTGAGCAGCGAACGTTACGTAAGAACAGCTGACGGAACGAGTTTGCGTTGTGCAGGGTATATGGCACTACCAATTGAATTTAAAAACGTTCTAAAAGTAATAAATTTTTATGTAGTACCACAGATAACCACACCAATTATATTTGGAATAAATTTCTGGCATCAATTTAACTTGGGTAAAGAATTTATTTCAGGCTTAGATACCGACTTAGCTTGTGATTTATTATCTGATAGGTATATTAACTCTGTTACACTTAATAATGGCCTTGAAGAGTACGATAGTCTAAATAGTGAGCAAAAATTGATAATCGACAACTTAGTTAAACAGTTCGATTCGATTAACACAAAAAAAGTCGGCTTAGGCAAAACTACTTTGGCACATCATATAATCGACACAGGCGATCATAAACCTATTAAACAAAGGTACTACCCATTATCACCTGTTAAACAGCAGGCTTTAGAAAAGGAATTAGATAAAATGATTAGTTTGGGGGTAGTTTCACCTTCACAATCACCTTGGAATTCGCCGGTAGTCATGGTCACTAAACCGAATGGAGACTTACGGTTATGCCTTGATTGTAGAAAACTTAACTCTGTGTCGAAACCGGATGCCTACCCTTTACCTTATATTAATAGCATATTAGATCAACTTAGAGATGCAAAATACCTTACATCAATAGACTTGTCGGCTGCGTATTGGCAAATTCCATACGACAGCGAGTTTTCAGCTGAAAAAACCGCATTCACAGTGCCACGCAGAGGTCTATTCCAATTTAATGTAATGTGTTTTGGCTTGGTTGGAGCCTCAGCCACGATGCAAAGACTTATGGATAAATTATTTGGAGCAGAGTTTGATAATAAGGTGTTTTGTTTTCAAGACGATATTATCGTAATTTCAAGTACTTTCCCCGAACATGTTAATCTATTACAAAAAGTGTATACAAAACTTAAAAACGCGAATCTAACAATCAATATGGAAAAGTCTGTATTTTGTCGAAAAGAATTAAAGTACTTAGGATATTTAGTTGACAAACATGGACTTAGAACTGATCCCGGTAAAGTTGATATTATCTTGAATTACCCAACTCCAAAGTCCGCTAAGGAGGTTAAGAGATTCCTGGGCATGTCCGGCTGGTATCGGAGATTTATTAACAATTTTTCTAAAATCTGTAAACCCTTAAGTAAATTAACATGTAAAAATATTCCGTTCGAATGGACCGATGAAGCTGAAGAATCTTTTAACCACTTAAAAACAGCGCTCGTTTCAGCACCTATACTTAAATGCCCTAACTTTGACATGCCGTTCACTATTCATAGCGATGCATCGTCGATGGCAATCGGTGCCGTTTTGACTCAAACTCACGATAATGTAGAACATCCAATCGCGTACTGTAGTCGCTCGCTTAATAAAAATGAGATTAACTATAGTACTACGGAGCGCGAACTGTTAGCTGTCATATATTCGTTAGAACAATTTAGGACGTACGTTGAAGGTCAAAAATGTAAAATCGTTACTGACCACGCGTCGTTACTATGGTTCTATAAACTTAAAAACCCATCAGGTCGATTAGCTAGGTGGAGTATGAGGTTGAGTCAATTTGATTTTGAAATCGAGCACCGCAAGGGAAAAGAAAACGTCATACCCGACGCGTTAAGTAGAATTAAAATAGATGCAGTAGGGCTAGCACAACATACTGATGATGCCTGGTATAATAGTTTATTTAAGAACTGCAACTCTAATCCCCGGAGGTACCCAAATTATCTAGTCAAAGACGATAAACTATTTAGGTATTCCAAGAATAAATATGATTTAACCAACGACTTTGATTGGAAATTAGTAGTGCCAAAGGAGGATAGATTAAGTATCCTGCAGAAATGTCATGATGAACCTACAAGTGCTCACTTAGGTATTTTTAAGACCCATAAGCGGTTAAGTTTACATTACTATTGGCCTAGCATGTATCAAGATGTAAAAACTTACATAAGAAAGTGTGAAGTATGTAAACAATACAAACCAGTTAACACGGCTAGACCCGGACTTATGGGAAATCCTAAAGAAGTCAGTAAACCTTTCGAGGCACTTTGTTGCGACCTACTTGGACCTTTCCCCGCTTCCAGGAACAGGAATATCCACTTGATAGTATGTACAGACTACTTTAGTAAATACGTCATGTTGCATCCTATAAGGACTGCAACAGGCGCAGCTGTAGCCAAGTTTCTGGAAGATCGAGTTTTCTTAGTTCATGGAGCCTGCAAATCCATATATATAGATAACGGTCCGCAATTCATAAGTTCTCATTTTAGGCAATTAATGCATAAATATAATGTTCCAAACGTTTATTACAACCCACGCTATCATGCACAAGTGAACGCAGCCGAACGCGCAATTCGTAATGTAGTTAACGCTATCGCCTGTTATGTGGGTACAGAACACAAAAAATGGGATGAAAACCTACCTAAATTGCAATATGCACTTAACACCGCTGTGAACGAGACTACTAAGTACACGCCTCATTTCTTGGTTCATGCTAGGGAGTGCGTGATAGACGGAACATTACATAGCTTAAATTCAGACCAGCCAGTTCAAAGATCACAAGTAACTGTGGGCGAACCACACGTATATGGTCAAAGGTTGGCTGAACTTAATACTATCTTTAAAAAGGTGCAAAAGCATTTAAAAGCGTCTCATGAAAAGAACGAAAAATACTACAACTTAAGAAAACGTCACCACGAATTTAAAGTAGGTCAAGTAGTATACAAACGAACTTATTTCTTATCAAATGCTTCAAAGAAATTTACGGCAAAACTTGCACCTAAATTTCAAAAATGCGTTATTACAGCAAAATTATCTCCATTAGTGTATACCCTAACCAGTATGGATGGTAAACCACTTGGTAATTATCACATCAAAGACATTCTCAAACAAGATGAAGAATGATAGGTTGAATAGAAGAATGTATGGCATTTCTGAATGAGTGATGTATGGATGTTTTTTTCAAAATTTTACGCGTAAACTTTCTGCAATTAAATAAGCTGTGACAGAGTGATAACGATGCATAACCGGTTAGTCGTGAATGTTTTTTGTTCGAGAATTGTAAACAACTATTAACACCTTTGTTGGTAGGATTCATGCACAGATATGAATATAATTATAGCTGTATATTTTCTATGGATACGTTTCGCCACAGGTACTGGGCGCGTATTGGTAAAGATAATACGTCTTAATGCCTACAGTACACTGTGGGACGAACGTTTCTGTAGGGAAAATTAAGAATGCTTAAACTTAAAACTTAAATTTCTTAAACACAGAGCTTAAATGTACGTACTTAATTACTTAATTATTTAAAATAGAAATCCGGAATACACCGCAGAACAAATGGTGATATTCCAAACACATAAATAGGTATACTTAGTATTAGTTAGTATAGCCCAGTCAGTAGAGGATTAGTCACTTAACCGTTTAAAACTTAAATAGATTATTAAATGTACTTTACTTAGCATTATGTCCTTAATTAGAATCATAGTGTAGTTATAATAAACAATTGCGCTGTGAGCATGTCTTAGGCATTTTTAATATTATAGGTAGGAAGATACTAGCCTAGGGGCGTATCAATTCGCTATCTGTAGGATTGCATGTTAATTTTAGGTTTGTTTAATTTGGTCTTTTGATATTTGAATTGTAGGTACCTATCACAATTCAAAAGTATATCTTTGGTTTTTTGCTCCATCAAGGAGATTCTGTTATACCATTAGAGGTCTTCTAAAAAGTATCTTCTGTGCGAAGAACTTTTTAACCCAAGGAGGAAGGATGTGTAACGTGAAAAATTGATATCAGCGCCCTCTTGATAACAACTGTCAGCTCATTCATCCATCAAATGACTCGAATGAAATAGTTCCCTAAACCGCCGCATAAATACAGCGCCACCGCACAAGTTGGTCATTTCAAGAGCGGCCGTTAAGAACAAAAAAGTTTAGAATACCATCTACTTACCGATTTAATTAAAAATAGAAATTAATAATATTTCTTAGGGCAAACAGTAGCCCATGTTTAAATAACTATATTAAAAATAACCGGATGGCAGATATTTAGTGAATTTCCTCAAACCCAGCAAATGGGTCGCATCGTATCGCATCGTGTCGAATCATATCGCATCGTATCGCATCGTATCACATCGTATCGCGTAACATCACATCGCATCACTATCGCTAGATTCTAATAAGAAGGCGGGTTCTCAAGCTCGGTGCTGGCTCTTCTCCTTGGCCCCATTAATCTGAACTGCAGAGGGTAACTCGAGTGGAAAGTGACTCCAGGACAGGACACCTGAAGTAAGCTGCTTCCTCAACAGTCTCGCGGATTGCTAAGTACTCCATATTCAGTGTAAGAGTGTGATTTAACAGTGAAAAAGGTCAGTCCCGAACATTATTCTAGTGTAAAACTTAATAATTTTAATAAAGTGTTTGCCATCTAGTGATTTTTTTATTTACTATAATCAGCAACAGGCGCCCTGAGGTTTAAAATAGTCTTTTGCCACCGTTGTGCGAAGCCGGTGAGTAACAGCTGATTTTTATCTGTTACAACATTTAGTAAAAGTTGTTTATAACATACTCATTCTCACTTTTTATTGAACGCCCCTAGTAAGTAGGTAGGTACGTCGTCGTTTTAATGCATTGATTGCCAATTTACTATTCCAAATTAAATTTAAACACATAACTTGTATATATTTTTGTAATCTCTTTTAAAATCCCTTTATTTTGATACCCTACTCGATAGGTTTGAATAAACAAAATTTTTTGAAGACTCACATTTTGGCGCCTATAATCCGCTATTTAGATTTTTCAGGAATTTCATGTATCCAGTGTTACTCGCGTTATCAAGACGAATCCAATGACGTATCATTTATCAAAATCGGTTCAACAGTTGTGTAGTTACGAGAGGACATAGGAATGAACATACATACATACCTACATACATACGGGTCAAACACATAACCCTTCCTTCTTCGCAGTCGGGTAAAAATTACTGTGAGAGATCTACTACTACTACTAGCTTTCCTAGCTTACTTTGGGACTGGGTCAATTGGTGTGAATTGTCCCGTGATATTTATTTATTATTTATTTATTTATCTACGCCAGATGGCAACGGATTTCGCAGAAACGGCTAAATATTAATCAAATTTCTTACTGTGCACGAATTCATCGGCATTTTCAAAGTACCCTTTACTTTTTTTATGAGGTAATTTTTGGGATTTCCATGTTCTGAATCACGGGCACAATTCATTTTCATAAAGAAAAAAATGTCCTTATTTTTTGGGTCGTCACAAAAATTACACAAAAAAATTGTATGGAAAATTAGGGTATTTTTTTAACCATCTAAGTCAATAGAGCTCTTGATTCTGATTGTCAGTAAGAAAAATCCAAAAATGCCACATTTAAAAAAACGCGAGGGATGCACTTTTTATTGAAATCGCCCTTATACTTATCTGTAATCGAAACAATTTTTTTGATGTCTCTGCTTCATGGCAATCTGTTTTCCAACAATAAGCCACTTCTTTGTTTGCTTTCTCAGTGTATATAGGTATTTTCCTCAAAAGCCATACTTGTATGAAAATTCTTTTCACACGACTCTCTTGATGTCAAGTGGTATCTTTTAGGTATTTATTTATTTCACTGTAAAGTCATGTACATTTTAAAACATGTTAAGATAGATTTATAAGTCGGTCCATGACGCCCTGCAAGGGCACACAATAATACTTAAAACTAAACATTTCATTAAGTATGTCATATTTATATGAAATTGAAATCATGCGTTATTTCTAGATTATATTATTACTTTTATCTTCAATTTTATGAACATACATTAGAATTAATTAAATTAAAAAATAAATGAAAACAATCAAAAAAATAAAATAAATAAATATTAAATTAGGTACAATAATCACATTAGGTACATTCAATTAATTTTGATTATTTAATGTAATAATGCGGTTATTAAACACATACAAATATTAAGAAAAAATAACAATAATAAATTAATACTATAACTATAAATAAAATAAAATAAAACTAACTTAAACTAAAACTAAATAAGG
The DNA here is from genome assembly GCA_947859365.1 of Archips crataeganus. Taxonomy (NCBI): domain Eukaryota; kingdom Metazoa; phylum Arthropoda; class Insecta; order Lepidoptera; family Tortricidae; genus Archips; species Archips crataeganus. The sequence goes on from OX402064.1 coordinate 15,505,848, forward strand.
TTCCCCCCGCGGCATGGACCCAAAGACACTGGCAGCATTACCTCGCTGTATAGCAATGCTGATACGTTGTGCGAGGTAGCTGCCAGCTCTTTGGTCTCCTGTAGTGTCACAAAGACACTGGCAGCATTACCTCGCTGTATAGCAATGCTGATACGTTGTGCGAGGTAGCTGCCAGCTCTTTGGTCTCCTGTAGTGTCACAAAGACACTGGCAGCATTACCTCGCTGTATAGCAATGCTGATACGTTGTGCGAGGTAGCTGCCAGCTCTTTGGTCTCCTGTAGTGTCACAAAGACACTGGCAGCATTACCTCGCTGTATAGCAATGCTGATACGTTGTGCGAGGTAGCTGCCAGCTCTTTGGTCTCCTGTAGTGTCACAAAGACACTGGCAGCATTACCTCGCTGTATAGCAATGCTGATACGTTGTGCGAGGTAGCTGCCAGCTCTTTGGTCTCCTGTAGTGTCACAAAGACACTGGCAGCATTACCTCGCTGTATAGCAATGCTGATACGTTGTGCGAGGTAGCTGCCAGCTCTTTGGTCTCCTGTAGTGTCACAAAGACACTGGCAGCATTACCTCGCTGTATAGCAATGCTGATACGTTGTGCGAGGTAGCTGCCAGCTCTTTGGTCTCCTGTAGTGTCACAAAGCCGTTTACAAATATCTTTGTAAAGACTTTTTGCGCTGGAGCCCCACGGACCAAAGGTCTCAACCCCGAATGGAACAAAGTTGTATTCAGAGCCAAGACCTTTGTATTTATTTTTCTTAAGCTTTTCTGCCGCTTCTGCTGCTGCACCAGCTTGATTTGCTGTTCCGCGGATGTGGGACGGAGCCAGTGTGTCTACACAAGTAGCGTCCCACACTAGCACAAGACCCAATTTCCACGGAATCAATGACATTCCGTCTGGTCTCTTGCCATCATCTCTGGCGATGCCCGATGGCTCCAGTAACGCAGGCACATTGACGGTGGCAAGAGAGCGACGGATAATGTCATTGAGAGCAGAGTGTCTAGAGAAGCGGCCCGCGCTCTTCTGGCACGAAAGGCCGTGGTGTCCCAGCGCGTCGACCTCAAAGCCGCAGGGGCATTTATGCGGTGCGCAAACTGCTACTCCAAGTCGCAGGCAGATGGAAATTCTGAGAGTGTCGGGCTCTAGAAAAGTACCAGTGTTGGCTGATGGAAAGGCGTGCAACCAGCAGCCGGCTTCCTTCGTACCTGAAGCCAATAGTCTGGCACGATGAGAGCCCGTGCTGCGGCTCAGAAGGAATTCATAAGTCAAATTTGACTGAATGTCGTCCCAGGACCTTTGAAATTTTAAATTTTCTGGGAAATCCTTTCCCGGACAGGCAATAGACCAATCATTTTTAGCCTCCGTTAAACCCGCAGTCTCATAGTTTAAAGGGCAAGCCCTCAGGATTTTACCTATGAGATCTGCCGAGCTATGGGCGGAGGACAAAGAAGCTGGTGCGGATATAGAAGAAATTTTGCGAATCCCTATCCCACCAAAGCGAATGGGAAGGGATGCTTGAGTCCAGGATTCTTCGCTTAGCTGAATGTTCAGAATTGATTCCAGGTTCGCTTTGATTAAGTCATCCATTTGTGACAGTGAAATTTTGAATTTAGTGAATGGACAGCAGCGAAGTACATAAGTAAATTTTGGAACGAAAAGACAGAATTTTAAAATTGTCAATGCGAAATGAGGACTAATTTCAAGCAAACGACTTTCATACCTTTTGAATTTAGAAATAGAATCTAAAATGTAATTCGGAAAGGATTCTTCGAAAATAGGAGACCCAAGGAGGCTGAGAGAAAATCTGTCTACTATCTTAATGTCTGGCGTCAGTGCATCAAATTTTGTTTTTAAATCTAGTAAATTTAAGTCAGGATTTTGCACATAAAGTTCACACTTGCTAAAATTTAACTCAAGGCCAATTGCTTGGAATTTGGATCTGATTGTTGAAAGGTCAGACAGTAAGGTATCCAGATCACCTCCTAAGGTTCCGTCGTCTAGATACCAGACATTGAATTTGCATTTTAAATTTTGAATAACAGGGTTAATAGCCAAACTGAAGATTGCCGGCCCGAGAGGATCGCCTTGCTGACAGCCCACTTCTGAAGATAAATATATTAGATATATTTTGATTATTATATTACATTGTGGAGTATGTAGGCTCGGTACCTATGTCACTTCTTTTTAGCCGGGTATAATGAAGAGCGCCTTCTCCGCTCAGAGCGTGTGCCAGTTTGTTTAAGTACATGGACGGTCAGTTTCTACTGGTATTTCAGGCTGTTTTGAGCTATTCCCTGCCGAACTGTTTTTAGGCCGAGGTCGAGGTATATGTATCTATTACTTATACAATGAGGGATGCCAAACATTGTTCTCAGAGCTTTGGTCTGGAATCTCTCCAGGATATCTATACTTATTACTGTTGCTGGCCGTTCCCCACAGTTGTATTCCGTAAGTACAGATTGGTTGTATGGTAATTTTGTACACTGTAGCATCTTGCTGTTAGGATTTAGTTGTGATTGGCGTCCCAATAACCAGTTCAGTGACCGCATTTTTCCATCTAGTTGTTTGCGCTTTGTCCAAATATGTTTTTGCCATGTTAGTTTCCTGTCTAGGTGCATGCCCAAGTATTTTGCGTTATTATCTTGAGGGATAATTTTGCAGTTTAGCGTTACCGGTGGACATGTTTCTCTCCTAATTGTAAATGTTACATGTACCGATAAAAAAAAATAGGGCACAATTCACACCAATTGACCTAGTCCCAAAGTAAGCTAAACAAAGCTTGTGTTATGGGTACTAAGCAATAGATAAACATACTTATATAGATAGATACAAACTTAAATACATACTAAACACCCAAGACCCGAGAACGAACATTCGTATTTTTCATACAAATATCTGCCGCGACATGGGAATCGAACCCGGGACCTCAAGCTTCGTAGTAAGGTTCTCTAACCACTAGGCCATCTGGTCGTGTCGATTTGCTCTCATTGGCTTTTATTCTCCAACGCTTCAGCCACATCTCAACTTCTGTCAGGTGGTTTTGCAACTGTGATGATGCCGTTTCTGGGTTGCTATGAGCCGACAGTAGCGCCGTACATCAGCGTATGTCGTGATCAGAAAATATGAAGTTGTTTTAATTTAATTTATATTGTTTTTTTTACAAACTATTTGAAATCGCAATGGCAATTGAAGGTACAGCAAGCGCATAGCACAAACAAAACGCCTAACGACTGACAGATGACCATGTCGCGATGTTATTATCAAATTTGACAGTTTCGCGGATTCCCATCGCTAGATTCGCACTGACATCGTTCATCCACCATTATCTGTCATATTTCATTGTTTAGATTTTTTTACCCAATATCGGCAAAGTGCACTAGACACTTGGCAAAATTGTCTCTTGATGGAGAGAGCCATATTAAAAAAAAAAGCTTAACAGAACATGAATGGCTAGTTTTTTACCTTTAAGACTTCGGAACTTAAGTTTGAGAAGTGATAATTTTTATTAGACGTTATCTACATGAAGTGTCAATTTTAAAAGAACAAACTAACAGTCAAGATTACGACTAGCATACATTCTGGTGAATATCTTTATCACTTTTGAAAAACTGGTCGAAATGATGAATTTCGGTAATTTTTCCAAAAAATGTAAACAAAAAAATTTTAATATTACCGTGGGGCTTTGATCCGGGAATTGGCTAAGTAAAGTTTTTTGAAGAGGTGCTAATTATATTTTTTTTCGACAGTGGTTGACTTCAACACTAAGAAACTGCAGCCGTTTCATTTTTATCTCCTTTTATTTATTGGAAATATTTTTTAAGTGTTCCAGATGACATTTGCGAGATTTTACGGCTGTCAAGCGGTTCGTGCTCAGTACTAAGAAGAAATAGAAAAAAAAAACGAAGTCAACTGTCGCTTCTGTCAATGTCAAATGAAATCTAACCGTTTGCGTTTCGTTTGCTTTGCGTTTTCCAAAAAGGAGTTTCAAAATAGTGATCGAAAGTATTCAATCGTGATCCAATTAACGTGCATAGGTCGTGGAGAAATGCGGTAAAATTGAAAGTCCGGATTTTATGCGGAGGTCGATAAAAATAGTCCAAAAATCACACTGAGCACACCAAATTGCAAAGCAAACGAAACGCAAACGATTTGACATTGACAGAAGTGACAGTTGACTTCGTTTTTTTTCTATTTCTTCTTAGTAATGAGCACGAATCGCTTGTCAGCCGTAAAATCTCACGAATGTCATCTCGAACACTTAAAAAAATATTTCCAGTAAACAATAGGAGATAAAAATAAAACAGCTGCAGTTAGTTTCTCGATCTCCAGAACGCCGACTGTCGAAAAAAAATATAATTAGCACCTCTTCAAAAAACTTTACTTAGCCAATTGGGGCAGAATAAGTAGCAAATGACCTCACCTGTCCGCCGTTTTCATTTAGCCAACCGTCTGTTGTTTTCTGTTAGGTATTATTAGATGATCAAACGAACTTACCTGAAGTGAAGTTCGATCTTAATTATCCTGTCTTCGCCGAAGAGATTTAATCTTTTACTATGTAGTAGCCCCCGCTACACGCAAACCATATCGCACAAGTTTCAGAGTAGAGAAAGAGAAAAAAGATATATTTTTCCCCTTCTACTATGCTACCCTAACCAGTCCTATCAATCCAGCCGCCATCTTCATTCTTTTCAGAGCGATAGAAAGTAGGAACGACATTAAGCAACATTGATTGAAAGGGAAGAGAAGGTTCTTCAGGGTAGGGTGGGACCTTAAATCTCTTCGGCGAAGAAAGGATAATTAAGATCGAACTTCACTTCAGGTAAGTTCGTTTGATCATCTAATTATCCTGTCTTCTTCCTCCGAGATTTAATCCTTTACCATGTAGATGTTCAGAGACTAAACAATGTTGCTTTAGAAAAAAAATAGAGAGTAAATGAAAAAAAAATATGCACCTAAATAAGACAAATATTATCAATAGAATATTTTTCTTATTTATACATATTGCACACCATGAAAATAAACGTATTATATATAATAGAGAATCAATTAATCTGACTTCCGGATTAATTATAGGTCTATTATAAAAATTCGCAAAAACAGCTGACTGAGCCGACCAACCAGCTGCTTTTCTTATGACATCGACTCTTATACCCGCTCTCGACGCAGCAGAAGTCGAGGCGTGCCTCGTGCTGTGTGCGGTAAAAGTAGAAGTGTCGATGCCACTCTCACTTAGGGTCTGGTTAATCCAGCGCCCAATCCTGTGAGGCGACGCTGGCCGGTGAGGTTTTTTGTACCTGAGTAATAAGCCGATCCTCACCAGTTGACCGTAAGGGAGATGTTACCATTATATACTTTGGAAGCGTAGATGCTGGGCAAATATGAGGCCGAGGACGGGAAAAAGGCAAATTTAAGGAAGGCTGAATTTTTCCAATTGACGATAATGAAATTTGTTATTTTTAAAACAAGCGACTAATTATTAACACATAATTATTTTAAACATAAGATTAAACACCTGAATTAACTTAAACACACAATTTAAGTAAGTAGGTACTAACGTCGAAATTAAACGCCATACGCAGAGTATAAAAAGGCACAATTGCCACAGCAATATTAAACCACGTACCTACCTAACGTGTTCACAAATTAAGTAGTTATTATACTTAAAGTAAATTTCTAAAGTTTAAAATACTTAATATTCCGTCTCAGAATAAATATGGCTGATACAATTATCGAAAAGATTTCTGAACCTGTATATGAAAATGGAATTCGGAAAGGAGCGAAAATTGTCTGGCCAGAGGGGTATTTTAAATTCGGAGAACGGCTTCTTAATCAATTCAAAAAGTATCCAGATTTCGTGGGACAGATTGACGGTGCTACTGGAGAAGAAGCAACGTTCAAGAGTATGGGCGAAAGGAGTATCAGGTGCGCAATATGGCTCCAAAAACAAGGCATAATGCGAGGAGATGTCGTTGGTCTGTGCGGAAGGAGTCATTTGGACAGTGCCATACCAATATTCGCTTCTTTGTATCTGGGCACTATAATTAATCTATGGAAAAACTCTGATATGACTAAAGAAAGGGTACTGCTATTTATCACACAATCAAAGCCGAAAATATTATTTGTTGACGAAGACAATGCAAAAATAGTAGTGGAGACACTAAATAAAAATAATATATCGCTGCCGGTTGTCATCTTTGGAAATAAAAATGGTCTACTATCCTTTAGAGACATTTTGGAAACTCCAAGTAGCGATGAGGTTGATAAATTTGAATGTGTAAAAGTTGAACCAGAAGATCCGGCAATGTTGTTGTATACTACGGGGACAACGAATTCGCCGAAGTTAGTACTACACTCTTATCAATCAGTCGCAAGTATGGCGAATTCTCCTATACAAATAAATAACATAAAATCGACACCTTATCTCGGGGTGTTTACAGTCTTAGGTATAGGACCAGTAATACTAATCTTGCGCTCGATTATACCAAAGAGTACGATAATACTTTTTAGTTATCATATGGATAAAATCGAAGAATGTTGTAGATTAATTGAAAAATATAAGGTCACTGGGATAGCAATGACAATATTTACAGTTAATCGTATGTACAAGAAAAAAGAAATATGGAAATATGATCTGTCTTCAGTTAAGGCAGTGACTTGCACTAGCGCACCCATCACACGCAGAACCATCGAAAATGTCAGGTCTTTGTTTAAAAATGCAGATGCAGAAGTATGTTATGGTAGCACTGAACTTGGAATATGTATGTTTGGAAAATCCAAGTCTGACAAAATAAATACAAGTGGAAAAGTAATTTTATTCAATGCAGAAGTAAAAGTCGTTGATTTAAAGACTCGAAAAATTGTGGGCCCGAATGAAAAAGGAGAGCTGTTGTGCCGGAGCCCAATGTTAATGACTTGTTACTGGAACGACCCAGCAGGAACTGACGCAGTCATTGATTCGGAAGGATGGTACCATACCGGAGACTATGGGTATTATGACAATGATGACGATTTCTTTATCGATGATAGAATTTCAGAATTATTAAAAACCTCCGGGTATCATTTCTCGCCCGTAGTTATCGAACAAGCGATACAAGAACTTCCAGGAGTTGCAGAAGTAGCAGTAGTCGCTCATCCCAGCTCAAAACATTATGACGTTCCAATGGCATTCGTTACCAAAGTTCCTGGAATGGAAGTTTCGACAAGCGATATTCATGAGATCATTGAAAAAAAATTACCCCCCGCCATGAGACTCCAAGGTGGGATTCGCTTTTTAGAAAAAATGCCTCACTCGTTTGCTAAAATTGACAAGCCAGCTCTTCGCAGGATAGCAAAAGCTTCTGTAGACATTTCGGAATATTAATCAAAATTGCTGAGCATTATTCACATACATATTCTTAGTCTTAGTCTTGGGTAGTAAGGGGCAGTATTAGTAACCCCGGCATATTGGGGCTGTTGGGGCTGTGCGCGCCGGACGGGTACGTGGAGCGGCGGAGGCGGCCGCGGCTGCTGGCGGCGCCGCGCGGCAGAACTAACTTGGTGCGGCGGGCTCCCCTCACCCGCACGATCCACACACTTAATCTGGTTGCCGACAGAATCGACTTATTTCACTGTACAATGAGAGAATTTGAAATAGTCACATTGAATGTAATATGTTTTAGAATGGACTATTAATGTAATATGTTTATGTAATATGTTTTAGAATGGATAGACTACTTTTTACTTGAATATATATATTTTTTTTAATCTATTTTTATTTGAATTTGACTATTATTTTTGATATATTTTTATTATTATTAATTTCTAAACGTTTTTAATTGACATGAATGTATTTTTACATTTGATATTGATTGGCCTATTTTTACTAAATTTTAAGACTAATAATGAGTTTCTACTAACATAGGTATACTTAAGACTTTTTTTGTGATCACTAACAAAATTATGAATGTTACTTACCTATAGGCCTTATTATTATGGAATTGTTCTTTAAAACACTATTGCATTGGGTTATCCTGTAATGATAGCTGTTATGTGAATAAATAAATAAATAAATTTAATTTAAATTTAAGTCTTAATATCTTTTAGAATGGACTATTAATGTAATATGTTTATGTAATATGTTTTACGACTACTTTTTACTTGAATATATATATATTTTTAATCTATTTTTATTTGAATTTTACTATTATTTTTGATATATTTTTATTATTATTAATTTCTAAACGTTTTTAATTGACATGAATGTATTTTTAAATTTGATATTGATTGGCCTATTTTTACTAAATTTTAAGACTAATAATGAGTTTCTACTAACATAGGTATACTTAAGACTTTTTTTGTGATCACTAACAAAATTATGAATGTTACTTACCTATAGGCCTTAATATTATGGAATTGTTCTTCAAAACACTATTGCATTGGGTTATCCTGTAATGATAGCTGTTATGTGAATAAATAAATAAATAAATTTAATTTAAATTTAAGTCTTAATATCTTTCAACAGACATGCTCGTGAAGTGTCTCTTATACGTCACCGCATTTATAGTAGACTAGCTGTTGTCCGCGACTCCGTCTGCGTGGAATTAGTAATTTGGGCAGCTTATTTTTTTATCCAATTTGCTTTTTCATCAATTATGGCTCTCCTTAGTTCCTCGATATAAAAAATTACCCGCCCCCGCACTTCCCTCCCAACTCTCCCCCCCCCCACCGAACTCCCCCCCCCCCACCGAACCCCCCCGCACACCCGCTTTCACATTCACCACAAGTCAAGCGTGCCTATAGAAGTTTTACTTCAAAAACCCACGATTTTGAAACATTCTTCCGCTCCGCCAGTGGTGGATTTACCAGCAGGCTGAGTAGGCTGGAGCCTAGGGCGGCAAATCTTGGGGGGGCGGCAAATTTGGCTCAATTTTTTTTTCTATAGGAATAAAAAGAAAAACCTTATCCCACAAAAACATTGATTTACTAAAAATCCTGAAATACATATCTTATTATTTATAACAAGGATAACAAGGACCCTTTCTATCAATTTTCAGACCTCTAGCATCAAAATTTGCGGAAGTCTCATACAAGCTTTCACCCTCTAGTTTAAGGGGTTGGGGGGGTAAAAGTTTCAAGTTTTAAGATTTTTTCGTTGTTTTTATCAGTGGCGTAGCTACACTTTTAGCGCCCTGGAGCAAAATTCTTCAAGCGCCCTTTCTTATTTTTTGAATGATCGATTCACAGTGGCGTAGCTAGCATAGGTGGCACCCGGGGTGGATATTGTAGGTGTCACCCCAAAACTCAATCAAAACTGTTAACATAAAAAATATATGTAATAATTTCTGCCACAGTTTTGGCACTACTGATGTAAGTGGGTGACACCCGGGGCGGGCCGCCCCCGCCGTCCCTCCCTAGCTACGCCACTTCGATTGTAACTTTGCGTGCAATTCCTGTTTATGCTTGCACGAACCCGCTCAAGCGGGAGGACCCAACGCCGCTCGCCCAGCGCACCGTCCTATTATCCGCAGTCACCCATGATTATTCCATCGAAAAAAAATCTTAGCCCCCCCAGCCCCGGCGCCCCCCCAGCCCAGGCGCCCTGGAGCTACTGCTCCCACCGCTCCCTGACGCTACGCCCCTGGTTTGTATACTATTACTAGCTTACATACCAAATTTCAGCTTTCTAGGACTTCAGGAAGTACCTTAAGAATTTTGATGATCAGTGAGTGAATCAGTGACGAAATCGGGGGTTTATAGACATTGATAAAATCTAAAGTATAATAGCTACGACATTCAAACTTTGTATGTTTCATGTTTGTACTAGTGTCATTATATCTTGAAATTTTCAACTATTTAACATCATCCAAAGCAAAGTTATAAGAGTTCAAAAAAACGACGAAACGTTTCGAGAAAAGGTAGGTAGTGCCCTTGCGCTCCGCTTGGCTCGTCTTGGCGGGGGCACTTCCGTGCCCCCAGATTTTATACACGGAGAAAGAAAAATTTCGAAAATTTAAGAAAAACTACGATATTTTAGTATGCCGAATACTTATTCCAATGTCTGTAAGTATATGAAAAATTACTAAGTGTTTTGTAAAGTATAGGTAGGTACTTTTGTAAACATGATTTTTTTAAATATTCCAATAGCGTTCAATACTATAATATAAATTTAGGGTATCAAATTACAGAGCTTAGTAGAGTCAGACCAAGATAAGTCTTCAACAATTTTGATAGCACACGCAGTGTAAGTATTATATTAAACGTCAAACTTGTATCAAATCATGACGTAAAAATATCACATACACTTCGTGTGCTATCAAAATCGTTACAGACTTATCTTGGTCTAACACTAGGGGCGGCAAAAATTGAATAGCCTACTGGCGGCAAAAGTGTAAATCCGCCACTGCGCTCCGCTCCGCTTCTATTGGTGTTAGCGTGATGATTCTATAGCCTATAGCCTTCCTCAATAAATGTGCTATCTAACACTGAAAGAATTATTCAAATCGGAGCAGTAGTTCCTGAGGTTAGCGCGTTCAAACAAAAAAACCTGTTTGATAAATTCTTAAAATAGACGTATCTTTCTTATTTGTGAACCGATTCAAATGAAACAAACACTAAATGTTAATCCAAGAAAATACCAACATATCAGTGAAAACCGCATCCTTCTAGGTTAAGCCGTTTCTGAGATTAGCGCGCACAAACGCACAGACAAACAGACAATAATTCTAAAAATCATTGTTTTGGGTTCTATTGCGCTAATAAAAAGCCCTAGTGACAGTTTTTCTCAAATATCTTCAATGTACAGACACCGACTTGTTACAGATTTATTATATGTATAGATTGTACAGTCGACTGCAAAATGATCGATGCAGCCAAAGTTACAAAAATATGTATACGCGACTTTATTAACTTACCATTAAGGTCGTGTATACATATTTTTGTAACTTTGGCTGCATCGATCTTTTTGTAGTCGACTGTACACCAAGAGGATAAAGCACTGCATTATGTCACGGGCGCGATATTGAATCCTGAGCGTATCGAGGGACTCCAGATTTAACTCCCGAGCGTAGCGAGGGGGTTTTTAGTTGATTCCCGAGCGAAGCGAGGGAATTAAGATGGAGTCCTGAGAGCAGTGAAGGATTTAAGCGCGCCCAAGGCAAAATCAGTTTTATCCCCGAGGAGTATACTCTACTTTTCTCACCTTTTGCGAGACAATAAAAACCAAGGCTACTAGAAAAATACTCGAAATAGAACCAGAAGCACTGATTCTGACACTGACTTTGCGCCTTTCGCAGTTTTCCATTTGTCGAAATCTTTGTAAGCTTTTAAGTATTCTGGGTTAGCTGCTTAACTTCTGTACATAAATGATATCGTAATGCATATACAGCATTCAAACGTATTACTCTATGCAGATGACACCAAAATATATACAATCATTAAGAGCGTTACAGATTGTGAAAAACTACAAGACGATTTAAATAATTTAACAAAATATTGTGCAGATAACAATTTGTTCATAAATCTTGACAAATGTAATTTTATTACATACAAGAAAGAAAAACTTTATTGATCACACTTATACACTATCAAATAAACAGTTGAGTAGAGTAACGCAGATTCGAGATCTCGATGTCATATTGGATAGTGGTTTAACTTTCAAGCCTCATGTGGACAAAGTGTTATCGAAATCGTATAGGCAACTTGGCTTTATTTTGCGGTTAGGTAAACCATTTAAAAATTCTTTGACTTATAAAATTTTATATAATAGCTTTGTTCGCAGCAATCTGGAATTTGCCTGTGCAGTTTGGAAGCCTTTTTATTCTGTACATATTGATAGGATAGAAAGACTCCAAAAAAAGTTTCTAAAGTCGCTTGATTTCAGAACTGGACACATCTATCTGGATTACAGGGACTCATGTAGACGTCATAATGTCCAGCCGCTTAGCGACCGTCGTGACTGTGTTGATGCTGCCTTGTTGTTTAAAATCCTGCATTGTCAATTAGAAGCCCCCTCATTGTTACATAAAATTAATATTAGAATCCCCCGCAGACGTGAGCGTCTTTGTCGGAAAAAAAAACTTTTCTCGATCCCGCGAACTCGAACGTGCTATGCTCGTAACGCGTGTATTAGGCGTGCTTGTAAATATTTTAATGACAGTAAAACACTCAATGGAATCGATGTATTTAACTGCACATTGCAATCACTAAAGGCTGCGTTTAGGCGGGTTCTGGAGTCTGATAGTTCTAATTTTTAAGCTAAAGTATAAATAAGTAAGTTTTATGTTTTATTTGTTATTATTGTTTCAACTGATTTGTCTATCTTAAGATATCATGGGCTAACATATTTTGGAGTAACTGATTGTTTCCCGTGACTCTGTCTGCGAAAAATTCATTTATCGCTATCCCATGTGAACTATGCAATTTTACCCTATATTATGTATTTCATGTTTTAGCCCAGGTTGTGTTTTGTCTATGTGTTAAATCTCATCGAAATGTAGGTACAGTCAACCAGTTTGATTCCTAGGCCACCATAGAACCCCATCGTAATAAATAATTTTATTTGTCTCTAAAAATGCTTATCGAATGACGCGAAATGTCACAATGAAAAGGCTCTATGGTGGCCTAGGAATCAAATTGGTTGACTGCATGTATTAGTTAGCCCCATCTAGAATTAAATAGAGCAGTGTTTTTCAAACTTTTTGGCGTCACGGCCCTTAATGACCATCAAAATTCCTTCGTGACCCCCCAAAACCCAATTTGTACGATTAACCTTAAAACCCATGTACATCCTTCAAAAAAATTCATTCCATCTAGTCGCAAGACTTTCTCGGAGCTGAGCCTCGCGACCCCCCTGGATGGGTCACACTTTGAAAAAAACGGAAATAGAGAATCGAAGTTTCTCAACTCGGCTGCATAAATACAACTTCCAACTTAAGTCCCGAGGCATAACCTCTGCCTCTCTGTTGTGGCCTATTCCCACAAAAAGCTATAAGCTAGGTAATAAAAGTCAGGCTAACGAGAAGAGACAAATTATGGAATGAGAGAAAAGGCGCGTGATACAAATAATAACGTATCAGACGAGGATGAAGTACTTAGGTATATCTAGTCTCGCTGGCTTTGCTTTAGGGAGAAGCCAGACGAAAGTCATTTTTTGAGTTGTGAATCGCGTAATTTTGGATATAAAATTCCTATTTGTGTAAAACTCATTTTGCATCGCCGTGTAAATGAAACAGGAGTTTTGTATGAAACCAAATGTGGCAGAAATTACGCGACCGAAATTACGCCACTCATGACTCAAAACGCTTACCTGGCCGACCGTAAGCGTGAAGACCCTTACGGTCGGATATTTACATAATAAAAATGCCTTATTATTTAAAAATCATTTATTATGCCATTATTGTATAATCCCATATAAAATTACCTCAGCGGTCAATTGTTTCGTTTGACATTAAAGCTATCTTTACAATAATTACTTACAACTACTTCTATACATTACGATCACATTTAAGTAAATAGGTAGGTACATTTAAATTAATATCATAAATCGGTGATTATTATGGAAAATATATTATTACCTAATGTAATTTAAAATTTCGATTACATTTAAATTACCAACCATCTGATTTTTATATTTCATAATTCTAGAGGCTAGCATGACAGGCCGATCGCTTTGTCCATCCTTTTCTTGATGGCACAAGAAATATACTCTCTAAAAGCCTTCCAGAGCAGAATTCCACAGTCGCAAAATATCAGACTCGCAGAATACCAGGATCGCAAAATATCAGACTCGTGGGATACTAGAATCGCATATACAAAAGAAATATACAAAAGAAATACGAATTACGGAATAATAATTATTTTTCAAATTGCACGAATGCTCTTGTACAAGGACGTGGCGGATTGCACCTGTACCCACAGCCTTTATGTGTATTTATCGTCGTCGTTTTCATAAATTCTTGTGGAATTTGTTCAACATTATTTCATTTTATTTTTCTTAAAATGTAATGTAAAATACATGTTGTTTATTTCATAATTGATTTGATGATGGCTTTCTTAGGCTGAGTCTCAAAAATAGCTTTAGCCTTAACATAAGCCTATTACTTAAAAAAAAAGAGTCCATCACAAAAAAGGCCTAAAGGCTTTTATAGACTCAAAAGCTTTTTAAAAAGACAAGTCTTTTAATGCCCTGCTTTATTAGCATAGCCCTAAAACAGAACCGATAGGCTTAAATTTAGAACTAAAAGCCTATAGTCCTCGGGAACACTAACTCGATATGGACCCGTTGTGAACTTGTGAAATGAACTCCCTGTACTCTTTTAAAAATAGACTGGACATTTATTTGAAAGGACTTAAACACAAGTGCAGTGATATAGTATCAGCTCGACGAGCTGCTAGTGTATTATTTTAAATTTTCTTAATAGCAAAATTCCTCATAAATGAACACATGTGACATGTCACCGAGACTATCAAAATCATCACACAAAATGCTAACGCCTAAGGCGTTTAGGTTCACATCGTCCACATTCCCATTTTGTCAACTTCCTAGTTCGTCAGCAATCCCATTTCGTCCACAACCAATTCCCAATTCGTCCACTTCCTATTTTGTCAACATTCCCATTTCGTCCATATTCCCATTTCATTCACATTCCTACTTCGTCAACATTCCCAATTCGTCCATCACAAAATAAAATCTTCCCTGAGAATTAAGCTAAGTGATAGCGAAAACCGCATTAAAATCAGCTAGGAATGTTGACGAAGTGGGATTGTGGACGAAGTGGGAATATGGACGAAATGGGAATGTTGACTAAGAGGGAATGTGGACGAACTGGGAAAACGACGAAATGGGAATATGGATGAAATGGTAATGTTGACAAAGTGGGATTGTGGATGAAGTAGGAATGTGAACGACATGGGAATGTGGACGAAGTGATCCTAAACGCGCCTTTCAAACTATACGGAGTTCGAGTAAGAGTTGAAACGATGACATCTCTCGCTGGAGCTGTCTTGAACTTCTGATAGCAAAGTACAAATACGTTTACTTTTAGTTTACCACTGACAGATTGCTTGCCTTCATTTCATTTCCAACTTTAACACTATACAAATAAAGTATTTATTACAAAATCTGCAAAAGTGGGTAACAGTATTCTAAAATTGGCTTTATTTGTAGGTCGACCTTTTGACCGCCACGCATCGTTTTTGTTTGGAACAAAATTGATTCTTATGCGGATGCGGGTAGGTTTAATTTTGTATTACCGTACTGTCGTCTATAGCCGACGCTGGCGGTCAAAAGGTTAAAGTTGAATATGAAATGAAGGCAAACCATCTGTCAGTGGTAAACTTTATGTAATTTTACTGTAGCAAGGTTGTAGTTCATACAAAATTAAGCCAATTAACTAGGCATCGGAAATTCGGATACAGTTTTGCCTAAAGTTGACGAAACACCAGAAGAAGCTAAGTAAATATGGAGACAGCTTCTTAAAAATTTTTGTTTTTATTCATGCAATCATCTCTTTGTTTAAGTTTCCGATTTAACAGAAATAAATAACTTTACGTTAATTTGCTACTAATACTTTGATAGTTGAATGAAACATAACTTCAAGTAATTTATTGAAATATTTGAATAAGCAATCATTTTTGCAAATTGCAAAGTTCCGGGAAAGTTATTAATAAAATTAAAATGAGTCCGCTTCCATACCGCTCAACATCGTCGCCGCCACCGAAGTTTAGGTAAATATGTATCCGAATTTCTGATCCTTACATATAAAACATTCGCTCACTTATCAGCATAACCATAAAAATAATGTATATTTAACCCTACACTTAATTTAAAAATCCATACTTGGGCAGTTTAATAAAAAAATGTACCTTTACTTTTTTTAAATGAGCAAATTTCGGGGCTTTCTTTTTCAAAATCACGAGTACTAATAATACATTTCGTTTTCATAAAAAAGTGTCTTTACTTTGAGTCAGGTTTGTGACTTTTTTCATATACACTGACGAGCAAAAATAAAGGGTCGGTTACAAAAATGACGATAACTTCAAAACCCGCTGTGATAGCTTCTTCGAGTAAAATGAGTTTAGTAAAGAGTTTTATTCTCAATTAAAGTTTTTCTTGTTAAGAATAAAACTCTTTACTAAACTCATTTTACTCGAAGAAGCTATCAAAGCGGGTTTTGTAGTTATCATCATTTTTGTAACCGACCCTTTATTTTTGCTCGTCAGTGTAGTTCATATGGCTCTTCAGAAACCTCACACAAAAAAATTGTACGAAAAATTAGCCGCATATTTTTTAATCATCAAAATCAATAGCACACTTGATACTGAGTACGAAAATCCTGAAATTTCCTCATTGAAAAAAGTACAGTGTACACTTACTAAAATTTTACTAAAAATCACGCACCATACGTACAGTGCGCAAATAAATTGTCTCGCAAATTAAACCTAAACTTCTTCCCGAAGAATACTTCAATTTAAATGGCAGTGGTTTTATTGTCTTCATGTTGGGACGAATTTCGAACATTCTCGAATCATGACCTTACGTCACTACAAGGGGCCGGAATTCTCGTGGCCGTTTTGAGCCTCATAGGGACTTCTCATTTATCGACTCCCGATATAAATATTATATCGATACATTAAAGATCACAACATATCAAAGAAGATTAAAAGTAAAGGTAAACAACAGGTGCTTTTATCGCTACAACGCAATCACTTTCAAGTAACTTTTGAGTAGTTGAAAACGTGGAATAGAGATATGAAATAAAAACAATGAAAAGTTAATAATTGACAATTTCACATTTAATCCGTTCATTTCAGTGTTATAAGGAAGAATAAAATATTATAATTACTGTTTAACCCTTCGGAGTCCGTGGATTAAAAAAGAAAAAAAACCTGCGTTCTGTTGAATTGTGTGTGTGTCTGCCTTAAATAACAAAACATAGATATTGGCATTGACATGTACTCTATGGTTTGAGCTCTATGGTGCGTGCTCTCTGCTCGCTCTCTTCCTCTTTTCGCCACCGCCATGACGTACGCATTTGTAACGTGAGTTTATTTAACTAGAATATTAAAGTTTCTTAATATTAGAAATGTGATTGCCTTTTAATAGAGCACAGCCGTGCCTCTCCTCGCTCCGTAGCATGTCACCCAAATAAGTTCCACTGCTGTCGTATCACCGACATCATCCTAACAGGTTATGAGGTCTCAGGATTAATGTGAGTTCATTCCGATTACCACATTATTAATTTCAACTTCTTGGAACATTGCTACGTTGAGCTGAGTGCCGGTTTGTTGCATGTTTTGTTTCGTGTTGCATCACATATTCAAGAATCTGTTCGTTGTCATGCCGTCAACGGGCAATGCTGTCACGTCTGCCACGCCGGCCATGTCAAGTCAACCTGCCTTACATTTGCCAACTTATGAAAAATTAGTGGGACATTATAATTACCATACATGGAAGTTTGCAACTAAGAATTTGCTGATTTTGGAGGGATTGTGGGATGCTGTCGAGGGCACCGACACCGACGCCGAGCGCATAAAGCGTGCGCTGGCGCGCATCTGCTTATCCATCCAGAAGGAATTATATCAGTATGTAATTAACTCTGAAACTGCTGAGGCTGCTTGGAAGAGCTTAGCTGATGTATTTGAAGACAAAGGCCTTTATCGGCGTGTTCTATTGCTTAGGAAGCTTCACCGTATCGAGTTCTCCGATTACAGTTCGATGTCTGATTACATCGAGAATATCGCCACGTTGGTGCAACAGCTGCATGACATTGGGAGGGAAATTGATGACGCCGAAGTAGCGGAAATAATGCTGAGCGGCTTACCATCCGAATACGATCCCCTCGTGTCAAACTTATCGACAGCGACAGCCACGTCAGCAGCAAGTACTATTACCAGCGAGCTTGTCAAGACTTGATTACTTCAAGAATACAGTCGGAAAACATCTGTTGATAACACTGGAGCCTATATTGTCAAGAAAAAAGCAAATATTGTTTGTGATTTCTGCAAGCAGCAAGGCCATTCAAGAGCAAGATGTTATAAGTTGAAGCAAAAGAACAAGCGATCTGCCGAAGGAAAATCCAATTTGGTATCTGCTTTTATGACCCATATTTCGTCGCATGATTTCTTTATGGACAGCGGTGCCAGTAACCATATGGTTAAGGACAGGGCTTTATTCACCAACTTCGTTTCGCGTTCAAGTACAGTTACTGTGGCAAACAATAGTACAATACCATGTAAAGGTCAAGGTTCTGTCTGTATACAGATGAAAGACCAGGTGAGTCCATTGATTTTAGCAAATGTAATGTATGTGCCAGAGCTATCTTGCAACTTAATTTCAGTTTCTAAATTAATTGAGCAAGGCTGCACAGTAAATTTTGACAAAAAAGGTTGCACTGTTTATAAGAGGAGTAAAACCACCAGCGTTGATCGCCCTATTGCATGTTTGTGTGAATGTTGAAAACTCTCTCACTGTGGATCACTCTTTGTTCCTGGAAGCTAGCCAGGAATCACCGAGGGCTACTTCAGCTGAATTGTGGCATAGGCGCCTGGGTCATTTGAACTTTAAAGGTATGAAAAATTTGCGGGACGGTGCATGTGGTATATGTTTTCAGGATGAAGACCTGATGACTTGCACTGCTTGCCTGGAGGGGAAGATGTCGGCCGCATCTTATCCTCGTGCGGGCACAATGCGTGCCGAGCAGCCGCTGCACCTCATTCACAGCGACGTCGCAGGACCTATGCAGGAGCCAAGCTGGGGAGGGAGTCGTTTTCTTCTGACATTCACCGATGACTACACAAGAAAAACATTTGGATTCCTCATGAAACAAAAGTCTGAGGTAATGACACACTTTATTACTTTTAAAACACTTGTTGAAAAACAAAAGGGCTTATCAATAAAAATCTTAAGGTCTGATAATGGTGGTGAATACATCAATAAAAGTTTTTCTGACTACTTAAAAAGGGAAGGCATCATACATCAAACTACTGTTCCTTACTGTCCTCAGCAGAACGGTGTAAGTGAACTATTAAATAGAATTTTGATGGATAAAATAAGATGTATGCTTATGGAGGCTGGTCTTTGCTTGCGCTATTGGGGAGAAGCTGCTATGACGGCTATTTATTTAAAGAATCGTTCCCCTACTGTTGCTTTAGCAGGACGTGTCCCTGAGGTGTGGACAGGATCTAAACCTGACCTTAGTCACCTTCGGGTATTTGGCTGCCTTGCATATTTCCTGAACCCTTCACAAAAACGCCAAAAATTAGACCCTAAGGGCAAAATGGCAATTTTTGTTGGCTATAGCGAGACAACTAAAGGTTATCGTTTATGCGAACCGTCTAGTCCAAGTATTGTGATATTATCTCGTAGCGTAGTCTTTATAGAAAATAAATTTATTGATGTAAATAATAGACCTGAAATTAATTTTAATGATAATTATTATTTAATGTCAAATGATATTTTAATTAATAATAATATTGAACAACACCATGATAGGCTTGACGGCACTGTGGAGAATTTGAATAGTAATGCTAATAATTCCTCAATTGTGTTCTCAGACGGTGATGCTGCTGAAGAAGTGCATCGGTCGCTGAGTGAGTCGGACTCCAGAGACGAATCTGTTGGTGATGGGCGTACTGAACGTCTTACGTTACCTTGTCAGGCGTCAGTTGGAGGGGAAGACTTAGGGGGTAATGAAGCTACTATTGTTGCGTCTGGTCGTCCTGAACGTGTACGACGTCCTCCACAGAGGTATGGTGATTATGATTGTTCTATGTTGGCTCAGCATACCTTATTTCAGGAGCCACAGTCATATGAGGAAGCTATTGCGTCACCACATCGTGATGATTGGATTGCCGCAATGCAGACTGAGTATGATTCGTTGGTTTCAAATCAGGTATGGCGACTAGTTGAGCGTCCTACTAACAAGAATGTCGTAAAGTCCAAGTGGGTATATAAACTAAAGCATGATGCAGATGGGAAGTTCGATAGATATAAGGCGAGACTTGTTGCTAGAGGTTTTACTCAAAAGCAGGGTGTAGATTATAATGAAACTTTCTCACCAGTGGTACGCCATTCTTCTATGAGAATTTTGTTTGCATTAGCTAATGAGATGGAGCTAGAGATAGATCATCTTGATGTTGAAACAGCATTTTTAAATGGAAATTTAAATGAGGTTATATACATGGAACCACCTGTAGGTTTTTGTAATAAAAACGATAACAAAGTTTGTTTACTATTAAAAAGCATATATGGTTTAAAACAGGCTAGCAAAATGTGGAATATAAAAGTAAACAATGTACTTGTAAATAATGGTTTTAAACAATCTCAGTGCGAGCCATGTGTATACACTAAAAGGTCAGACATTGATTTTGTTATTGTTGCTTTATATGTGGACGATTTTTATGTCTTTTATTCGAAAAATAGCACATTTAGCAAACAATTGTTTAATGTTCTTGAAAAGGAATTTACTGTTAAGAACCTTGGTCCATTGAAAAATTGCTTAGGCATGAGAGTTAAAAGAGATAAGTCAAAAGGTACTTTGTGTTTAGATCAGACTGAGTATATTAAAAAGCTGTTATTACGCTTTAACATGCAAGATTGTAAACCAGTCTCAACACCTATGGCTTTAAATTGTAAATTGACTGTACCTAAAAATGATAGTGCTCTAATACAAGACGAGACCTATAATTACAGACAGCTTATCGGTAGTCTTATGTATTTATCCATATGTACAAGACCAGATATAACTTTTGCTTGTAGTCAGCTGTGTCAATTTAATAACAGTTTTGACAGGTCTCATTGGATAGCAGCAAAGCGCATTTTAAGGTATTTAGCTGGTACAATTGAGTACTCTTTATGTTACATAAAGAGTGTTAATTGGAATTTAGAAGCATATACTGACGCGGACTATGGTAATGACCTTAATGACCGCAGATCCTATACTGGTTTTGTCATAAAGCTTGGGAATAATACCATAAACTGGGAGTCTCGTAAGCAGAGATGTGTAGCACTTTCCAGTACAGAAGCAGAGTATTTAGCTTTAGGTGATGTTTGTAAAGATATATCCTTTTAAGTTTACTTTTTGAAATTTTGGACAAGAAAATTCTTTGTACTGTATATAATGATAACCAAAGTGCACAGAAACTTTTGGAATGTAAAGAGTTTTGCCATAAGAGAACCAAACATATAGACATTAGATACCACTTTGTAAAGGATCTAATTAAAAATGACTCTATTTCTGTAAATTATCTCAGTACTGACAAGATGATAGCAGATGTCCTGACTAAACCTCTGTGTGTAGCAAAACATTGTGGCTTTATTAAATCTATGAGTATTTGTATGACGTGACAGCTCTACATAATGTAATTTAATTTTACTAGTTATTTTTATTTGACTAGCAATTCATTTTATATTGACGTTGTATAATGTATTGACTCTATTTTGTAGAGAACAATATTTTTCTATTGTTTAAATTTATAATTTTGACTCTTACATGGTAGAGAATGATATTTTTACATAGTATAATGACTTTCATTACTGCTTAGAATGAGCAATATTATTGATTATCTCTACATTTATAGTAGAGACTAAGTAATTTGAGTATGACTTTATACATTCAACTTAGCATATTATTATGTTTGTTTTGTATTCCTTATTATAAGGCATAAGGGGAAGTGTTGAATTGTGTGTGTGTCTGCCTTAAATAACAAAACATAGATATTGGCATTGACATGTACTCTATGGTTTGAGCTCTATGATGCGTGCTCTCTGCTCGCTCTCTTCCTCTTTTCGCCACCGCCATGACGTACGCATTTGTAACGTGAGTTTATTTAACTAGAATATTAAAGTTTCTTAATATTAGAAATGTGATTGCCTTTTAATAGAGCACAGCCGTGCCTCTCCTCGCTCCGTAGCATGTCACCCAAATAAGTTCCACTGCTGTCGTATCACCGACATCATCCTAACACGTTCCAGTCTCGTTTGTCCGAAATGTTACATATTAAAATAAAAATACAAAAAGATAGGCTTAAAATTGGCGCAGACCTGCGTCCCGACGTCTGAGGTTAAAATTTCCAAAAAGTTGATATTTAAATGTTATCTTATCTCGAAGAGATCGCTCATTCGCGATAAGACTGTCAATTGTTTAATCCTACTTTTATTCAAACTTAATTTTTAATTCTAATTTCTCAATTAAACTATATTGTACTAGGGGCGTTCAATAAAAAGTGAGAATGAGTATGTTATAAACAACTTTTACTAAATGTCGTTTTATTTTTCGACATAGTCACCTTTTAGCATAATACACTTAGTATATCTTTTTTCTAAACTTAAAATTCCATTTTTAAAAAAGGTCTCATCATGAGTACTTAAAAAATCTTGTACTGCAGCGACTACCGCGTCGTCGTCTTCAAATTTCTGGCCTCTCAGGTATTGTTTCAATCTCGGAAATAGGTAGAAATCACTGGGAGCGAGATCTGGTGAATACGGAGGATGCTTAAGGATATCGAACCCAGCATCACGAATTGCAGCCATTGCAACGGCGGACTTGTGTGCCGGGGCATTGTCCTGGTGGAACAGCACAACTTTCGAGAGTTTACCTCGCCGTTTTTCGCGGATCTCATTGCGCAATGTTGCTATTTGTTTGGCGTATAAAGTGCCCGTAATAGTGGCTCCATGCTCGAGATACTCAATCATTAATACCCCTTTACCATCCCAAAAAACAGAGTCCATGACCTTGCCGGCAGATGGGCTCACCTTGAATTTCTTCGGAGTTGGAGATGATGGCCTTTTCCATGTCATAGACTGCAGTTTCGTTTCAGGGTCGTAATGATGGAGCCATGTTTCGTCCATTGTTATAAATCGCGCCAAAAAAAGTTCCCGGTCTTGCTGCATCAGGTTCAAAGCTTCTTGACAAATCTCTAGTCTAGTTTGTTTTTGCGTGTCAGTAAGCATTCTTGGTACCCAACGCACAGATACCTTTTTCATACCCAAGCGTTCATGTAAAATATTATGCACGCTCCCCGTTGAAATCTTTACATTTTCAGCAATAAAACGAACCGTGACACGACGATCCGCCAAAACTGAGTTTTCGACTTTTTTCACAATTTCTTCAGTTACTGCTGTAGTAGGGCGTCCGGAGCGGGGGTCGTCCATTGTCGATGTTCTTCCACGTCTAAGTTCGGCGCACCAACGTGCGACTGTTGAATACGGAGGAGCATTAGACCCTAAAGTGTCCCGCAAATCCAAATTGACTTGGTCCGTAGAAAATTTTTTCAAATACAAGTATTTGATAACGGCGCGCAGTTCAATTTTCTCCATTTTCGCTAACGTACTCAATAGCATTGCAAAGAAATTACCGTATATTTTTTTAAACAAAAGACAGTTAGTTTTTTTTTTCATAGCAATCAGCTAGATAGATGAGCTTTACGGGCCGGTATTTAATTTCGTAATATTAAAAGATTTTGCATCTCATTCTCACTTTATATTGAACGCCCCTCGTATTACAGAATACTGATTTATCGATATAATTATGTACATCGGAAGTCGATAAATGAGAAGTCTCAAACAGCCCCAAAAGCGCCACGAGAATTCCAGCCTCCACTACAATAACAAATTCATTAAATTAAATTACAAACTAGTTTTTATCTGTTTCGCTTGCGAAAACAATTAGATGCGACAGTCGAATTTAAATTCCAGGATTTCACTAAATTTCCATGGAAATTCCCGGAAATTACATCATGGACTTAATTTAAATTAGACAACTAACTCTAACTGATCGAAGAGCAAAGCTTATACCTGGTTGATGGCAAAGTGGAGTAACTATGTTGGAACGACATACTTTTTATTTAATTTTTAGTCCAGGGTTTTTTTCGTTAGGCCCATCTAAATTTACTTAATAATTAATCTAATTTTATATTGGACAAACGTTTTAAAAGCACTAAAAGCTTATAAAAAGTATGCCATATTCTTTCGTAATCCACTTTGTCATCAACCATATATATCTGTCGTTCAATTACCAACTGTTTAAAGATCCGTGTCCAATATCATTTCTGTACACTAAGCGGTTAAGATTTTGGGATTGTAGATTGATCCCGGGCTAAAAAGTAGCCAAGAACATTCCCAAGATCTAGCTACCAGCACAACAAAATTTCATCCAAATACGTCCAGCTGGTTTAGGCGCGAGCCGCACAGAACCCCTGGGCGCGTTGCAGTCGCGGCGCCTCTTGAATCAGTTCTCAACTTTTCATACTAAATGCATAGAGCGTCGCGATCCAAAGCAGACAGAAGAGACGGGGCGGAGACGCGGACTGCGACGCGCCCTCGTCCCACGTCTCTTCTGTGTGGCTTGCGCGTTAGTGTAAAAGAGTAATAAATATACAATTCCATGCCCCGGATTGACGGGAGCAAATCTGTACTGACGTTTAATTAGTGCGAGGACAAATTAGACTAATTTTTTATTAGTTGATATCGATAAAAATGACGTACCTACAGTCAAGTGTAAAAGTATGAACTTATTCAAAGTTTCAAAAATAAATATACCACAGACTCTTATTCCGACGCAATAAGGCCATAGTAACATATTTTTGAGTGGTTCGAATAGATACTCATTTTTGCACTTGACTGTACAGTACAACGGTTGTGTTGTGTAGTTCTAAGATTTTTTCAAGAATTGGCTAAGTAAAGTTTTTTGAAGAGGTGCTAATTATATTTTTTTTCTACAGTCGGCGTTCAGGAGATCGAGAAACTGCAGCTGTTTTATTTTTATCTCCTATTGTTTACTGGAAATAGTGTTCAACATGACATTTGTGAAATTTTACGGCTGACAAGCGGTTCGTGCTCAGTACTAAGAAGAAATATAAAAAAAACGAAGTCAACTGTCACTTCTGTCAATGTCAAATCGTTTGTGTTTCGTTTGCTTTGCGTTTTGGTGTGCTCGGTGTGATTTTTGGACTATTTTATCGACCTCCGCATAAAATCCGGACTTTCAATTTTACCGCATTTCTTCACGACCTATGCACGTTAATTGGATCACGATTGAATACTTTCGATCACTATTTTGGAACTGCTTCTTGGACAACGCAAAGCAAACGAAACGCAAACGGTTAGATTTCATTTGACATTGACAGAAGCGACAGTTGACTTCGTTTTTTTTTTCTATTTCTGCTTAGTACTGAGCACAAACCGCTTGTCAGCCGTAAAATCTCACAAATGCCATCTCGAACACTTAAAAAAATATTTCCAATAAATAAAAGGAGATAAAAATAAAACAGCTGCAGTTTCTTAGTGTTGAAGTCGACCACTGTCGAAAAAAAATATAATTAGCACCTCTTCAAAAAACTTTACTTAGCCAATTATGGTTCTATATCTGAATGATCAGCTTTCCATGAAGATAAACGTTTTTTTTCTTGCAAGGCATTTTTAACCCACTTACAAACAAAAAGGTTCTCAATTCTTCGGAATGCTAAAGAATTTATTCTACTGAATTGTTACTAAATGTAATTTTAATGTTGGTTTGTCAAAAGAGACTCGAGTCCAGAGTCAATGTCAGATATCGGTTGTTTATAGTTGCCATAAGTATAAATAAATAAAATAGGTTTGTGAGTAGTCCGTTTATTTTCACTATGAGTGAGTCTCACGGTAGTTTTATGTTTAAGGTTTGCACATAATTAAAAAGTATTCAAACTTGAACATTAGTTATGTATGTTTTGGGTGTTTAATATGTATTTAAGCATGTATCTATCTGGGTACGTATCAAAATGTATAAAGTTTAAAACAAATAATGGACGAAATACATAATGGTCATAATACATACTAAAATTTTCTATGAAACTATTGATGAAACGAATTTTTTTAATTGTGTAATCTACAGATTGGTTTAGGTTAGGTTAGGTTTATTTTATGAAAATCCTGTAAAGTTGAGAATTTCCAAGAAAATTGCATTATATCAACTGACCATTATGTATTTCGTCCATTATTATTTTTAAACTTTATATATTTTGATACGTACCCATCTATCTATATAAGTATGTTTATCCGTTGCCTAGTACCCATAACACAAGCTTTGCTTAGCTTACTTTGGGACTAGGTCAATTGGTGTGAATTGTCCCGTGATATTTATTTATTTATTTATTTAATTATTTATGTATGACAATGATGATTAAAAATTGTTTTTATCGATGTCGATAAACTTAGTTGATATTTAACTAATCACTAGCACTGGTACAGTTTTTCCCCCGACAATCCAGGGTTTGAGTCAATCACGAACGTTCTCATGCGTAATATTAGTAAAAAACAATGATTAATCATTGTTTTTATTAATTACTAGTTCCTGCCCGCGACTTCGTCTGCGAAGAATTCGTTAACCGCTGTCCCTATGCTATGCAATTTTCCGGGAAAAAAATCTCATTCGGCGCCTGTACGTACAGTCGGGGTAAGAAAAGGTTCGTCACCTTAGAGTAGACATTAGCTTGCACCAAGTCAATTGTCAGTCCTGCCAACATTTTATTTGAAACGAAACAGAATATCGCATTGACGTTTCCCATTCTTTAAAAGGTACGGTGATACGGTCAGCATCAATAGTAGCTGGTCACTTTTGTACTTTGTCGTAATAACACAATTGTCGATCAAGTATGACGTTTTGCACCTAACTGCTGATGCTGACTGTACTAAGAGTCTACGACTTGATAAGGAATAACTTTAATAACTGATGAAACTTTTCGTACCCTGACTGTAAATAAATGACAAATGTGCGTTCCTGTTCTTTTTTTAAATTTAGCATAAATTCGGCGGGTAATTTGTGCTTAGTTAACAATTATTGATATACTGGCCGAAACTTAAATTTGAACACGCTTTTAGACTTAAATATTTGGACGACTCTAGTACTAAATCTAAGCTTAAACGACAAAGAGACGAAAGATGCAAACAAATCGGACCATCGAGTTCAACAACTCATCGTCACTACTTTGAAAGGAGTTTGTATCTCAAAATCCATAATCTGGCCAAGTGAACTTTATAAAGTACTAGCGACCCGCCCCGGCTTCGCACGGGTGCAACTATATTATGCATGTATTATACATAATATATAAACCTTCCTCTTGAATCACTCTATCTATTAAAAAAACAGCATCAAAATCCGTTGCGTGGTTTTTAAGATCTAAGCATACATAGGGACAGACAGACAGTGGGAAGCGACTTTGTTTTATACTATGTAGTGATGCAACAAGGTCCACTTTGGTTTACATATTGAATTGAGATACGAGCTTTTTTCAAATTAGTAACGACACGTGGTCGAACAAACACCCATACTCATACACACGACCACAAACACGCGTATACGCACCTTAACATACGCGTGGGAGAAAATCCCACTAGATTATTAACTAATAATTCGTTACAGTGGTACACACTTTATATGGCGCGTCGTGCATTTTTGGCCGCGCAGACACGAATAAACTATTCCGATGATAGCCGAAGGTACGATTCAAACTTTAAATCAGTCTTATGGCATATAGTTACAAAGTGCAAATTACGGTATCCTATTATCTCGCCTCATTCGTTTTTCGTTTAATTCTTATTTCGTCTCATTCTATATTCGTCTTCGTCTTGTTCGCTATCCGTCACTATCTTTTTTGGTAAATTCTGCAACTTGTCTATCTCTTAATATGCGTCTTATTCGTTTTTCGTTACGGTCTTGGACTCATCCGTCGTTCTTCCCTTTCGTTTTTTGTCTCATTTACTTATTCACCTAATGCTGGTAAATAAATGTTCATAAGTAAATGAGACAAAAAACGAAAGGGAAGAACGACGAATGAGTCTAAGGAAGACCGTGACGAGACAAGAATAAGACTTTTTAAGAGAGAGACAAGTTACAGTACCCAGCCATAAAGATTGCACACGGTCTTTGAAAAAAGACTGCAAATGTCCGACATGTGCAATCTTTATGGCCGGTTACTGTACAGAATTTGACCAAATAAGATAATGACGGATAGCGAACAAGACGAATAAAGAATGAGTGACGAATACAGAATGAGACGAAATAAGAATTAAACGCAACCCACCAATAGCGGCCGTGCGTGGAGTATGCCGATTGGTCAATTGCATTTCCCACGCTTCCAAAACGCGTTTTCTGCGCAGGTACATCGATGAGCCATATCAGTTGTGTACTACTGTACAAAAAATATGAAGGTAGAATGAAGGGTATCCTGCATACACTGTGTAGTGAAAGAATACCCATACAAATCCTAAATTCATTGTCATCAAATCGTACTGCTCTTAGAAAAATAATAAACTTAAAAAAATCCCGGCCTAATACTACTTAAATCAACTGAGCAAAGCTCCTTAAATACGGATTCGTGCCAAAAACATCCATCATATAAAAAATCCCAATTAGCTTGTCCTAATTCCACTAAAATTACTTGTGGACCCAGCACCACATATTATAAAAGTTACTACGTTAAGGGCTCCATACATAGTAAGATTCATCGTTACAAACTACAAACAGTATAGTCCGTTTTGGTCTACCATTCAGACCTACTAATAGGACTAAACGGACGAAATAATCCATTTAGTCCTACTACTTCTGGCACGAATTTTAATAGGACTAAACGAATGAAATACGGCTGGTTAGATAATTTTTACACATTAAGAGCGCGCGTGGACAGAGAGCGGTCTGGGGTTCCGAGTTCTGCGTTCTGACCGCTCTAGAGTTCCAACGCACACAAGAGGCGGTCAAATTCTTGCGTTCCATGTTTTTGTCTGTGCAACATGTCGCTAGTAAGTTCACCTTTCGAAGAAGGCGAAGAAGCATTGATTTTGTGGGGCCTAGAAACTTCTAAAAAAGTAGAAAACATTGGATGCACCTAATTAACACAGCACGAGAAGAATCGCTTGCCGCGGCCATTTCAAGCCAAGTTTCTCTCAGCTCTAATAGGTAGGTTAGGTTCGTTAGGTATCTTCACTTCAGATTCCCGAAAGGCAGGTCGCCCAGAAATAGGAGCCCCGAGGAGCGGGGCTTCGTCGACATAAGGCGTGGGTTGCCTAATGCGGCTCTACTAGTGGAACTAAACGGATAATTTAGTCCGTTAAGTCCAGTTACTTAGTAGGACTAAACGGAATTTTCAGTCCATTTACTCCTATTAATAGGACTGAATGTTAGACCAAAACGGACTATATGTATCTTACAAACCTATCGAACGATCGACCGATAGTGTATGTCAATATCGTCAACATCAACAATCATAAATATTGTAACGATGAATCGAGTTTGCATGGCTCTTTGCGATCGATTAACAGTTCGATTTTTGTCTCATTCTTGACGAAGGCGCCTCACGCACTGCGCCCCTTGCCTCAAACGAGTAAATGATCGATCGTTACGATCAATTGACAACATTTAATTTAAAAAAAAAACTTCAAAATGTACATACGATTCGAAAACATTTTGCTTCCTGAACACTACACTATATTTATTTTTTTGTTTATATCGCTTAAAATAAAATACAAAAGAATAAAAAATATGTCCTAATTTTACCAGGTCTATCATACAATAAATAAATGCCACTGCCTTTTGCGAAAGAAAAAATAAGTTGATCAATAATTTTGTATTTGGCATTGACACTGTAAATTTTATTAAGTACATAATTTGGCGGGCTACTACGAAATTCGATTTTTGAACTTCGTATCATGCCATTCCTTTCACTCTTATGTTTAGTACTAGTAGCGTGAATGGAACGGCACGATGCGAACTTCGAAAATCGAATTTCGTGGTATAAAACCGGATCACTTAAACCTTTTTTTCGAAGGAAATAAGACTAAAGTAAACGTTCTATTCTACGGTAGAACTGGAGTTACGCCATTTTAGAATAAATTAAAATTAAAATAATTACAAACCTTGGTGAAAAAAATAAACTATCAGCGTATTAGTCTTTCCAAACCAAGTACAGGGAACCAATAAAGTAAGCTCAAATAAATTAAATGTTGTCAATTGCTCCGTGTATGGCAGCAATCGTAACAACCAATTGCTTCGTTTTTCGGAATTTCGAAGCGACCGTTCGGTCTATTCCGACTAGTTACATTATCAGTTCCATTGATGATAGTAGATTTAACTACTTGAAAAAAAAAGTCCAACTAGTTCCATTAAGGCAAGGATCTTCAACCTTTTTGAAGTCAAGGGCCTAGTATACTCTGATATTGGTTCGGTGGGCCGCAACATAATAAAAACATTCCATTCTAAACTCTATTCTGTATCGTTTTAATTTGTATTCTTTTTAATCTGTAAATAGGTATAATTTGTAGACATGTGAATTTAATTTTGTCAATACAATGTCGGGCCGCCATGGACGCAACCGCGGGCCGCCGGTTGAAGACCCTTGCATTAAGGAAACCCTCTTCGTTGAATGTAACTACTCGGAAATCAATGGAACTGATAATGTAACTAGTCTGAATAGACCGACCGTTCGCCACGATTCTCGTCCGATTGATCGAAGCGATTAATCTTACCATGTATGGGGCCCTTAACAGATGCAACGCTCGCGTTTGACAGCTGCTGTATTCATCTAGCAACCCCACCGCCGACGGTGTAACAGTCATCGTCTCATCTCGGTCTACGTCCTATCCTCTTTTATTGGCACGATATCGATAACGGTAAATTTCTCAAACGAAAAAATAGTGTTGACCGTTGGATCGCCCAAAAAATTGGATAACAAATGATCTACGGCAACATGGGTCCTCCAAGCTGGGGTGATTCTAAAAGACAATAATTTTGGCTCACATTATGCGTTGAACACAGACATTATCTTTCAAATAGACAACGCAAGTGCAATTTCTCAGCGTGGTAAGGTCCACAATGGATATATTTTACAAAAAAATTTAGATATAAATTTATTCTTATTGTTTCAAAACAAGAATTGAGAGAGAAACAGAGAGAGATATTTATTTGGACACATTATTTTATTTTTTTCAATTATATTGACTTTCATTATTTCTGACTTTAAAACTTACTCTTGTCGGTCCCTTAATAAATACTCCTCTCATCCACTCAAAAGTTGTCTGACAGAGATACCTTAAAGGGATAAGTTCGCCTTTGTACATGTATTACAAAGTTTGTCAATAGTGTTTTTCGTTTACTTATTTTTGTTAAATAAAGGTTTGAACATAAATACAAGGATTTCAATTTTAATACAAGTTTTTTTATACTAACTGTACTTATATACTAGTAGTCATCCATACACATCCACTAAACATCCATATCCAAATTTTAATCAATCCGATTAATAAAAGCGGATGTATCTCGATTTCTAAAATTTGACCTCAACAAACACGAACATTGCCAAACATTGCCAGTTAAATAAAAGCTTGTATTAGTTAATTTATTTCTTAAAAAACAATGCATCATCGTAAAAGTTTCGTAAATATTGCACATTAGACCGCACGAGGATACTTGCGTTGTCTATTATTTTTTATTATTTTTACGTCTACGGCGTACATTAATTATTTTATTGTATAAATCAGTACTTTCAGTCTTAGCTCAGTTATTTCCGATGGAGACGCCCTTCGTTTGTTGGTCACGAAAAAACTTTGACAGCCGCTGCTTTTGCATGTCGTTGTACTTTTTATTCGTTACCCTTACTTGGTCTAACAGTTTGAGCACCGCTTTGTTGTTCGGTGACACTTCGTCGGCTCGTTTTAAGTCTGCGAGTGCTGCGTCGTAGTTCTTAAGGGCGAAATTTGCCTGGCCGCGGCGGTAGAACGCCTTTTCGTTGCGTGGATCTAGTTCAAGGACCTGTCGATCAAAAAAAATTTAATCCTATTCCCTAACATGAAGGATACGTAGAGAGACGGAGGACAAAGATACTTAATAACATGAATGTAAAAGTCTGGGAGTGCATGGATGTTTGTTTGTTACTCTTTCACGCTAAAAAGGCTTTTTTTTATACAATACAGGGTGACATCTAAGACGTAATACAAAATTACATTTTCTAGATCCACTCATGATTACGATCAACTTTTATTATGGGACCAACTTCGAAAACGTAAACACAAAATCGACGTCTCCATACAAATTGCGAAACCAGTTGATTGCTTTTAGTATGGGAGGTTGGGAGGCTCAATTTTTTTCTACTGATTTCGTTATTACTCCCATAATAAAAGTTGATCGTAATCATGAGTGGATACAGAAAATATAATTTTTCATCTCTCATACTCGGAAAGTGAGGCAAATCATATCTGACATACGGGAGGATAACTATTATTTTCTTCCCAAGACACAATAACTTATGTATTAGAACAATTCGTATACACCACATTTTTAATTTTCATTCAATTTTTCTGGAATAATCGAGAAAAACTAACAAAAATGCAACGTTGCCAGCTCAGCAGGTATAAACGCTCTTAAGGATTACATTACATCTGTACCTCTGTGCAGCATTTGATGCAGGCGGCGTAGTCTTCGAGCTTGACGTGACACGCGGCCAGGTTCAAGTTGCATTGCTGCGTGAACACTACCGCTGCGTTGAACGCTGGAAACAAAATAAGCAGTGTTGCCAATATAGCGAAACTGTCGCCTTGAGAAGTTCAGGTATAAATAAATAAAATAAATAAATATCACGGGACAATTCACACCAATTGACCTAGCCCCAAAGTAAGCTAAGCAAAGCTTGTGTTATGGGTGCTAGACAACGAATAAACATACTTATATAGATAGATACATACTTAAATACATATTAAACACCCAAGACCCGAGAACAATTTAATATTCGTATTATTCATACAAATATCTGCCCCGACGCGGGAATCGAACCCGGGACCTCAAGCTTCGTAGCCAAGTTCTCTACCTACTAGGCCATCTGGTCGTCTATTAGTTGGTCTTTAAACTTCGCTTACCATCGACGTCTTTCTTGTCAGCGGCGTCCAACGTCTGCATGAGAGCGGCGATGTATCGCAAACACTTCCCGTAGCGCCGCGCCGCGCCGCGATACCGGCCCGCGCCGAAATACGCATTGCCGATGCTCTTCACCGACATAATACTGTTTATTTGTTGCTCTAGCTGGAAAAAAATAGCTTAGTAAATTAAAAAAAAATGTAGATTTTTTTACAGACTAAGGTCTGAATGACGTCATTTTTTTAGTTATGGAACGATTGTGTGGATACTGTAGGCACTGGCCACAGAGACCGTGTTGCTGTTTCAAATATTTAAATATTTAAATCTGGAATTCGAATACCGAAACAAACAGCGAACAACGGATGGTCTTGGGAGCCATTCCAAAATAAATAGTTAAGGGGGCTCCCATACAAAAAACGTATTCTTTTTTGCCGTCTTATATAATGATACAGAAACCTTCGTGCGCGAGTCTGACTTGCACTTGGTCGGTTTTTTTTAAAGGCCAGAAACAGATCAGTGACTCTCTTAGACTTGTTGATATTTATGGGCGGTGGAAATCATTTTCCATTAGATGATCCCCTTGCTCGTTTTCCTCGCTCTCATAATAAAAAATAATAATAACTAAACCCCCCCAGTCGTATAACAATGCAACTATGATGATGATGGATACCTCTAGCTGAGGCAGCGTGGGATGGTCCTCGGGGTAGTCTGGCAGCTGGTCGGCGGGGTCGCGGCTGCATGCCCGCCAGTCTCCCAACACCTCGCCGCACTCAGAGACCACACAGTCCTGCACAAAAATATAATAAATTAAATTTATAAGTTTTTGTCTAACAAAACTTTCGCAATAGGGATGTTGACACCATTAAAAAATAATTCGAAGACACGACTCCAGTAAAAAAACGCTTTATTTTAGCCCTAAAACCCAGATTAATTTTCGTTTAACTGCAAAATTAGATTTTTTGTTGCTTTAAAACAAATAAATAGTTAATTGAGCATGCGAACAAGTGACGTCATATGTTGCTATTGCCATTCAAACTCTATGGGAGAAATGTGTTTTGACAGCTCATAAAAAGTACGTCAGTTGAATGGTGGTGTCAACATCCCTATTTACACTCTTAATTACAGAATTGAGTGCGGTTAAAATACGACCCCGTATTTGTGGATTGAATGGACGACAATAATGCACGACCTGATAATCGCAAGGTATGAATTATTATCAAGTCGAACATTATTGTCATTCGTTCCTGGTCAACTTACAACAATTACAGGTATAGGTGAAAAACTTAATTAAATGACCTGTTTTATATTTATGTAGTAGTATAAGGAGCTTAAGTCATTTTTCAAATTTAGAACGTCCATTTGTTTATACGGAGGTTGTCTAGGTCGCAAAATGACTACATAGGTTGGTTAACCACATCGCATAATGACTAGATCGCAAATTGCCCAGATCTTTATTTGACCACACCGCACAATGACTAGGTCGCAAAATGCCTAGATAGCTTATTTTTGTCCTTCCGTCCATACCCGTGGTCCAACTATAGTTAGTCCAACTGTTTTTCGACGGAGCTCCGCCCTTGGGCGCTCTTTGTGGCTATTTTGCCCTTCTGGCAACTGAAGTTACCTAACTAACCTAACCTACCTATTTATGTATTAAAATATTTTTGAGACCTAGTCATTATGCGATGTGGTCAAATAAAGATCTGGGCAATTTGCGATCTAGTCATTATGCGATGTGGTCAACCAACCTATGTAGTCATTTTGTGACTTAGACAACCTGAGATCAACCCGTGTGTGCAAGTTTCCTCAAGATGTTTTCCTTCACCGTAAAGCTTCACCGTAAAATATAATTTCGCACATAAATTCCGAAAAACTCAGAGGTGCGAGTCCGGATTTGAACCCACGAGCAAACCCTCTGCTTGAGAGGCAATAGGTCAAACCACTAGGCCACCCCACGGCTATATAAATAAAAACCGGCCAAGTGCGAGTCGGACTCGCGCACCGAGGGTTCCGTACAAATTTATATGTATCTATGAACATCCAGACTTATCAGACCCCTGCTCCTAAGCAAAATGAGCGCTGTGTGGGATCATTGTAGATTGGTTACTGATATAGGCAGACAGACAAAAAAATTTAAAATAATTTATTGAATCAGGCGTTACTTTGCGGAGGTCCATATTAATGAACTAAACCAATTACTTTGCTCACCCGCGACCTTACAATAGTTACGTTTATGCGTTTATGCGTTTAGTTGCGTTTAAAAAAATTTATGCTTTTCGCAATTTTTCCTTTATCTGTGCTATAAGCCCTTGCTTCGTACCAAATTTCAAGATTCTGAGTTCACGGGAAGTACCCTGTAGGTTTTGATTCCCTTGCGAGTTTCGAAAATTTGCGGTAATTTGTGGCATAAACGGCTGTATCTTTTGATTGCGTTGGCTTAGAAGTTTGATTTTTTCACAGCTCCAAGGGACAGTAGACTTCAGTATTCGATATAAATTTCAGCTTGATACCTCCACGCGTTCCTGAGAAAAAAGGTCTTGACATACAGACGGACAGACGGACGGACGGACGGACGGACGGACGGACGGACGGACAACAAAGTGATCCTATAAGGGTTCCGTTTTTTCCTTTTGAGGTTCGGAACCCTAAAAATCATTTATTTCAGGACTGGAGTCCCATATACAGATGTAGTGCAAAATGATTTTCCTTCGTACTTTATCGGAAAAGTTATTTATCGTGCTCTCTCAATTAGCTTCAGTATCCATCTTACATTTTTCACCTTGACATTTGACACTAAACAATAAAGTTCCATATTAATGGATATGAAAACGTCACTCATTGATTGACAGTTCGGGTGCCACCGTATTGAGATCCGAGTTTTATGATGAAAAATCATTTTTCACTACATGTGTACAATGTATACTGACGTCTTTCGGCTGATCAGACTCACCACCGTCGGTTTGCAGTCATACTCCTCCCCGTACTCCTGCATTTCCACGACCAGCCCCAGCCCGCTAAGCACGCGCCCAAACACGACGTTCATCCCGTCGAGGTGGTTGCTCTGCTGCGAGGTGATGCAGAACTGGGAGCCGTTCGTGTGCGGCCGACCTTCGTTCGCCATACTCAAGACGCCGGCTTCATGCTGTGAAAAACGACAGGCACAATTTTAATTGGTATCCTATTATCTCGCCTCATTCGTTTTACGTTTAATTCTTATTTCGCCTCATTCTGTATTCGTCACTTCCTCTTGATCGCTATCCGTCATTACCTTATTTGGTCAAATACTGTAACTTGTCTCTCTCGAGAAATATTTCTCTATTGTAGCTGTATTGAACATTTATTTACCAGCACAGAGACAAAAAACGAAAGGGAAGAACGACGGATGAGTCCAAGGAAGGATGTCTTATGATCTAGGGTCACTCCACCTCACCTACGGGGGTGAAGAAAAAAAAAAATATCGCGATACATTTTTTTTTTTTTTATATACTAAGTTTAAACTTACTCTACTAAACTTACAACTATATATATTTTTTTTTTTTTTTTTTTTTTAAGTACAAGTATACTTTTTTGTCCTGTTTTTGTGTACAATGTCTTCTTTATTATTATCTTTCATAATTTTTACATTTGGTTCTAAATCTTCTATTACAATAAATGGCCCATTATACAATGAGTTAAGTTTGGATATATTTTCGTTCTTTACTAATATTTTATCACCTTTTTTATATGTAATTGGATGGGCTGTTTTGTCATAATTATCTTTTCTTACAAGTTTACTCTGTACAAGATTATCTCTTGCATCCTTACATGCTAACTGTAGTCTATACTTAAGCTCTAAACAATAGTTATCAGGGTTGTATAGAGGTTCTACGTCACTTTCAACTCTACAAGGCATGTTACTTTGCTTACCAAAAACAAGTTCATAGGGCGTGTACTTGGTGATAGAATGCACGGTATTATTATAAGTGAAACACCAGAATGGTAGCCAATGACTCCATGCTTCAGGGTGTTTTTCGCTTTGCGTTCGCAAATAAGCTCCCAGATGTTTGTGGGAATTTTCCAACGCTCCAATTGATTGGTGGTGATAAGCTGTAGAGTTTATTTTTTCTATTTCTAGCAACTTACAAACTTCTGTCATTGTTGACGACATGAATTCAGTACCCCTATCTGAAACTATTGTTCTAGGAATACCAAATCGTAAAATAAAGTTTGTAACTAATGTTTTAGCAACACTAACTGTATCCTTTCTTTGAAGGGGATACGCTTCAATGAATTTACTTAAATCACACTGAATACTTAAAATATATGAATTATTATCTACATCTCTATCTAAAGGACCTACAATATCTAAATATATTTTTTCAAATGCACTTGATGCTGTGGGTGTTATTATCATTGGTTGTTTGATATTTCGTGCGTATTTCATTTTTTGGCACATGTCACATTTTTTAATGAAATTTTTGACGTCATTTTCTAGTTTTGGCCAGTAGAAACGTTTCCTTATGTTATTAACCATCCTACGTACACCTGCATGCCCAGCTGTTGGCAGCAAATGGTAATCGTTTAAAATTAACTTGATTTCGTCTTTGTCATGTATTCTTTTTATTCCTCTTAATACGCATATTCGTGGACCGGTCCATATATTTGTATTATTTATTTCATTTATTACTTCTTTTATAAATATCGCGTTATTATCATCTTTTATTATGCATACTTTGTCGACTTTTATTTTTTTGCAAAATTCACTTAATTTCTTCACAAATTCTGCTCGAGTAAAATGTGATTTGAAATCAAGACTTATATAAAATATATTATCACTAGATATATACGTGAAACACTCGGTTTCAGCCGTTATTTCTTTTTCACGTTTAATTTTACTTAACTTTCTACCATCTATAAGTTTCATTTCCACTGATTCACACGGAATTCGTAATACCTCCACGACTCTTGGTTGATCAGTCCAATCATCGATGGGTTTATTAGGAATCAGTGTAAAGTCAGTGTCACTTTCTTGTTTAGATCGCTTTGCTTGTGCTCTCGTTACTACTGCAATCACATTACTATTAAGTTCTTTTAACTCATCTGACGTTATACAGACTCTTGATAAGGCATCAGCAATTACGTTATCCTTTCCTTTTACATAAGTTATTTTGAAGTCATATTCTTCTAGAATTAACCTGAATTTCAATAATCTGCTAGAGGGGTCTTTCATTCCAAATAAGTATACTAATGGTTTGTGATCTGTCACAACTGTGAACTTTCTACCGAATAAATATGGTCTAAAGTACTTTATTGCCCATACTATTGCAACTAGCTCTTTTTGTATGGTTGGGTAATTTCTTTCTGCTTTATTTAGTGGTCTGCTAGCATATGCTATGGGTTTCATATCGCTATTACAAAGTACGGATCCTACAGCAATTCCTGATGCATCCGTTTGTAATATGAATTCATTATCGTCA
The DNA here is from genome assembly GCA_947859365.1 of Archips crataeganus. Classification (NCBI taxonomy): domain Eukaryota; kingdom Metazoa; phylum Arthropoda; class Insecta; order Lepidoptera; family Tortricidae; genus Archips; species Archips crataeganus. Next base: position 15,544,156 of record OX402064.1, read on the forward strand.
GAAAAATTTGGAAATTGTAGTATTGGTGGAGTCATTATAGCTGTTTTTAAAAACTGAAATGATTTTTGACAGTCTTCTGTCCAATTAAAGTAAGCATTCTTTTTACATAACTGGTTGAGAGGTATAGTTACTTGTGCAAAATTTGGGATGAATTTACGATAGTAGTTACAGAAAGCTACAAAACGTCGTACTTCGTCTGATGTGGTCGGTGTCGGATATTTTTGAATTGCTTTTACCTTATCAGGATCTGGCAATATTCCATGAGATGATACTATGTGTCCTAAATATAACATTTCTGTTTTTAAAAATTGACATTTATTGGGATTTAATTTTAAATTCACTTTTCTCATTCTCTCGAAAACATCAATTAAGTTTTTATTATGTGTTTCTAAGTTTCTTCCAAATACAACTAGATCATCCAAATATATAAAACATTTTTCATACGCAAGACCCGACATAGCGACTGTCATGACTCTTGAAAATGAACTAGGGCTCAACTTAAGACCCATTGGAAGTCGTTTCATCGCGTATTGTCCTGTGCTTGTAGTAAATGCTGTTAATTTACGTGATTCTGGTGCTAAGGCTACTTGATAGTACGATTGGCTCAAATCTAAATGTGAGAAATATATGGATCCTGATAATGAATCTAAAATGTCACATATGTTAGGCAATGGAAACTTATCATCCTGTATAATGTTGTTTAATTTTCTGTAATCAATAACCATTCTCCAACCTTTCTTACCTGTTTGATCGATTCGTTTGGGAACTAACAAAATTGGACTATTGAATTCGCTGTTGGTTTCTTCGATAATATCATCTTCTAACATTTGGCGGACTTGCTTATCTATTTCTGGCTTTAGACTTTGGGGTAATCTGTATGGTTTGACATATGTTGGGGTAGCATCGGGTTTTAATGTAATAGATTGTTCATAGATGTTTGTAGTGGTGAGCTTATCACCTGGTAGGTAGAATATGTCTGCATATTTTGCACAGATTGCTTCTATAGTGTCACGTTCGCGGGAATGTAAGTGGCCAAGTTTCAAGAGTGATAATAAAGTTTGAGCTCTTTTGACGTTTAAGATTTTATTATTAAATGAGCAAATGTCATTTTCACTTAACAGAGATACATCTGGTTTGAATACAGGCAATGTTATTGTTTCTTCGCTTGTATTCAAGATTCTAATAGGAATGACGTTATTTTTAGGTGTAACTATCATACTCGCTATGAAAACGTCTTTTTGCAATTCTTTTGATAAAATAACACAATCTTGATTAATATTGTTATCTATTTGTATGTAGTGTATAGATTCACATCGCGGTGGCAATGTTAATGTGTTAAGGGCTACCTTGGGTAAGGTATATAATGGTTGAATACATTGTGATTGGGATATTCTATTTTGTAGGGTGATAGTTGAATTTTCTAAATTTATTTTCGCATTATTTATATTTAAAAAATCTAGTCCCAATATTCCGTCTGCTTTACATGGTAAATAATCAAATACGTAAAATTTATGCTTAAAGGTTATGTTATCCCGTGTTGTTAACGTTAGAATGACATAGCCTTCTGAATAGATTTTTCCTCCCATGCCATTCACTGCAATGTTGTCGATATAAATTTTATCATTTTGTAATAACACTCGTCTATTTACAGCAGATAGAGATGCACCCGTATCCAACAACCACGAACATTTTTTGTTGTTTAAGTTTAAAGATAAGTATTTTACATCACTGTCACAAGTGAACACACAGTTTTTAGTCACGAAAAAATGTTCTAGCTGTGTTGTCGTTTTCAGAAAAAGAAGTATCTCCCTCTGGGGGTTGTGCTACATATATCTGACCTCTACCATGGTTAACCCTTGGGTACCGATTATTATATCTGGGTGACCTTGAAGTAAATATTCTTGAATTTACGTTATTATTAGAGTATGGTCGTCGTCCGTTGTATCTGTGAGGGAACGAGCTACCTCTGCCAGTATTTCCTTGGGTATTGTGGTAATAACCACGTGGCTTTGAGCAAAAATCTGCTCGTCCTCTACTTGGTCTATAATATGATCGAGCAGTTGACTTACCTCGATAGGTGAGAAGCGTGTTTGAAGTAGAGGGCTGGGCCAGCTCCTCGTCCTCAGCTGCGCGGACTGCATCTTTCAGGTCCGAATAATCACGTGCGGCAATTATGGTACTTATACGCCTATTCCTTAGTCCATCTGCAAACTTTTTGATGGCAAGTTTTTCATTTATTGGACTTAAAATTTCAAATGCTTTTTCATCCGAATTGGCTTGTGAAATTGTAAGCGCCACGAATAATTGTTCGATTTTGTCACCATAATCAGAAATTGATGACTCATTTTGAGAGATGCTGTTAAGCTGCGTCAGTAAGGAAGTAGCAGATTTTCGAGTAAGTAATTTTTGTTTCATATCAGATATTAACTCTTGGCATGTTGAATAAGTTTGTTTTAATTTTAGTTTAGCGATTTTCGATAGCCTTGTTTTTAAAACAAAATTAATCAACATTTTCCTGTTATCAGCATCTTTCAAATAAGAACTGTACATCTCTATACTATCAATTATTTTCTCTGTGGTTGCTTCACTACCATCCATAACCATCACCAAGTTAGTGGCCGTTCTTATGTCAAAGGAATCCATTTTTATACCTTGAGTTGAAATTGACGTATGTATCGTATAACCTTTTATCTTTGCATATACTGTATTTATTTTTGTTATGAGGAGGTCAACAATATAACCCGAATATTCTAAAGACTTATATTCACTAGACTTAAATTCTAAGTTTTGCAAGATTATTTGGAAATCATTATAATAACTGTCTGCTAATTCTATCCTTTTGTTTACTAACTCCTTACATTTCTGTCGCTTTGAACCTAGTTTTCGCAAATATTCTTGTATTTCTAAGAGTTTTGACAATAATGTTTCGAGTTCAGATGCCATAAGCAGGTTGTACTAAACCCCATAATTATTTACTATTATTTGCTACAGTAAAGATTTCTAAAACTAATTAAAATAATAGTACTTAGCTAAATTTCCAGAATACCCATGGTACACGCTGTCCCGTAGAGTAGAAATCACAAAACACTCACTATTTATATTTATTTTAACTCACTCACTGTATTATTGAGCTGGTAGGTGTTAGGCGACGAGTTGGTTTTGCTCCATGCTTGCCTTCAGCCTTGCTCCACGTCAGCGCCAGCTGCAGGGTTGCGGCCGGACATTCGAAGATGCGCCCGTCGTACGAATTCGGCACTTATAGTTTTGCGAATCCAACTCTCCTGTCCCTTTTTGTATTTCTTATATAGCATGAGCAGAGCGGCAATGCCCACAGCAGCTAATAGTATGCCCACAAGGATATTGTTGAGGGCCACGCCATGAATTTCTTGGTCACTGTCAGTGGCCGAATTTTTCCCAACTCCCGTAGTTTGGGCTATAATTACTTCCTTGTCTTCTGTCTTAGAATACGTTTTCCCCATTTTTAAGGGCACAGTATAAAATTACTATTAAGATACAAAGTCCGATAATGGCAAATAAGCCGTATACAGCGATCGCAAGTGATTGTTCAAGTTGCAAAAGCGCACTGCCGTCGTTACACATAAGTCCCGAGCACATTGTTCGATCAAGGTTATAACTTCCTTATCTAAATTAATTATAAAGTGGCACGGTGCTCACTGACTACGCGAAGGAATGTACTCCGTCAGCAACTTTGTACGAAACGCGACGCCCCGACAGCGCCGCATGGCAGGGTCGCCATGAGGTGTGGTGCGGGAAACGGATAGAAATATGAAGACGAGCGATTTGGTGTAAGGACAGTTTATTACTGAAAAACATATTACTTTAACGATGGTACAGTGAGCGATACAATAATGCTTACTTACAATAAGCTAGGGTTGTCACATGTCTTATGATCTAGGGTCACTCCACCTCAGTGACGAAAAACGAATAAGACATTAAGAGATAGACAAATTGCAGAATTTGACCAAAAAAGATAGTGACGGATAGCGAACAAGACGAAGACGAATACAGAATGAGACGAAATAAGAATTAAACGAAAAACGAATGGGGCGAGATAATAGGATACCATTTAATTTAGGATCTAAACGGGTGTGTATTGATACATATAACAACAATTGATTGAATGTGAACTGTTGTTACATTAACAAACAAAAACAAATGGTTTAATTTGTTACTGTAACTTCCCAAGACCCACTTTACAGGAGCGGAGCGTGAAAATTTTTGCAAGTAAAGCCGGAGCAAAAAAACTTAAAAACCCTACATCCTCTTCTTGAAATTGCAGTGATACCCTTTTTTAGGGTTCCGTAGTCAACTAGGAACCCTTATAGTTTCGCCATGTCTGTCCGTCTGTCTGTCTGTCTGTCCGCGGCTAAGCTCAGAGATCGTTAGTACTAGAAAGCTGTAATTTAGCATGAATATACATATCAGTCACGCCAACAAAGTGGTAAAATAAAAAATAAAAAAATATTTTTTTAGGGTACCTCCCAGAGACGTAAAGGGGGGTGATTTTTCTTTCTCGACTAATCCTATAGTGTGGGGTATCGTTGGATAGGTCTTTGAAAACCATTGCGGGGTTGCTAACATGATTTTTCTATTCAGTGATCTGTTTGCGAAATATTCAACTTTAAAGTGAAAATTTTCATTAAAATCGACCGTACCCCCCCGTCTCTAAAATCTAAACTGTTGGGTGGATAAATTTGAAAAAATTCAGAATGGTAGTAAATATATCAAATTTACTAGGAAAAGTATAGCGGCTAAGATTGCTTGGAAATTATTTGTAGTTTAAGAGTAAATAGTAGCCTAAGGTATAAAACATACCTAAACTTGGATAATTCCGTACACATACGAAATCCTTAGAAAATTATTACTTGATTTTTTTGTAATGGCTACGGAACCCTACCTTGTGCGTGTCCGACACGCTCTTGGCCGGTTTTTACTGAACTATTTTTAAAACATTGTACTGAGGTACGGAACCTATCATGTGCAAGTCCAACTCCCACTTGACGGGTTTTTTTTCAGACGGGCTTGCCGTGATTGCAACAGAAAAAAAAAACTAAGCGAAGTTACCGTGAGCTTGAAATTTTCATCTTCGAACGTCGGCCCGTAAATGCTCTCCCCGCCTGTACCATCGCCGTTTATAATGTCACCGCCCTGCACCATAAATTGTTTGACAGCTGAAAAATATCACACAATTTTTTCGTATTTTATTTCATTCAGCGTGTTACATTTTGACGTCAAGAGAAATAATGAAGGTGTAACACGCTTTTATTGACAAAATTGGGACTGTGAAAGAACGTAAAGTTTTAATCCTTGGTCTAGGTATTTTTTATCAGAATTAAACTGTAGCGACTACTAGCGCCATCTACTCATCACATAGGGAACTAATCACTACAATCCTACATCACGCTATCGAAGTTTCTCAACTCGGCTGCATAAATACGACTTCCAACTTTCATCCATCGGACTTCGGTCCCCAGGCATAACATCTGCCTGGAGAGAGATCTCTCTGTTGCAACTATCCCCAAAAAACTATCTTCAGCTTTTTAGTTATTTTTACTAACATCTATCAAAATAAAAGCTAGTTTAAAAAAAAACTTTTACTTTCTTTATGAAAATGAATTTGTACTCGAGATTTTGAATAAGAAAACCCCAAAATTAAAATTGTCTACCTGAATTTTTATTTTTGTAATGTCACTGTACTGTTTCTGGTGATCAATAAAGAATATTTGTATTGCATTGTATTGTAATTACCTCATTTAAAAAAAGTAAAGGATACATTTTTTTTAAATGCCCGTTTTCCCTTAGTTGGAGCTGCTGCTAAGTGGATTAGGAACTACGCAAGCATTATCAAATTTACGCCATCTTGCGTCAGAGAGAGCGAGAGCGCTAAGAGCGAGCGAGACAACTAATTTGACCCACCATAGACTATCACACAAATTGTTGGGGTTGTGTCTATGTCCCGGTTCGAAATCACGCGACCGTACTTGTGAGACGATCTTGTGTGTTGTTTATGCCATAATATTCGGAGGAAAGTAGTCATGCGATACAACATTAGGACTAATACTTTTATGCCATCCGATATAGACCCCTCTTAAACACCTACAAACCTACCTTTATGAAATTTAGTCCCTTTGTAGTGCAAAGGCTTCCCGTTGACGCCGACCCCCCTCTCACCGGTGCATAGCGCTCTGAAGTTCTCCGCGGTCCGAGGCACTATGTCGTCTCTCAGTTCAATTATTATTCGACCGGCTGGAACCAATATTTTTTTATAAGTTTCAGGGCAAATGAGAGGCCGGGTGAACTGATAGGAAGCAACGCCACGAACATCCATAACATTTTGTCGTTGAAACTGTAATACCGCGTAAATTCCCACAAGTGAGTTACACGGCATTAGCAATTGTTTGCATGGCACCCATAACATTAGCATTTGCGGTTAAAACATAACCTTAGGCCGTTTTGTATCAGCTCAGCGCGGGCGCTCGCAATCGCATTGATCATCTCTTTCTACCATCATCCTTTATCCTATGACAGAAAAAGAGGCAAACACGATTGTGATTCCAAGTGCGTTTGATAATAAGGCCTCTACGAGTTAAGGTTCGGCCATACCGCTGCTTAAAACACGGAAACGTTACGGAATTGCAGTGACGTGCCGTAAACGTCAGAGTTTACCGCATGCTCTCCATAGTAAAGTTGTGACGTTTACGGTGCGTCACTGCGATTCCGTAACGTCACCGTTTTTTAACCGGCGGTTTGGTCGCACCTTTAGGCCAACTCATTACGCTACACAAAATCTTCGATACCCGACAATTTTAGGGTCTCCCCAAATCTATCGACGCGGAATCGGAAAAATCTTTATGTCAACGCAGTAAAAGCGAAAGACGCAGTGTAGGTAGGTCTCGAACAAGATGGAGCGACGACCTGGTTAAGGTTGCGGGATCGCGTTGGGTGCGGATGGCACGGGATCGATCTGTTTGGCGAGCCTTGGAGGAGGCCTATGTTCAGCAGTGGACGCTTTCGGCTGAAATGATGATGATGATGAGTAAGAGCGAAAAAGATGTTGATCGGCTCGGCTACGCTGGCCGAATGGAGCCGAGCCAATCGACGTCTTTTTCACTCTTATTGCGTTGACATAAAGGTTTTTCCGATTGGCTGAGCCGATTCCGCGTCGATAGATTTGGGGAGACCCCAGGGGGGGCACACTTACATATATCACACTTTTCATGCGACTACTATGGTCTCTGGTTGTTTTGTAAAGAACTAAATTAGCGGCCATCTTGGTTGACTTGTCAAACTTGTCAGTTGTCATTCATCGGCCATGGCCATGGCGTACCAAATTGTACGGTCAAGGACTTTAATTGATAGGCCACTTGCCAATGTTCGTATTTTAGCCGTATAGTGCAAATCGGGTTTAGCCGCTTATACTTCGTATATGCTGATTTGAATTAGACGGCTAAAATACGAATAGTGGCTATCAATTAAAATTACGCGTAATTATAGCTGTACATCACTACCAACATATACATATAGATAGGTATACATCTATAGATACGTCACATTAGTTCTTCACCAGGGCGTAGGGCAGCAGCACCTTCCATACATGCATATTTGACCATAGAGTTGCCACTCTTGTTCATATAATATTACAATACTCTTTGGGAGACCCTTAGTCTCTGCGATTCCACAGTAAAATCTCATAGAGCGTACACACGTCGTCGTCGTCGACACGCGTGCCTGTGTACGAACCTCGATGAGTTTCTTTCTAGTGCGATAGTCGCATAGAGACTAAGGCCGGGGCCGCACTGGTAAGGCGATCGGCGACGCAACGCGACGGCGACTAAATCAAATATAGTTCGAGTCATCGAAATAGCTCGCAGAATCACTAGACTCATGTGGCAGTGTGCCACAAGAAGTCACTACAACACACACAGTACACAGTTTTTACAATGAGGGTTTTCTATGAGAGCTATTTGGCGCTAGTATCGTCAGGTCCGTTTGACAACTTTGATATTTTGTTGTATGGGTGTAACGTCAAATAGACCTTACGATACTAACGCCATCTAGCGATATTCCACCTGTCAGAAAACCCTCATTATTCATGACAAATTTATTTTATTTTATTTGCGTGCCTTCACTGGTTTCGTATGGTACTTATTGAGGATTTATAGGTATTAAGGACATACGTATTATAAATTATAAGTATCTAATTTTACTTTCTTTATAAGGAAAAAAATGTCTGTGTAGTTGATTTGTTATTTTAAGTTGAAGCAGGTCAGAGGGACATTTCTGCGTAATAAATGATAATAATATTTACATGTGTCGCGAAGACTCGTTTTGGTTCTGGTTTAATGATACAATACATAAAATTTACTTACTCATTTACATGATAAGAAGAACGAAATGTTTACCTAGGTCAGTGACCGAATTTGACCCAGATTAAAATAGGAATGTTTAATGTATGCGCGTTTAGTTGCCTCAGGTCAGGTTTGGAGACAATATGTTGAATCATCTTAGTGTATACACCGTGAAATTTTAGTGGTTGTTTTCCCGAAACGAGGTGATTTAGTATCGATTGTACAATCGATTTATAATTACTATTTTGACTAGAGTCAAAAATTCAATTGTGAAAAACGAAAGTCGAAAATGACCGCAAACCAATAGTAACGCTTCGTTGGTACCTAACCTATCGTACGATCGTACGCTACTTGTACCAACGAAGCGTTACTATTGGTTTGCGGTCATTTTCGACTTTCGTTTTTCACAATTGGAATTTTGGCTCTAGTCAAAATAGTAATTATAAATCGATTGTACAATCGAAACTAAATCACCTCGTTTCGGGAAAACAACCACTAAAATTTCACGGTGTATAAGGCATGAGTGGATTGGTTCGGCGGGGTGTGGAGCGTGGCGGGCGAGCATGCCCTATCCACACTCTCCACGAGGCTACACGAGGGGACGCGATACGAGAGTGAGGACGGTGCGCTCGTGTCGCCTCGTCTTCCCTCGCCTCGCCTCGCTGTCACTCCGCTTTGTGTCGGTTTTGGACGCGAGTCAAAGGACGCGAGGGGGTGGGGCGAGGGAATGAACCACACTCTCGCGCTCGCTCACTTGGTTGTTTACGAGGCGCCTAGCGAGAGTGTGGAGCCGGCATGAGATAGAGCGTCTAGCGGCTGACCTCCAGTGTTGCGGCCTTGGTTAATGAATGACTTAGTCATTAGATCTAACGACATTTGAGACCACGTTAGTAACTTTTTTTCTAAGTGTATCATACATTTTAGTGATCTTGTTTGGTAGTTTTCCGAACATTGTGACAAATGAGGTTAATTTCCAACAAACTGGCGACTTTTTGCAATGAGTGCACGCTCACCGCTCGTGTGAACCAGTCGCATTTTCACCATATATGCGTGCGTTTTAACCTACACTTAATTTTTGTATAGTGTCAAATGATAGACAAAGAGCTGACTTATTTTGTATTCCAATAATAATTTGTTTGCACGACATGACTGCACGCTCTTTCTGCCGATGCAGATAACAAACTGGTTTATAAAATGTAGCGAAAAATATGCTTATCTGATTTAAATAAAATAGATTAGAATAATTTATTTTTTGTTTTGTTTGATGTTGAAGTTGAAGAAATTTTAAGTCAACATACTATCGGTACGAATAAAGAACAGTAAAATTCCGGCTGCCATTACATGAAATGTTGTGAGCGTGACTTTAAGCCCCCCCCCCCCCCCCGCGCATTAGGGGCTCCGTTGAGTTGCGATGTTTCTGCTGGCCGCGCAGCCAATACGTGGTCGCTGGCCGCTGGTCGCCTAGTGCGCGCACTTGCATATGTCACGGAAGAATCAGTTGGCCGCAGCGACCTGGCCGCCTAATGCGCGGGGGCTCTAACTCTCGTGGCGATAGCTATACCACTACCGGTTCGAGCGAACACGCTGGAAAAACGGCCCGACCACGGCTACGCGCGACCGGCGACGCAGCGAGCGTTTTCTCAGTTCGTTGCGCGGCCAACACGCTCGCCGCACAGTGGTTATCTAGCAGCACACGTAGTGAACAGAAAACGCTCGTCGCCCCGCTAAACAATCGCCCAAAGTCGTGGCCGAAACCAGTATACGCGAGTCCGTTTTATTAACGCGCGAAAAGTAGCACGCGCTTATACAGAAACGACCGTATACCTACGCGTAGAAAAAAACGGTACTTAATCAGAAATCGCCCTAAGGAAGGGCCTAAGCACACGGCGTTTTTTAAACGCGCCGTCGACGCGCGTTCCTAAAATGTACGTCGACGGCGCGTTTAAAAAACGCCGTGTGCTAGGGGCCTTATATATAAAAACACCCACTCAAATCTTAAGATCTATAAAGCTGAAATTTTACATACAGGTTCCCTTGATGACGTAGTGTGATCTATTATTATCTCTGTGTAACAAAGATTATGTTTAAATCATTTTCGAACTATATGAAAAGTGTCATGGATTTCTTTAGGTAGGCATCATTTTGTTTGATTGATGAACAATTGAATGGGTGGGCGTGAAGATAATTTTTAAACTCCTGATGCCCACTTTTTTAACCTAAACTAAAATTGAATATACTCCATTTAATTTAGAATTATAAACCACAACAACATTATAGTGCAGCTCGTGAACTGTAATCTCTTTACAATTTGTACTAGAGTAACAATTGACAACACGCAAATAAAGTGACATTAAAACAATTTTATTTTGCGGCTCCCAGACTGTTGTACTGTACTATTTGCTAGGTAAGAAATAGTTGACGAGCCGCAATATAATGATGTTGTGGTTTTCAATTCTAAATTAAATGAAGTATAGTGACAAAGTATTTTTATTGGTTTTCTTTTTCAACATTTTAAGTCATTAATGTCCAATCTGTATCATCTAAATTGTAGGTCCATTCCAGGAATACAACATGCTACTTACTACAATCATCATTTGGATTTTTTTTAAAGACTGGTCAAACACAACATGTCTTTGATGCTGTCAGGAGTCATTAGCTGTAAATTGGTGTATTTATTATGGACAGATGGCACACAGTACAGGCTGCTGAAGTTTCTTTTCTCACTTTTTTTATCTTTGGTTTTCACCCTTGTTGTCTTAGCAAAGCATATTTGCCAAAGACAACATAAAGATATTAGTGGTATTCATAAAGAAGCAGAATGCAGTTACTTCATGAGATACTTCACAAGCCTGGCCTCCCCTCATTCTCTATTCTTTGGTTTCCTCTCTCTCTTACTATATAATTTACTAATTCATATTTACATTTCTCAAACTTGAAAAATTCATCATTTTGAGAGGCCTGTGCCCAGCAGTGGGATGTGTATAGGCAGTGTTATGTGAAGCATATAAAAAAATGATATCTCATAGACATCAACTTCATAGTTAATGCACTTAGCAACAAGTAGAGGTTGTAACATTAAACTATCCTAGATGTCAGTTTCACAGTAACAGTTATCTGCAAAATACCTTGCTCAATCTTCAATTCATAGACAACATTCATGAAGAAGATAAGATATTCTGGGAAGAGATTGTGTGGAATTTAGTAAAAGATGCAGTAAATAATTTTAAAAAACCGGCCAAGTGCAAGTCGGACTCGCGCACAAAGGGTTCCATACAATTATCTATAAAAATCACGTTTGTTGTATGGGAACCCCCCTTAAATATTTTTTTATTTTAATTTAATGATTTATTTTTAAAGTCAATATATAATTAAATATTCTGTGAATATTTCAAGCGTCTACCTGTTGCCGTTATCAATATCGAGCAAAAACAAGCAAAAAAATCATGTTTGTTGTATGGGAGCCCCCTTAAATATTTATTTTATTCCATTTTTTAGTATTTGTTGTTATAGCGGCAACCAAAATACATCATCTGTGAAAATTTCAACTCTCTAGCTATCACGGTTCCCAAGATACAGCCTGGTGATAGATGGACAGATGGATGGACAGTGGAGCCTCAGTAATAGGGTCCCGTTTTTACCCTTTGGGTATGGAACCCTAAAAATGTTTTTATAAAGTAGGCAGTACTTTTATGTTACAAACTTGTATATATTCATTCTGAACTCTGGTTTCCAAAAGAATGGTATGAAATATAAATAAAACAACAAAGAAATCAACATTATCCATATTAAATTATGCTTGGATATGTATAATTCACACGGATATGACGCAAATGAACCTACCTTAACAGCATTCAAATGGATTCAATATGAACCGCGCGCGACAAATTGACATGTCTATTTAAATTATGCACTTAACATTGTAGTGTGCGTGTGTCCTTGCCCTACTGAACGAAATGACCTACACGTATGCACTTGCACATGCAAAAACAAAAAGTAAATCAAAATTGTCTCAATAACTAACCTTTTTCGCCGTCAATAGATATATCTAAGAACACAATTGAATTATTTGGATGCACTTCTGGTCCCACCATCGCTTTGTTTCTAATATTAGCAAATTATAATAATGGAAACTCTTTGATGAGAAAGCCGTGTATCAGAAAAGCATGACTACTTTAATTGACCATTATTAGGTTAACTATTGACTTATTTACAAACAATTGCAAGTGTTTATCGAACAGTTCGAACACTGACAACAATGCGAATACAAGAAAAAAATTTCGACAGTATGCAGCGAGCTGTTCGAAGAACATTCAAACACATTCAAACGTCAAGTCAAATCAAAACGGAATGAAAAGCGGTAATCTGCCTTCACAATGACATACATTTTCAAGTCGTTTTAAGAATGCCTCAAACTATGTGTACTGTTCGAGCTTGCCATAAAACCTCGGAAATAGCGATGTTCTTTTTTATCGGCAAATGTCAAAAACCTGTCATTAATTTTGTGTGTGCCGTTCCAACTTGCGTCATCCCACGTACCAATTTCGGAAATAATGAGATTATTCTAAAGAAAATCTTTTATTTGCGTAAGTAAAACAATCACAATCCCTTTCATGCACCAAGTCATCTTTAAGTGCATCGGAATAGCACTGTTATGATCCTTACAGTGCTTAGAGTTTACTGATAAATTGACGTGCCCATTTCCTTTCAGCCTCAAGATGTCTTCGTCTGCGATATACATTCTGGACGTCAAAGGTAAGGTCCTCATATCGAGGAACTACCGCGGCGATGTCGACATGGGCGTCATCGATAAGTTTATGCCGTTGCTTATGGATAAAGAGGAAGAAGGAATGTTGACGCCATTGCTGCAAACTAGCGAGTGCACATTCTCATACATCAAAACCAACAACCTCTACATCGTTTCAACTACGAAGAAAAATGCGAACATCGCTCTCGTCTTCGTCTTTCTGTACAAGATTGTGGAGGTCATGACTGAATATTTCAAGGAACTGGAAGAGGAGAGCATTCGCGACAATTTCGTCGTTATCTATGAATTGTTAGATGAGCTTATAGACTTTGGCTATCCACAGACTACAGATAGCAAAATTCTTCAGGAATACATCACCCAGGAAGGTCATAAATTGGAAATGCAGCCGAGAATACCCATGGCCGTCACAAATGCTGTGTCTTGGAGGTCTGAAGGCATAAAGTACAGGAAAAATGAAGTATTTCTAGATGTCATTGAATCTGTCAATTTGCTTGCCAATGCCAATGGCAATGTTCTTAGGAGTGAGATAGTTGGTGCCATAAAAATGAGAGTTTACTTGTCTGGTATGCCTGAGTTGCGTTTGGGCTTGAATGATAAAGTGCTATTTGAAAGTACGGGCAGGGGGAAATCTAAGTCTGTTGAGCTTGAAGATGTCAAGTTTCACCAGTGTGTGAGGCTCTCCCGTTTCGAAAATGACAGGACAATTTCGTTCATCCCTCCTGATGGAGAATTTGAACTTATGTCGTACAGATTGAACACTCATGTAAAACCATTGATTTGGATCGAGTCAGTCATTGAGCGTCATGCACACTCGCGAGTTGAATACATGATCAAAGCCAAGTCACAGTTTAAGAGGCGTTCCACGGCTAATAATGTGGAGATAATCATACCAGTGCCTGCAGATGCTGATTCACCAAAGTTCAAGACCACAATTGGCAGCGTGAAGTACACACCGGAACAGAGTGCTATCACTTGGTCTATTAAATCCTTCCCTGGCGGCAAAGAATACTTAATGCGGGCACACTTTGGTTTACCTTCGGTTGAGTGCGAAGAAGTTGATGGCAAGCCTCCAATCCAGGTCAAATTTGAGATACCGTATTTCACCACATCAGGCATTCAAGTCAGATATCTGAAGATCATTGAGAAGAGTGGTTATCAAGCTTTGCCGTGGGTACGGTACATAACCCAGAATGGAGACTACCAGCTAAGAACTAACTGAGCTTAAATAAGTTGTTATTATTACATTCCTTTATATTTATAATTATGCACTTAATGTTATAGTTCTTGTTTGCAGAGTTGAGTTAACACTATCCTAGTAGGTATTTTTTATTGATTAATGGAAATAGTATTATGTATTGACACGGTAATAAAATATTCTTACAGGATTTTTTGGAGTTTTTTATTTAACACATTGTTACTTCTATTAGTTTATATTACCTTTGCATCAATTTGTAAGTAAACCCGAGGCACAGATTACTTAATAGTTACTTTGTAACAGATACTGCATCCCATACAAAATCTTGGTACTTACCGTGATTGTAGCCACAGATTATACTACTCCGTCTCCGTCTCCTTAAGAATGTGTGCATGCCAACAGTGACAAGGGCTGGCAGTTCGGATTAAATTTTTTTTCTCTACATGTTGTTTTACCATTTTATCGGGATAATTGCTATATATTATATCCATGCAAACTTTCTAGCACTAATATTCCCTAAGCTAAGCCACGGACGGACAAAGGGACAGACGGTCATGGCGAAACTATAAAGGTTCCGTTTTTGCCATTTTAGCTCTGGAATCCTAACAAAAAAGGATATTTATTGATTACAATAAATAATGTGCATTAGCGCAGTACACATTGCCATGCTCACAGTACCTTAACGTTGTACTAAAGGTCAACTTTCGAACTTCGCATCGTACCATCCCGCAACCCCCGGATAGCCCATGGCAAGTCCAATACCTAGATATAGAGAAATTGTTCAGATTTGTCTTGGCCTCGCATAAATATAATCTAAATCACCAAGTGGAATTGAAACAAAAGCACAACGTCAAAAGTTGAAGAGCATCGTTTACAAAATTGAACCTTATGTGATTTATAATTAAAGGTTTAAATGATTTTAACAGAATCAAAGCAGGTTACGTTTAAAAACCATACTTCTTGACTAGTAATGTTCCTTGCAAGTTTTATTATTATTTTCGTATCGATTTCCGAAACACCGTCCAGTGCTTTAATGTTATTTCTTATTTCTGGAATTTTCATATATGATTAATAAAATGAATATATTACCAAACTGATTTTGTTTTAACTTTTTTAAAAGATATTTTGTACAGACAGGCGAAACGAAAACGGAACGGAGTTTTCATTTCTGAACGCAAATGGTCGCGCGAAAGTTTGTTTTGTAAATATTGCTATTTCTAGAAAAAAATGCAAAGAATTAACCGAGCACTGTTCATAAAAAACTTTGTAAAATTATCGCGGATTCGTGCCAGATGTTACTGTGAGATATTTCCCTCAAGCCAAGTAACATTAATTAAGAAAAGAAGTACCAAAGATGATAACCTCAAAAAGGAAACTACTATCGAAGAAAAACGTGAACAAAACGTATCAAAAGAGTTTAGAGTGAATGAATTCAACATACAAATGATTTCTAAGAATATTTACGACCAACTATTTAAAGCACCCAGTGCTAAAGCAGACCCAAGTGTAATCAAAAGGTAAACAGAAGTTTAATTTAGGTACATATTATATTCACCATAAAACCTTTTATTTTTTATTTCTAATTTATGTTGAGACTTTGAATACAATAAGTAATCATGTCAGCCCCATGGGCACTCATTTCCAAATCAATAAAATGGCATAATGCTGATTGGTCTATCTGAGGATAGCTCTGTTAGCCAAAAATTGACCTGGCCAATGTGATGGAACCCAAACCCCCAAATATTCTTCTTCTCAAGTCTGAATTCAGGACGCACTGCAATAATACATGGGTTAAGTTTGCACACTTCTGAAAAAAAAACTAGTAATTATTTAAATAATTGATAATATTACTTAGGGGGCTATAGAAATATCTCTCACTTAAAATACCTATATTACCTGGATAATTTATTATTATTTTCATCAGGCAGGCAGTTGGGAGCAACTGATAGGTGCCTGTATCTAGCTGTTCCTTGGTCAAGTATTCTTTGTACTGCTAATGTGTTGGTCTAGCCGGTTTTTAAATTGATTAACATTCAGTGCTGAGACTACATGTTCTGTCTGGTAGTTTGTTCCATGTCTTGAACACTCTGTTACACTAGAAATGTCTGCAAGGATTATTGTGAGATTGTTTAGTAGATAGTTTAAATTGGTGGCCTCGCGGGTTGTTATTAAGCTTAAACAAGTTATGGAACTCCTGTAGATTGTAATGTCCGGTAAGTAATTTGTCTCCCTTTGCTAGCCACAATTTATTATTTCATATCTTTTCTAGTTGCCAAGAAAATCTTATGAAGCACGGAATAGACTTCAAACAGAATCCGTTCATGCCTGACGTGGAGCTGAAACTGCCTGAGCTGCAAGGGATGGATGTTGTTGAGCACTTTCATAACATTGGAGAGCAGCAAAGTGCTCCATATAGAGATTTATTGACGAAACTGGCGACATGCAGTATACCTGAGCCTCCCAAGGTAAAATAACTTTTGTATCTTAGTTCAATTTTTTTTTAATTAACCTAGTTTTGTGTCCCGTTGCTGGGCAAAGGGCTTTCCTCTCTTGCTCTTGCTCCACTGTTGCCTATCAAATGGGAGCACACGCCACAAAAAAAAAATATGTGAAAAAAGTCCACTTTTTATTATTTTTTGATCCCCACCAACAGGTAGACGCTTGAAATATTCACAGAGTAAGTATTTAGTTATATATTCACTTTAAAAATAATAAATAAATTAAAATAAAACAAATATTTAAGGGGGGCTCCTATACAAAAAACGTGATTTTTTTGGTGTTTTTATTTTATAGATAATGGTATCGGTTTTTTTTTATTTTCACTGTCATTATAAGTGTATATTTAACCATCACTAATGTTCCTACCAACAAAAAAAAATACATTGCAAAGTTTATACAGTACATGTAAACTGTAGATTATAAGGGGCATTAACAATAGTAATAAAAAAAAATATATTTCAGGCAGAACCCATATTGCAAAATATAAAATTAAAAAATAGTGAAAAATTCAAGCTAGTAATAGTTAAATTATTTAGTTAATACTTAGATTATTTTATGTATAATTGCCACAAAGAAAACTATTACTTTTATGATAATATCTATCTTCTATTTTCAGGAATGGTCTAAAACAGCAGGATGGTCCAAATATTCTGTGGATGACCCTCCAAAGCCAGTCCCCTGTCCGCCTGATGATGCCCTGATCTTTGATGTGGAAGTGCTCATGTCTGCCGGCAAGAGACCAACACTGGCTTGTGCTGTGTCACCTGACGCTTGGTATGGTTTAAAGCTTTTTAGGGTTCCATAGCCAACTTTAAACCCGTACATACTATAGCTCTTGCAATTCACGAAGGCGAGTGGGCGTTACTTGTGGTAACCACGTGTTTGTATTATGTGTCAAAGTGTGCGTGAGAAAGACGGCGGGTATAGTAGGCAAAAAATAAAGAGAAATATCGACATTTTTCATGTTTTTCTATAGTCACTTAAGCAGCGACACTAGCGCCATCTATGTTAATGTTCTCATCGAGAAACGTCAACACTCCTTCGGAACTATCCGCTCACCCGGACAAGAGATGTCGCTCTTAGGGGGTGTTTCACCACCTTATTGTCAAACTGCTGGTTACGTAACCAATTAATAAACTAAGTACTGGACAAATCTGTCAGCTAGTGTTTTTTCAGTTTCACCACTCCGGTCCTATGCAAACTAAGTACCACTTAACTAATCGTGGGTTTAACAAAAAGTCGGAATGGCAACGTCGCATTTCACGACCACGCGTTCCTGTTCGCACACTTTCGTTCAAAGAGTCACTCATTATTAAAGCAAAATAAATGGTTAACTATATAATTTTTGAATGCATCTATTTTTTTTTGCATAAACAAATATGTAACAAATTAATTGATCCAAAAACGGTATTTATTTACTATACTTTGTTAACAATAACAAAGAAAAATAAAATCACGTAAAACGAATCGAAAAGTGGCGCCAAACCATTTGACAGATAACCTTTTTTTTAATGGTGACATACAAGTTCAGGTAGAACAAACGATTGAGCCACTGAAAAAAAGCTTGTTATTAAAAAATATTACGAAATTTTGGATTTATTTTTACATACTAAAAGTGTACCTACATTTTTTTATTCAAATCTTGATATTTAAATTATTTTATGCAATTTAGCATGACCTCTTTCTTTAAAAAATAAAAAATACTTTGATTTATTTTTCTGAAACCGGCTGAAGGGCTCTCTAACCATGGCCACAAAAAAATAAACTAACTTTATGTGACGGATAAAAATGCTAAATGCCTCCTGATCTGATGGTCAAATTAAGAAACAGTTTGTCCGTCACTTAGCGCTGATCGAGACTGGTGAAACAGAAATTTTAATTCCATCTGTCAAATAAGGTCATGATTAAGCTAATCCGAACTTTAAGAAAAGTGGTGAAACAGCCCCTTAAGCAATCATATCAAGATTGGTTTTTTGATTGGTTGGTCTCTTGTCTGGGTGAGCGGATAGTTCCGAAGGAGTGTTGACGTTTCTCGATGAGAACATTAACATGGATGTCGCTAGTGTCGCTGCTTAAGTGACTATAGAAGAACAAACTGAAAATTGTCGATATATAGGAAAAATTTGTGTCGAAAACTCCTGACCAGTGGTGGTGGAGGGGTTTGGCACGCAGCACGGAATGCTGAGGACCTGGGTTCGATTCCCAGCGCTGGTTTCTTTTTCTGGGTTTTTTTCTGTGTATCCATCCATGTTTCGGTTTGTATTTGGTATAAAATATATGGATTTCACGGGATGACCGTAAAAGTAAAAAATTTGGAGTTGAAAAATAAAAATACAAAAAGACTCCAAAAAAACCAGTCTTGTAAAGCTCATGGTAAATTACAAATGTAATTTCGCACATAAATTCCGAAAACTCAGAGGTGCGAGCCGGGATTTGAACCCACAACCCTCTGCTTGAGAGGCCGTAGGCTGTGCTTAAGTCTACTTTATGTGTCTTGCTCACAGGTATGGGTGGGTGAGTGAGCCCCTTGCAAACGGCGATCCCCATAAAACCTTTGATCACGTGAACTACGAGGACCTGATACCGTTGGAGACTGACGGTGACCAGCCATGTGGGAATCTTGACAGACCTCGAATAGTCGTCGGCCACAATGTGTCTTATGATCGGAGTAAGATCAAGGAGCAGTATTGGTTGGATAAGACAGGTAATTTGGCAATGAGGACAGCACCGGCTTTAAGAGGGTTTATACCTGCTGAGCTGGCAACGTTGCATTTTTGTTAGTTTTTCTCGATTATTCCATATAAATTGAATGAAAATTAAAAATGTTTTGTAGACAAATTGTTCTAATATATAAGTTAATGTGTCTACTGCAATAATAATTCGTGATAGACTTTTATTTTCTTTAAAAACTAACAAATTATTACCTAATTATTGCAGTAGACACATTAACTTATATATTAGAACAATTTGTATACAAAAAAATTTTAAGTTTCATTAAATTTTTATGGAATAATCGAGAAAAACTAACAAAAATGCAACGTTGCCAGCCCAGCAGGTATAAACCCTCTTAAGCCCCTGTACCGCGCGGGCGAGGACACATTTAAACGGTTTAGCTATAGCAACGCTTTTTTTTTAAAGGTGTGCGGTTCATGGACACAATGTCGATGCACACATGCGTGAGTGGCGTGACGAGCTACCAGCGCACCGTGCTCAAAGCCAAGAACAGGGAACCGGACCCCACTGACGACTACTGGATGGAAATCAGCTCGCTCAACAGCCTTACCGAGGTACATCTTAAAATGCGCCGTGAAACTGTACAAATTTAACGGAAAACCCGGTCAATATTAAGTTTGGATCTACGACTTAGCTTTAACGGCCACTTTAGCCTAGTTGGTAGTGACCCTGCCTACGAAGCAAGAGGTCCTGGGTTCAAATCCCGGTAAGGGCATTTATTTGTGTGATGAGCACGAATATTTGTTCCTGAGTTATGGATGTTTTCTATGTATTTAAGTATTTATTTATCTGTATAAGTATGTTTATCGTCGTCTAGTACCCATAGTACAAGCTCTGCTTAGTTTGGGACTAGGGTTACCATATGACAGGCGTTTGCCGCATTTGACAGGCATTTTAAGGTTTAGACAGGCGTGCAGCCGGCATTGGTCTGAGACAGGCATTTTTAAAAATCACATCCTTCTTCATTATTATCTGTTGGCTTTTACTTATTACTCACAGCGTTTTGCTTTAGACAGGCATTTTTCTGAAAAAATCAGGCATTTTAGGTACCATAGACAGGCATCCCTCTATTTACATATGGTAACCCTATTTGGGACTAGGTCGATTTGTGTAAGATTGTCCCCTAATATATTTTTTTTTTTTACTTAGATGAGCATTCCTCAAAAACTACACAGTGAATAAATAACTGTAGAAAATTAAAAAAATATTGAAACCCCCAACACAGCCGGCACCGGGTTTGAATAAGTATTTAATAAAACCGAAGTGAGTGTCGGAACCTTATTAATTTAAGTACCCACTCAGTAGTCACTCTTAATTTTGTGATGTACCTATTTGCTTATCTAAATGTGTTAAGTTAAATGAAGAACAGCTTGCTATTACCTAGTATGAGTTAGTTTCTTAATTTTATATACTTAGTTTTCTTACTCTTACTTAAAAACTGTTACCCACATTGGAAGAGCGGTGTCTCTTAGCACAGGTATCACGTATACTTAAAAAGAGGCACCAACCTTTGTTACTATGTATCCATAAGTGATTGAATAAACGATTTTTATTTATTTATTTGTTATTTATTACCTAGTGAGAGTTTAAACTTTCTGCCAACAAACTGCTATGCAGTTTGGCAGAGGTATATAGATAAGTATTTCTGTACTTCTTTTGTTTGTTTATGAGTAAATAAATTAAAAAAAAATAGGGATGTTGACACCACCAATCAGCTGACGCACTGTTTATGAGCTGTCAAAACACAATTCTCCCATAGAGTTTGAATGGCAATAGCAAACTATGACGTCACTTGTTCGCCAACTCAATCAACTAACTATTTATTTGTTTTAAAGCAACAAAAAATCTAATTTTGCAATTAATCGAAAATTAATCTGGGTTTTAGGGCTAAAATAAAGCGTTTTTTTTACTGGAGTCGTGTCTTCGAATTATTTTTTATTGGCGTCAACATCCCTTTTTATAACCCATTTATGAGTCGAAATAGGCCCTATACCACGAAGAGCGAAATTCAACCTCGTTTCATGCCGTTCCGCTCACGTTAATGGTATTTATTACGAGAGTGAGAGGGACCGCACGATCCGAACTTCGAACTTCGAATTTCGTAGTAACCCCCAAGTTCTTTTTATAGTATACGGATCTCATTGGAGCGTATTGTAATATTGTAAAGAAGTCTATACTGTATGAAACAGGATTAAGTTTTTATAATGACGGGCGTATTTCCGACCTTTGGAGAAGTATGACCCTTAGGGCGCGTTTCGATGAAAGCTGTGCGAGTTAGCAGAGAGCGGTGTGCGAGGAAATAATCCACCAATTGTAACACTTTGTAATTTAAATGAAGTTTTCTTATTGGTGGGTTTCTCCTCGCACACCGCTTAGCTACCTCGCATAGCTCGGGCGAAAACGCGCTCTTATCACCCCGTTTATCTCCTAAGGTCCACAGGTTATACTGCGGCGTGCCAGTGGACAAGCAAACCCGCGACGTGTTCGTGGACGGCACCATGCCAGACGTCCACGACAACTTCCAGAAACTGATGGCGTATTGCGCCAACGACGTGATCGCCACCCATAATGTTCTGGGAGCTCTGTTGCCGCTGTTTCTTGAGCGGTTCCCCCATCCCGTCACGCTCGCTGGCATGCTTGAATTGGGTGAGTTGAAGCGATAACCACAAATTATACAGTTAGGTAGCACCAACTTCGAGGAAGGTCAAACGACGAATCCGACTCTGCTGGGGCGTTCGGGAAACTCTACAATATGTTGTCATCCAATACTTGTACTGGAGTGTCGCAAGTCAAAAATCTTTGACTACTCTGTTGCCAGTGTTGTATGGCATAGGAACGTGGCCGCTGACGAGGTCATCATTAAAAAGATTCAGTGACAAATAATAATCTGGTAGTATTTTGTCTATTAAACATTTATTTTTATTTTTTATGCTAACCACTTTGACACGAAACAGATACGTGTTTAGTTTACCGCAAGTCAAACCGCTTGTCTTCGTGACTTGCAAGAACTCTTAACAATAGTTTAGTCGATTAGCTGTCGCTTCTTTCTAATATCTAATCTTCTAATATATAAAAAAAATGTCGAACTCCTCCGAAACGGCTTGACCGATTTTTATGATTTTTTTGCCTATATTTGGTATGTCTGAGAATAGGTCTTAGGATATTTTTATACCCCTATTCTTCGCAGACGGAGTCGCAGGCAACAGCTAGTGTCTATAAATCAAATAGCCTCTCTTATTATCTACAGGATCAGCTTATTTACCCGTGAATTCGAACTGGCTGCAGTACATAGACTCGTCAGAAACTATATTCGAGGATTTGAAGTTAGAGTCGAAACAGATCTTATCTCAAAAAGCTGACGAAGCGTGTAAGCTAATGGATAACGAGGCCTACAAAAAAGACCTATGGATGTGGGACCAAGACTGGTCTACTCAAACTTTGAAATTAAAAAAAACAGCGCCGAAAAAGAAAAAAAACAGTGACGTCTCAGAAGTGAAACTGGCCACGCATGTATACAAAACACAACGTTCGGAAACAGAATTCGATGTCATTTGCAATGAATTTATAGAAGCGATGGAGGATAAATTTTTCCAGCCAGATACAATTGACGATGTGGATGCGTTGGCCAAAAAGTTTGCGTATCTGTTTAGTTTGAAAGAGTCTTTACCTGTAAAAAGGCCGTATTTGGCCGGTTATCCGGCTTGGTACAGAAAACTTTGCACTAAACCAACGAAAGAACCTGATTGGGAACCAGGTGCTACAAATATTACTACTAGTATGCAGGTGAGAAATAAATTAATAGATAAAATTAATGTGGATATATCGGGATGAATGGCGAAAATGGGGGGAGGCCTTTGCCCAGCAGTGGGACACTTCTCCAGGCTAATTAATAATAATAATAATAATAATGTGAATATAATTTTTTTTTAATTTTCGTAAAGCTTGTCCTTCAACTCTAGCTTAGCCTTTCAGAAATGTATGTTTTGATCTCGCCAGAAACGGACTGACTGACTGAATTGATATTCTGAAACAAATAATAGTTTAAACGATTTAAAGAATGTCGTTGGCGATGAGGGATGGTTGTATGGTAATGGTAGACGGAAGTACCGGTGGATACTTAGGGCCGGCGCTCACTGACGGCATGGCATGGCACGGCAGGTTATGCGTTGCGTCATACCGCAGCATCCCTCGGCACGTCGCGGCATCGTGGTATCGAAATAAAGTAACATGAATTCTAAACTCATTGAAATAAGATTAAAAATAACTTGATTAGTATAAAATCCTTTGCCGTGACACGCGGTGCCGTGCCGGCAGTGAGCGCCGACCCTTAACAGCGACGTTTGGAAATAATTTGCGCTTTATTATTGAACACTTTGTACAGAAAATCGAGATTTTATTCATGAGCGTGTAATGTTCATCGCTAAATAAAGAGGTTTTCTAAATGACCGACTTTCGTCCGTCTGTTTACCTGAGAGCCATTCACAGTGGCGATTTGCGAACGTATTGAAAGCGGAGCGAGCGCGCAGCGTGTTCGCCACGAGCGCACAACGGATTCGCCACGAATGCGTAACGTTATCGTCGCGAGCGCGCAGCGAATTCGTCGCGTCTGGCTGTTGTGCTCCTCTACTACAACTATGAAGTTTCTGAATATTGACCATGTAACAAAAGAAATGTTTATTTTCTTTCTTTCTTTTAAAATATCGAAAACTTTTTTTTCTGAAACCGTTAACTTTTAAGATTGTCATAAAACTAACCTGAACCTAACTTAATGGGTTCTATGCGATGCCGTTCGTTTTAATCAATCCTAAATAATAAAAAAAACAAATATATTCTGGGACCATTCACACCAATCGACCTAGTCCCAAAGTAAGCAAAGCTTTTGTTATGGGTTCTAGGCAACGGATAAACATACTTAAATAAGTAGATATTAACCATCCAAGACTCGAGAACGTTCGTATGTTTCAATGAAATAAATGAAGAAGCTTTACTGCGCGGACGAAGTCGCGGGCACCAACTAGTAATAAATATAACGATGAATTCTCACAAATGATGAATCCGGACTTTAAAATTTTCATAGAAATATCTGCCCCGACCGGGAATCGTAACCAGGACCTCAAGCTTCGTATTCAAGTTCTCTAATCAGTAGATCATTCGGTCGTCCTGAATCCTCAGAAGTTTACGGTTTCAGCAAAAAAAACTTCGGTATTTTAACAATTCGATATACATAATATTAGCGTTCGATATTCAAATCCGTGCTCATTCCCACTTTCAGATAACTCCCAAACTCCTCCGTTTATCCTGGGAGGGTTACCCCCTCCATTATATCCAAGGGGAGGGGTGGGGGTTCCTAGTCCCTTTTCGGAGGGAAAATGACACAGAGGAAATGCCGAGGTTGCCTCTGGCTGAGTTGCTGGAAAAATGCCCTGTGGCACAATGCAAGGAAAGCCAAGATCAAGAGGAGGATTGCTTTGTGCTGCCGAAGACTGTTGAAGTGAGCTTATTGATTATTTATTTATATAGATGTCGCTAAAAAGTAAAAAAATAAATGGAGTTGAAAAAATAAAAATACAAGAAAAGATACTTCATACCCAACTTGTTAAAGTATGGCTTAGTAGCGACATCTCTTGACCGGGTGAGCGGTTAGTTCCGAAGGGGTGTTAACGTCTCTCGATGAGAGCTTAACATAGATGGCGCTGTATCACTGCATAATGTGATTTATCAAGCTGAGATGTGCGATGCATAGGAAAAATTTGTGTCTTAACTCCTGACCAGTGGTGGTGTAGAGGTTTAGGTTTAGGACCTGGGTTCGATTCCCAGCGCTGGACTTTTTTCTGGGGTTTTTCTGTGCATCCATGTTTCAGTTTGTATCTAGTATGAAATTTTTGTACTTGTATTCAAGATTTATGATGCTTCATATCCCAGGAAGACCAAGGCAGAAGGGCGTACTTTGCTAGAAAGAAATATGATGAAAAGGCGGCAGCGAACCAATACCACGGATTGGGTGTATGGTGCGGTATACAGCTGCAAGGTTAGTAGCTATTCTACTAATATGATGAAAAGGCGGCTGCGAACCAATACCACGGATTGGGTGTATGGTGCGGTATACAGCTGCAAGGTTAGTAGCTATTCTACTAATATGATGAAAAGGCGGCTGCGAACCAATACCACGGATTGGGTGTATGGTGCGGTATACAGCTGCAAGGTTAGTAGCTATTCTACTAATATGATGAAAAGGCGGCTGCGAACCAATACCACGGATTGGGTGTATGATGCGGTATACAGCTGCAAGGTTAGTAGCTATTCTACTAATATGATGAAAAGGCGGCTGCGAACCAATACCACGGATTGGGTGTATGGTGCGGTATACAGCTGCAAGGTTAGTAGCTATTCTACTAATATGATGAAAAGGCGGCTGCGAACCAATACCACGGATTGGGTGTATGGTGCGGTATACA
Source organism: Archips crataeganus (assembly GCA_947859365.1). Classification (NCBI taxonomy): domain Eukaryota; kingdom Metazoa; phylum Arthropoda; class Insecta; order Lepidoptera; family Tortricidae; genus Archips; species Archips crataeganus. The sequence continues at coordinate 15,570,172 of OX402064.1, forward strand.
GCTGCAAGGTTAGTAGCTATTCTACTAATATGATGAAAAGGCGGCTGCGAACCAATACCACGGATTGGGTGTATGGTGCGGTATACAGCTGCAAGGTTAGTAGCTATTCTACTAATATGATGAAAAGGCGGCTGCGAACCAATACCACGGATTGGGTGTATGATGCGGTATACAGCTGCAAGGTTAGTAGCTATTCTACTAATATGATGAAAAGGCGGCTGCGAACCAATACCACGGATTGGGTGTATGGTGCGGTATACAGCTGCAAGGTTAGTAGCTATTCTACTAATATGATGAAAAGGCGGCTGCGAACCAATACCACGGATTGGGTGTATGGTGCGGTATACAGCTGCAAGGTTAGTAGCTATTCTACTAATATGATGAAAAGGCGGCTGCGAACCAATACCACGGATTGGGTGTATGGTGCGGTATACAGCTGCAAGGTTAGTAGCTATTCTACTAATATGATGAAAAGGTGGCTGCGAACCAATACCACGGATTGGGTGTATGGTGCGGTATACAGCTGCAAGGTTAGTAGCTATTCTACTAACATGATGAAAAGGCGGCTGCGAACCAATACCACGGATTGGGTGTATGGTGCGGTATACAGCTGCAAGGTTAGTAGCTATTCTACTAATATGATGAAAAGGCGGCTGCGAACCAATACCACGGATTGGGTGTATGATGCGGTATACAGCTGCAAGGTTAGTAGCTATTCTACTAATATGATGAAAAGGCGGCTGCGAACCAATACCACGGATTGGGTGTATGGTGCGGTATACAGCTGCAAGGTTAGTAGCTATTCTACTAATATTATAATTTATAAATGAGAAGTTTGTGAAGACGTTTAAATGTTTGGACATTTGGATGTTTTTAGTCAATCACGCAATAACGATTGAACGGATTTGGCTGAAACTTTGTGTAAAATTAACAAACGCAAACTGTGGCTATCACGATTATATTATAGTATTAATATAATTAACTACGTTACTAATAGTTATTTATGTCACTGGTTCATATTGAGAGGGGTTAAAACACGAGTGTGCGTTCGTTTCATAATAAGATCACACGAGTGTAATAATCCTAAATATGCACAGTCACCAAACACCAGACATTTCACATCACAAATAGGTACAGTAACTTTACAGTAAATACAGTAAAAAAAACAACTGACATTTATATATTTTTTAAATTCATAAACAATCTAGACTTGAGTCGATTCCGATTCTCAAATCGATTGTAACATTCGAGATTAAAAAAATGACCCGGGAAAAAAAAAATACATTGAACGAAACTACAATCGACTAATTCGATAATCACAATCAAATATGATTCTTTTGTTTAAGATTTTTTTTATACAATGTAGGCTAGCGTTTGACCACAATCGCGCCTGATGGAAAGCGAAGATGAAATTAATGAATGAATGAAGATGAGATGGAGATGTTCGAAATTCGAATTTAATTTAAGTTTCGATTTCCATAGTTTAATGTTAACAGATGCAGCTACAGATACAGGTTTTTTAATATAGGCCATTCGCTAATCGCTTCTGAACATATTATAAGGAAGCTATAACATGGATATCCCTACATAGATAAACACTGTTAAATTACAGGTTGCTGTCACTTCTTAAGGCTACCGCATAAAGGCGGCCCTAAGTATAAGGTCGGCAATCCATTGGCGAGAGATTTCCTAGACATGTTCAGTCAGAACGTGCTGTCCGCTCAAGGGAATGATGCTGAAAAGGTAACACGAAATGGCAATAAACAAAAAATAAAATAATTAATGGGCCTATTTTTATTTTGTTGTATGTTTTGATTTTTTTAATTTGGAATATTGTATGTAAGTCCTGCTCAGAATCACGAGCTTTTCGATCCTACTAGGAGAAAAAAAGTTGTCCCAAAACTTCCATACAATTTTCGATTCTTCCATTTAGTTACGGTCATTTAAAGTCTACGAGAAATGGTAACTCAACGGAAAAAAAAATTTGGGACACCACTAGTTCTCCTAGTAGGATCGAAAAAGCTCGTGATTGAAGGCGGTTTGCTAATTTCCAAATTGGTCTTAGCCGTTATGCGCAAAAGACAAAAACATTATTTATTTTAGGTGTTGTCTTTTGGCCGTATGATGTCCTATTGGCGTAACAACCGCGAGCGGATCGGGGGGCAGCAAGTAGTGTGGTTGCCGCAACACGCGTTGCCTTCTGCCTTGCGTGGGATACGGAGCTACGGGGCTATATTGCCGCAAGTCGTCGCGTGCGGCACTTTGACTAGAAGGTAAAATAACAACCGCGAGTAGAAAGGGGGGCAGTATAATTGCCGCAACACACGTTGCCATCTGCCTTACGTGGCATGCGGCGCGTGGCATGGTTCTATAATGGCCTAGGATAGGAATCGAATTGGTTGACTGAATATAGCCTGAGATGATGATGATGATGATTCAATATTCCCCGCGATCCAGAGCCAGCGAGCCGACGTGGATGACAGCTAGTAACGCGCAGAAGGACCGAATCGGCTCCGAGCTGCGAGCGATGGTGCAAGCGCCGCCGGGGTACAAGTTCATCGGCGCCGACGTCGATTCACAGGTTAGTTAAGAGGGTTTATACCTGCTGAGCTGGCAACGTTGCATTTTTGTTAGTTTTTCTCGATTATTCCATAAAAATTGAATGAAAATTAAAAATGTTTTGTATACAGATTATTCTAATATATAAGTTAATGTGTCTACTGCGATAATAATTCGTGATAGACTTTTATTTTCTTTAAAAACGAACAAATTATTACATAACGGTTTTTAAAGAAAATAAAAGTCTTATCAGGAATTATTATTGCAGTAGACACATTAACTTATATATTAGAACACAAAACATTTTTAATTTTTGTTAAATTTTTATGGAATAATCGAGAAAAACTAACAAAAATGCAACGTTGCCAGCTCAGCAGGTATAAACCCTCTTAAAGAAAGAAATACGAAAGATAATATTTATTACACAAGCTAAAAGTTTACATGTAGCAGTATCCGGTAAATTTTTAAATATTTAAGCAAAACCCGATTCTCTTTTTTTAATTGCAATAAACAAATTATATTTTTTTCAAAGATGAGTGTTTTTCTCCTCCTTTCTCATTCCTTCTCTTTTCTTCTTTTCCTATTTTTCTTCTTCTCCTTTTAATGAACTGAAAAAATTACTTTGCTCACCCGCGGCCGCGACCTTACGATAGTTACGTTTTGTAAGAAATGCGTGTTCATGCAGTACGCTTAGTATAAGTTTTCCTTCACTTCAATACTTCTCGATCGCGTTTACGTAAAAATTTCAATTCTATGGAAACATGGAAGCGCGCGCGCGGAGACGCTGTCCATGTTTCCCTAGTAATTGATTTTTTACGTAAACGCGATCGAGAAGTATTTTGGTGAAGTAAAACTTATACTAAGCGTACAGTTCCTCGACCTCCACACTTACAGTGAGAAGTTACAGTGACAAGTTATAACTTATAACGTTTGCTTTGGTTTGTTAGTCTCACATTTGGTAGCATAGCGTACGGTTGTGGTGCCAACTCTGAAGATGCGCTCTGGTCGAGTTCGAAACGCGTCAGTGTAGTTTGGTGGTGGTGATGGTTGGGTTTGTGTGATTTGTGTGTGTCTGTACAGTGTGGAGGTGGAGGAACTGCATGAACACTCATTTCTTACATAAACGTTACTATCGTAAGGTCGCGGGTGGGCAAAATAATTGTTTCAGTTCATTAATATAGTTAAGTATACTAACAAATATTAAAATGTGTGTATGAATATTGTATAAATTTTGACTAAGAAAAATAATTTGATAATAGTGACTCCAAAATGATATCCATCATCTTTTGTTGTTTTTGCTGTGCCCTTGCAGGGCGTCACACGTATACCAATATATTTTTAAGATCCTTGTCTGTAATGTGACTTGCAATAATGAAACTATAACTATAACTATAATATGGACCTCCGCAAAGTAACGTTTGATTCAATAAATTTATTTTCCTTATTTCTTCTTCATTCTAGACAAAAAAAAAAAATTTTTCTTAAAGCCTTGGCTCACCTAAGTCCCCCTATTTATTTTCCTGTAGCTATTTTTCTCCTATTTGATTCAAAATTGATGGTTATTCTTTTATGTTTATTTTTTTTATATCCTAGGAGCTATGGATAGCGGCTCTCCTAGGCGACTCTTCCTTGTCGAGTTGTGGTAGCACAGCACTGGGCTGGGCTGTGCTGGCGGGAGACAAGTCTCGACGAACAGATGTGCACTCGCTCACCGCACGTGCCGCTGACATCTCACGCGCGCACGCTAAAGTCATCAACTATGCCAGGATATATGGTGAGCTGGGTACTGGTACCGTGACTTAGGATGTCTGGACAGCGTCTCCCCCAGGCAACTCTTCACTGTCGAGTTGCGACAAGTCTCGACGAACAGACGTGCACTCGCTTACCTATACAGTTCGCGCCGCCGACATCTCCCGCGCGCACTTAACTCATCAACTATGCCTGGAGCCCAGGTTATACGGTGAGCTGCGTATTTTGATACTGTGTCTTAGGATCTCTAGGCAGCGGCTCCCTCAGGCGACTCTTCGCTGTCGGCCTGCGGCGAACCCGTGCTGGGCCGACATCCTGCTAAGATACCTACGCTAAAGTCATCAACCATTTCAGGATATACGGTAAGTTGGTTCGGTGGCAACTGTGTATTCTAGAAGCTCTGGGTAGCGGCTCTCTTACGGCCCGGCCACGAACTCGCGCGTTTGGCGGCGCGGCAAGCGTTTTCTGTGTTCATTAACGACCGCTTTAGCCTAGTTGGTAGTGACCTGAGAAGAAGAAGAGGTCCTGGGTTCAAATCCCGGTAAGGGCATTTATTTGTGTGATGAGCACGAATATTTGTTCCTGAGTTATGGATGTGTTCTATGTATTTAAGTATTTATTTATCTATATAAGTATGTTTATCCGTTGCTTAGTACCCATAACACAAGCTTTGCTAAGCTTACTATGGGACTAGGTCAATTGGTGTGAATTGTCCCATGATATTTTTTTTTTATTTTTTTTTTTATTGCGCAGCTAGACGCTCGCCGTACAGTGGTTACCTGACGGCACACGCAAAGAACTGATAAAACGCTTGCCGCGCCGCCAAACGCGCGAGTTCGTGGCCGGGCCGTTAGGCGACTCTTCATTGTCGAGTTGCGAAAAGTCTCGACCTACAGACGTGCTCTCGCTCACAGCTCACGCCGCCAACGTTTCACGCGCGCACGCTGAAGTGTAGGATTTGAGTTATCAAGTCGTATATTATTGTTGTTGTATTGTATGTATGTATGTATGTAAAACTCTTTATTGTACGTAAAGCATGAAAATTAACAGTTAACAAGAGAAACAGATGTACAAAGGCGAACTTATCCCTTAAAGGGATCTCTTCCAGTTAACCTTTGAACGATTGACAGGACACCAGAGACAAGAGTAGGCATACAATGCAGAGTAAAAAGAGTCGAAATCAAAAGTAAACCCAAACCAATAAACTTAACATAATCAATACAGAAACATACAAAGAATACACGCAAGTACACACTAATATAATATATCATGAATACAGAAGACTAATACATATCATAACAACATAAATAGACTAACTACATAAAAATTACATAAATACATTAATATACGCATATACACTAAACAGAGAATACAATAGAGGTTGTCTCTATTTAAGAGGAACTGTCAAGCCAGCTGTATTGAGGGCTATGCTCGGAGTTTCTCTGCGGGATCACATTAGAAATGACAAAATCCGCGCAAGAACTAAAGTCACTGGCGTAGCTCGAAGAATCGCCAAACGCAAGTGGCAGTGGACGCACATCGCTCGTAGAACTGATGGCCGATGGAGCCAAAAGGTTCTGGAGCGGCGTACACGGACCGGAAAACGCAGCGTAGGTAGGCGTCCAACAAGCTGGAGGGATGAACTGGTTAAGGTTGCGGGAACGCAGAGTTTGGCGAATCTTGGGGGCGTCTATGTTCAGCAGTGGACGACTTTAGGCTGAAATGATGACAACGATGTTACTTTATTCTCAGGGGCTGGCCAATCATTCGCCGAAAGACTTCTAAAGCAGTTCAATCCCACTATGACGATATCAGAAGCAAAGAGTAAAGCGGCGAAGATGTACGCCTCCACCAAAGGGAGAAGGGTTTATGTGCTGAAAAGGAAATATATGGAGGGGATGATGGACGGAGATTTGGATGATGTTAAGGTATTTAACTAACCTTTAACCACAAACTGAAACATGGATGCACAGGAAAACCCAGAAAAAGGACCAGTTCCGGGAATCGAACTCAGGTCCTCAGCATTCCGTGTTGCGTGCTAAACCCCTACACCACAACTGGTCGAGACATAGACACTATATTTTTCCTATGCATCACACATCTCAGCTTGCTTAATCACTTATTGTAGCGATACTAGCGACATCTTTGCTAATACTCTCAACGGGAGACATCAACACTCCTAAGCAATTTTATTAAGATTGGTTTTTGGAGTCTTGGAATACAAGCATTTGTATTTAGTATGATTATATATGGATTACACGGGATAACCGTAAAAGTAAAAAAATGGAGTTTTTTGTTCGCGTCTCTCCTGTGGACATTGCAAAAGTTAAGGGTCTATAGCCAATAGTTTTTAGTCAAGTCTATATCGGCGTGTGGGACGCCTGGCCAACTTTCGGCCCATTTAAATAAATCTTAAATTTGCTGACTCGAAGTCGCTAGGTAATTTTATGTCCACACAGACGACTTTTGTTTCTTTTGTTGTGTATGACCCTAATACAAAAAGACTCCAAAAAACCAATCCTAAAGCGTAATTTTATACCTAATTACATTTAGGTACTAGAAATGTCGGGATACCAAGCTATAAGGTTGGCCAAGATGAGCGGCAAGAGGGTGGAAGAGATGTTCGAACGGCCGCGGTGGATCGGCGGCACAGAATCAGAGATGTTCAATAAACTAGAAGACATTGCCGGTATTTATGTTATTAGACTTTATTAGTATAACATAAGATTGCTTTTGTATTATACAAGATGTTCAGTGTTGCCACATGTCTCGGAGTTTCATCTGTCGGTTATTTTTCATTCCGATGGTCACACACAGTGGACTTTTACGTCCTACCGACATTACGAAAAGCAGTGGAAACTTAGTAGCTTGATTTATGGCCTCACAACCCTCTCTGAGTTCGAGCCCTTGGTCGCGTCTCGGAATTTTTCGGAATTTATATGCAAAAATTACATTTAAATTTTACCATGAGCCTTACGGTGAAGGAAAACATTGTGAGGAAACTTGCACACACCTGAGAAGAAATTCAATGGTGTATGCGAAGTTCCCAATCCGCACTGGGCTCGCGTGGGAACTACGGCAAGCCCTCTTAATATGAGAGTACGCCTGTGGCCTGCAATGGGACTTATGCATCAATTGATGCCTAAATTGAATAAAGAATTTTGACTTTGACTTTGACTTTGACTTTGATAGGCTGGGATGATGATGATGGTGTTATAATATGCCAACCAATGTTTACATGGCTTGTAATTGAAATGTATAAATGATGATGAACTATTACTATTACTATAGGTACACAAGACTTATCTTATCACGCATTAATATCGGTACACTGACGAGCAAAAATAAAGGGTCGGTTACAAAAATGACGATAACTACAAAACCCGCTGTGATAGCTTCTCCGAGTAAAATGAGCTTAGTAAAGGGTTTTATTCCGAACTAGCTTTTGCCCGCGACTCCGTCCGCGTAGAATTAGTAATTTGGACAGCTTATTTTTTTATCCAATTTGCTTTTTCATCAATTACGGTTCTCCTTAGTTCCGCGATATAAAAAAAAATACCCCCCCCCGCACCCCCCTCCCAACCCAACCCTCCACCAAACCCTCCCCCGCACACCCGCGTTCAAATTCACCACCGTACTCCCAAGTCAAGCGTGCCTATAGAAGTTTTACTTCAAAAACCCCCGATTTTGAAACATTCTTCCGCTCCGCTCCGCTGCTATTGGTGTTAGCGTGATGATTATATAGCCTATAGCCTTCCTCGATAAATGTGCTATCTAACACTGAAAGAATTTTTCAGACCGGAGCAGTAGTTCCTGAGATTAGCGATTAGCGTGTTCAAACAAAAAAACCTGTTCGATGAATTCTTAAAATAGACGTATCATTCTTATTTGTGAACCGATTCAAATGAAACAAACACTAAATGTTAATCCAAGAAAATACCAACATATCAGTGAAAACCGCATCCTTCTAGGTTAAGCCGTTTCTGAGATTAGCGCGCACAAACGCACAGACAAACAGACAAACAGACAATAATTCTAAAAATCATTGTTTTTGGTTCTATTGCGCTAATAAATAGCCCTAGTGACAGTTTTTCTCAAATATCTTCAATGTACAGACACCGACTTGTTACAGATTTATTATATGTATAGATAGATTAAACTTTTTCTTGTAAAGAATAAACCTTTTTACCAAACTCATTTTAGTCGAAGAAGCTATCACAGCGGGTTTTGTAGTTATCGTTATTTCTGTAACCGACCCTTTATCTTTGCTCGTCAGTGTATTTACCTCGACGTTAACATTGACGTGTTTAGTCCCGTGTATGGTAATAGTTAGGGTAAATCGCCAACAAAGGTCTCTACCCATTAGACCGTATCATACCATGACCGTGCTATGAACGTATCAGAGGCGCTACTACGAAATTCGAAAATCGAAGTTCGTATCGTATTATCCCTCTCACTCTCGTGTCAAATCATATTAGCGTGAGCGGGACGGCACGAAACGAAGTTCGAATTATGCACTTCGTGGTAGGGCCTCAGACACGACAAGCAACACCATACATGCGACGCGACGATGTTGGTCGCTGACGGAACGGTCTCGTCGGCATAGTCTCATGTATTTCAATACAAAGAATATTTTTCTCAAAAATATCCGTAAAAGTTGACATTATTCTTTACATATCAGAACGGTGCATAGTTTATGGTCAGTAAAAAAATTAAAAAGTTAAAAACATTGCAGGCTCGATAAACTCGACAACAATGTCGCATACAAATTCCATTATTGTCGAGTCTCAAACTTTTAAAAAGTTAAAACGGCCATGGTGTTAAGTTGGTACTATTCGTATACAGCCAAATCAAATGACCGGTATCAGTTGTTTTGTTGGAACTCCAGACTTTTTTTATTGTGTTTGAAACAGCTTGTGGTGTTTTCGGTAGAAAAATACACCTGCAGTTTTTTTTTTAATGGAAAAAGGCGGGAAAGGGTTTAATGACATTTAATTTCAAGTGATTTGCAATTCTTTGTACCTATTTAAGTTAATAAAAGTTTATTCTATTTTTTTTCCTTCACCATTTTTGAGAAAAGCTTTATATTAGTCTCGGCTGGAATAGCTATTGCTGGCTTCGTATTATTTAAACGGACTCGCAAGCTCGTCCGTTTAATACTCATACTCAGCCAGCAATTGCCTACTTCCAGGCCACGACAATAATGTACTTTTTTTGCCTGACACGCTCCTATTACAGTCATGGTATGATACGGTGTAGTGAGAAGATACCTTAAATGGCCACTCTTCAATAACTAGCCCCCCTCATACTGAAAATGAACTCTGTTCTCCTACAAACAGAATTCAATTTAGTATAACGTGGCCAGCTATTGAAGGGTGGCAGTAATTAACACGTTATCCTCATCATCATCAGCCTATATTCGTCCACTGCTGGACATAGGCCTCTCCCATAATTAACACCTTATACTAAAAATTCATTTAATTATGGGTGAATAGAGTTCATTTTTTTTTTTAGTATAATGTGGCCAGTTATTGTCGATTTACCCTATTTATAATATTTCTTTTAGAATCAGATTCCTCGTCGACTGCGTTTCTGTCGGTTAGATTAACTGGGATATTCCTTTTAGAATCGGATTCCCCGTCGACAGCGTTCTTATCTGGTCGCTTGTCTCGGGCGTTGGAGCATGCGCACGGCCGCTGGGCCGGCACGCGGCTCAACTGGGCGGTACAGTCCGCCGCAGCAGACTACCTCCATCTCATGCTAGCCAGCATGCGACACCTGGTACCAAAAGCCAGGTAAGAGGAACTCAGTGTCATTTTTAGGGTTCCGTACCTAAAGGGTACAAACGGGACCCTATTCACCCTATTACTGAGGCTCCGCTGTACCCTGTGAATCCAATACACTGTAACTGCGATAGACAGTGTACTGAAGATACAGTGTACTGGATTCACAGGGTACCGCTGTCCGTCCGTCTGTTAATAGAAAGTATACACCGTGAAATTTTAGTGGTTGTTTTCCCGAAACGAGGTGATTTAGTATCGATTGTACAATCGATTTATAATTACTATTTTGACTGGAGTCAAAAATCCCATTGTGAAAAACGACAGTCGAAAATGACCGCAAACCAATAGTAACGCTTCGTTGGTACAAGTAGCGTACGATCGTACGATAGGTTAGGTACCAACGAAGCGTTACTATTGGTTTGCGGTCATTTTCGACTTTCGTTTTTCACAATTGGATTTTTGACTCTAGTCAAAATAGTAATTATAAATCGATTGTACAATCGAAACTAAATCACCTCGTTTCGGGAAAACAACCACTAAAATTTCACGGTGTATAGAAGAATATTGTTTTGTCTGTCTGGAACGTGTCTGAAACACTCGGTGTCTGTAGATATAAAATATATGAATCGACCTTTAAGGGTGAAACGGTAACAGATAGAGTTTTCGCATTTATACCTTTATTATTATTTATTTTAAGAGGGTTTATACCTATTGAGCAGGCAACGTTGCATTTTTGTTAGTTTTTCTCGATTATTCCATAAAAATCGATGAAAATTAAAAATGTTTTGTATACAAATTGTTCTAATATATAAGTTAATGTGTCTACTGCAATAATAATTCGTGATAAGACTTTTATTTTCTTTAAAAACCGTTAGGTAATAATTTGTTAGTTTTTAAAGAAAATAAAAGTCTATCATGAATTATTATCGCAGTAGACACATTAACTTATATATTAGAACAATTTGTATACAAAACATTTTTAATTTTCATTTAATTTTTATGGAATAATCGAGAAAAACTAACAAAAATGCAACGTTGCCAGCTCAGCAGGTATAAACCCTCTTTAAGATTTTTTTTATTATAAGAGGGAGGCAAACGAGCAAGCGGGTCATCTGATGGAAAATGATCACCACCGCCCATAAATATCAACAACTCAAAGAGTCACTGATCTGTTGCCTGCCTTTAAAAAGGAGAGGGAATAGGGGAGAGGAAGGGGGAAAGGTATTGGGCCCCCGGCGCTCTCACTGACCGTACGAAACGCAGCAGGAGTACTGCTGATTCAGGCCGGTGTTCTGTGAGAGGGTGGTACTGCCCCGGACGAGCCGGCCCATTCGAGATGCAGCGGCTAGCTACAACATGGCTCTACCACTACAAAAATTATGGATTTATTTTATTATATTAATTTCAGATTCTGCCTTAGTTTTCACGACGAAGTGCGTTACTTGGTACCAGAAGACCAGAAGTATGAAGCGGCTCTCGCGCTGCATGTCACCAATCTCCTTACAAGAGCGTTTTGCTCTCAAAGGTGAGGTTATTTTTGTATATTTCAAACTAAATACAAACTGAAATATAGATGCACAGAAAAAACCCCAGAAAAAAGACCAATGCTGGGAATCGAACCCAGGTCCTCAGCGTTCCGTGCTGCGTGCTTACCCCTACACCAACACTGGTCTTAGACCAGCTGAGGACCGCGGAACGCTGAGGACCTGGGTTCGATTCCCAGCATTGGTCTTTTTTCTGGGGTTTTTTCTGTGCATCTATATTTCAGTTTGTATTTAGTTTGAAATATATGGTTTCACGGGATGACCGTAAAAGTAATAAAAAATGAAGTTGAAGAAAATAAAAAAATAAATAGAAAAAGATACTTCATACTTAACTTGTTATTTTTGTAGTTTTTGAAACGAACGTTTAATTCATTTGCGGAAAAGCTTTTTTTGTTAATTTTGACAATTTGTTTTATAATAGTTACTCGTAAAGTAATCGGGGATTTTAGGGATGTATACACCGTGAAATTTTAGTGGTTGTTTTCCCGAAACGAGGTGATTTAGTTTCGATTGTACAATCGATTTATAATTACTATTTTGACTGGAGTCAAAAATCCAATTGTGAAAAACGACAGTCGAAAATGACCGCAAACCAATAGTAACGCTTCGTTGGTACCTAACCTATCGCACGATCGTACGCTACTTGTACCAACGAAGCGTTACTATTGGTTTGCGGTCATTTTCGACTTTCGTTTTTCACAATTGGATTTTAGACTCCAGTCAAAATAGTAATTATAAATCGATTGTACAATCGAAACTAAATCACCTCGTTTCGGGAAAACAACCACTAAAATTTCACGGTGTATATCTCTCTCTTTTATTTACACGGAAGCGATTATCTTTTGTTCGTTTCTTGGGCTAGAAAAAAGTCGACAGTTCATATTTCACTCGCCGGCGGTGGGACCAGTGCCTAACAAACTTACTTTTTTTTAGAGTCGGCATAAACGACCTCCCCCTATCCGTGGCGTTCTTCACATCAGTAGAAGTGGACCAGGTGTTGAGAAAAGAAGCCGATCTCTGCTGTACCACGCCTTCCAACCCCCACGGTCTGGAAAAGGGTTACGGGATACCTAGTGGGGAGTCATTGAACATACATCAAGTGATAGATAAGTACAATAGTAAATAAACGTTATTAAAAACTTATGAGACTTTACTTTTAATAATTTTAATTTAATACATTTCATAAAATATATATATATATATATATATATATATATATATGTAGATACTAGCTGTTGCCCACGAGTCCGTCCGCGAACGTCGATTGTATTGGACATCTATATATACAGGCTGGGTTATTTGTAATTCACTAGCATCCTTTTAACCCTAAACTCCTACCACTTAAACAAATGTTTTTTGTTTTACGGCTTTTGCCATAACTTAATATTTTTGGTGTAATAACGTTTTGAAAATTTGAGATTATAGGTGTACCAGAATCTCATGGCAAATGGGGAAATAAAAAATTGTAGAGGGCAATACTGGGGTAATTGGACTAAACGGTATCATAGACCTATGGACCGGTGATACCTTCTACAAATCATGCGTGTATACCTAAAGTTGTCACACAAAATGGCGCTCAAGGGTTGTGACATCGAAACCAAAATAGTCGATGTCATGCCATCTCTTTCTTCATAAGCCAAGTCACCTTAGAAAGAAAGAGACTTTATGAGTTAAGTATGAAGTATCTTTTTCTATTTAATTTTTTATTTTCTTCAACTTCATTTTTTATTACTTTTACGGTCATCCCGTGAAACCATATATTTCAAACTAAATACAAACTGAAATATAGATGCACAGAAAAAACCCCAGAAAAAAGACCAATGCTGGGAATCGAACCCAGGTCCTCAGCGTTCCGTGCTGCGTGCTTACCCCTACACCATCACTGGTCTAGAAGTTAGCGACGAATCTTTCCCATACATCGTACACTTCAGTCTGTTATAATCACATTAGGCAGTGATAAAGCGCATCTATGTTAATGCCCTCTACCGAGAGACTTCAACACTCCTTCGGAGCTACCCGCTCACCTGGACCAAGAGATGGCGCTACTAGGCCAACTTTTACAAGTTAAGTATGAAGTATCTTTTTCTATTTATTTTTTTAGAGGGCATTAACATAGATGCGCTTTATCACTGCCTAATGTGATTATAACAGACTGAAGTGTACTATGTATGGGAAAGATTCGTCGCTAACTTCTAGACCAGTGATGGTGCATGGGTAAGCACGCAGCACGGAACGCTGAGGACCTGGGTTCTATTCCCAGCATTGGTCTTTTTTCTGGGGTTTTTTCTGTGCATCTATATTTCAGTTTGTATTTAGTTTGAAATATATGGTTTCACGGGATGACCGTAAAAGTAATAAAAAATGAAGTTGAAGAAAATAAAAAATAAATAGAAAAAGATACTTCATACTTAACTTGTAAAAGTTGGCCTAGTAGCGCCATCTCTTGGTCCAGGTGAGCGGGTAGCTCCGAAGGAGTGTTGAAGTCTCTCGGTAGAGGGCATTAACATAGATGCGCTTTATCACTGCCTAATGTGATTATAACAGACTGAAGTGTACGATGTATGGGAAAGATTCGTCGCTAACTTCTAGACCAGTGATGGTGTAGGGGTAAGCACGCAGCACGGAACGCTGAGGACCTGGGTTCGATTCCCAGCATTGGTCTTTTTTCTGGGGTTTTTTCTGTGCATCTATATTTCAGTTTGTATTTAGTTTGAAATATAGAGACTTTATGTGTTTTTGGTTTTTAAGTATGCCGATTTCACACATATTTGTATAACAAATGTATCTATAGTAGAATACTGCCACTCCAATTTTTTTTCTACCTTTGTGGCAACCAAGAAGCTTAAATCCAAAATGGAGCTTGCAATACTAACAAATTTTTGAAGTTCGTTTTTTTGACCTGTTTTGACCTTTACTGTTATCTTCTATCTCACTTATTCTTTAGGTGGAGTTGCCAAGTTCAGGCTCAATTTTCCCAAATAATACTATTTAGTTCGCTGTATACTATCTGTTACTATGTATTTTTATGAAAAGATAAAAGTTAGCTAGCTTTATTTCATTTGTTACACGGCGTTGTGCCTTTTGAATAAGCTAGTGACATTATGTCACAGACATATACATTACCAAAAAAGGGATTTTAAGTTACATTAGTTTTTATGATTTTTACTCAAAACTATGGTAATTATGACGACGTATTATAGCAACACTGACAGCTATATGTCAAACATTGTAATGGCCGCCGTTATACAGTTATCATGCGCTTCGAAAGTTTCCATCGGTTTTATTTATTATTTAAGCAGTATTTTGGAGATAATCATCATGAGTTGTATAGTCCGTGGTTGCAGAAATGTGTGGTATGCAGGATCAAGCGTAAAATTCCACAGGTAAGTTGTTAAATCGATATTTATTACTCCATTGATCGCTTTTTCAATAAAGGCTTATTTCACGTCTATCTTGGCATTTTCCTATGAAATAAAGATAAATAAAATTAGAATAAGTCTTTGGTATCAGATTTAACTTTTCACTTTTGTTGTTAGATAAGTAAAAGTACAGAAAATCATAAATGTTATCGGCCCATAAAAATATGAAGAAGAAAGACTAGGGTAACCATTTTTTACGTTCAATACTTGTAGGTCAATACCTAATAACGGAAGGTTTTCTAAATTGCCCATGGACAACAATAGATATCAGACAAGTCGAGTAATATTTACAAATCAAATGAAAAAACATATTTGTTGTATTTACTCGCCTCCTTCAACTACGCGTGAAGTCTGATATTGATTGCTTACTTTCTTCGTTACATGCAATATTTTCTTTTTCAGAACGATGGCGAATCACCACTGTAACGGTCTGTTCTAAAAGACTTCAATGTCCAAGCAAATCTTAAGACTACCCGTGAAAAAACTCTAGTGAAGAAAACTAAAATGTTACAGCAACAAGTGAAAAACAGGGTCATAAGATAAAGGATATGAAATCAATAATTAATGCAGTGCGCGTCCATGACACAAAATATGTGTAACCCTAGCAACGGGTGGCAAGAAAAAGATGATTCACCCAAACTACTATTCTTAAAAATTGGTGTTAATAAAACCCATAAATAATTTTATATCTGTAGTTTTATTAAATAGTATTTTTTGTTCCATACTTCAATCACCTTTGTTGTTGTCTGTTATAATTATAATAGAAATTCACTTTTTTGAAAGATCTAAGTGCTCTTTGCCCATCCGCAGATCAAAGATTATCCACCTTATTAAGGTAAATATTATTATAATTTACCTTAAGGTGATATCAGACTGTTCATTTTTCTTTCATTTTCTTGTTATATTTTGCATCTTTCACTTAAAATTACTCTTCTGAACGCAAAGTGAAACAAAAATCCCGAATGAAATTATTAATGAACCGATCCAACGATGTTGGGTCTTTTCATTTACCAGATGCCGTATTAAAAAAAACTACGGATTAATGTTGATTTCTACATCATTCCAGCGCCGTGTGAACACGGAATGAAAGAAAAATGAAGCATTCATTCTAATGAATTTATGTGCGAAATTACATTACATTACATTTGTAAGTTTAGTAATTTCTAATTAGCTTTACGGTAAAGGAAAACATCGTGAGAAAATCTGCATACACCTGCGAAGAAATTCAATGGTGTGTCAAGTTCCCAATCCGCACTGGGCCCGCTTGGGAACTACGGCCCAAGCCCTCTCATTCTGAGAGGAGGCCTGTGTCCTGCAGTGGGACATATAGGCTGGGATGATGATGATGATTGTATTGATGTCAATAAAGATAGTTTCGTGGTCTTCAGTGGTTTGTACTTAAGTAGACAGTTTATTATTTTAATTAATAATACCTACTAACGGCCCGTTGTTTGATCAATGGTTGAACTAATAGTCAAATAGCCTTTGAAATGCGTTAACTATTGTTATGTTTGCCATATATTTTAACTATTAGTTTGTTTAACTATTGATCAAGAAACGTGTTCTTAGTAATCCTGCCTATTAGTTAACGAACCACTGCTGGGCTCTGGAGTCACAGAAATTGCAAAGATAAGTGTTTATTGGCGTCCAACATACATATACATATGTATGTTTTAATTAGTTTTCTTATGAACTTGGAAGTGTTGTTAAGTATGGAACCATCTGTACGTGAGACGGTTTCGCACTTCACTGGTTTTTTCACATTCAACGAAAGTATTGTCACCCTAATGAAAGAGACAGCAAATAACAGTGACGTCATTCAAGGTCGATTTTTCGGTCTTCACTTTTTTATTCAGTATGCAGGCTCCATTTTGGATTTAAGCTTCTTGGTGGCAACGGTAAACAAACTATTTGACACAGCTGCCAGTTGACAGTTGCCATATGAAAAACAATATTTTTTACTTTTAAAAAATGCCATCAGATTCTGGTACATTTATACCTCTTATTTTTACGATACTCTGTGTATTTGTATGGGAAAAAAGTGACTATCACCTAAAACCTATCACGAAGAAAGTATCAGTACTATATCAACGATATGTTATTAATTGAGGAGTAATCTCAACTCAACAAAAACACTAAAATTAGTACAAATGATGAAATGAATGAAAACCACCATAAAACCACAATCCACATGAAAACGGCAAACGTTAAATCAAATCAAATCAGCAAGACGTTTAATGTTGCCAGTACTCAAATTTTAATTTCAACTATTTCTTAAAAAAAATATTTGATAATTCGATTAAAAAGCTTATTTAACAAAAATAAGACATTTTTTACTGTTCTACAGATAAAATTAAAAAATATATAATTTATAATAATTATAATACATTGTTATGTGTTAAATTATCTAAATTATAGATTTATATTTCTACGAAATATATATATTTTTTAATAGTAGTAACAATGCATACTTTAGACTTTTCAGCGCCACCTAGGTGATCTCGAATGAAATCGAGCGCGCAAGTGTCAGCTTATAAAATTCATCCAGTAGATGGCGTTTTTACTAGTGCTCTGTACTTTATTCTAAGACAGCATGGTGGTAGTGATTACTAATAACGATGGTACTGATGATTAAATTAAACAAGATTCTAGATTGGATTCTTATTTGTATTATGTGAAACATAAAAATAATAAAGCTTGTATGTAATACTTGTTTTTTTTTTCAATTCCTACTTAGAATATACAAGTAGTATAGACATATATGGTTATACATATACATACGTATGTATATGGCATCCACAAGACACCAATTTACAGAGGGCAGCTAAGTAGTATTTAAAAAAAAAAAAATATGGCGGCATATCAAATGGGGTGACAGATAATTGGGTTGAGTACGCTCTCTATTCCTTTTGGTATATTTATCTTACTCTATGAAGTTGTCTCTCGAATTATGGCCACTCCACTACTATACGTATTTTCGCAAATTAACACGTTTAGTTTTTACTGCAAGTAAATGCGAATTAAAACCATAATATTAAAAATATTGTAAAGTTATAACAGCAATAGCATTGATTTCATCCCAATAGTTCAAGTGTTACAATAAAAGTGTTTAAGTTTTAAACATGTCGAGAGTTACCAAAAGGAAGCATGTGATGAACGAAGCACTTTGGGATGATTTGGAGCTCCCCAAGAAAGATCATAGTATCGTAAAAGTCCTCAAAAGCATGGGGAACAATTTGCATCAGGTGCGTTGTTTACATAACCTCTTTATTATTAGTTCAAACTTTACGTTCTTTATGTTCTCAGGGAAAACTATCCTGAGAACATTAATTTTCTTAGATTTTTACTGTTTTCTTTGATTAAAATACGATATAATGAAGTTTAAACATTAAATAATTACGCCTTTTTCTACAGGTAACGTCACCCAGCGGAGAAATTTACCTTGTATCGATGCCGCTCAAATTCCGACGAAATATTTGGGTCAAACGAGGGGATTATATATTAGTGGAACCCATCCTAGAAGGGAACAAAGTGAAAGCAGAAATAGTAAAAATATTCAACAAGGAATCAATAAAATTTTACAAAAAAAACAATTTGTGGCCACATGAATTTGATGACAGTAAAAATTTGGAAGAGCAGGACAATGATGCTGACTTATTTGAAAATACAAATAGGAATAGGATGCAATACCATAGTGAATCTAGTGAAGACAGTTCTGATAGTGAAGCAAGTAGTGATGATGACAATGACAATTTAAGACATTGAGACTTTAATACTCTTATTGTTATATTTTTAGTTTTGGTTAACTTTGTATAGTCACATTTTTAGTCTTGTATACTCTTTTCAACCCCCTCATTTATCAGGTCACATTTTTTGACCCTTAGTATGAATTGGCGCTTTACAATGCTGAGAGCTTTCTGGAGTTCTGAGTTTGGCGTTTAGTTCTGTGTTTTGACCGCTCCAGAGTTCCAGTTGCAGACTCGGTACATTTGAAAGAATGAAGAACTCTTAAAGTGGAACTCTGAACTCCAGACTGCTCTCTGTCTGAGTGCGCTCTAAAGGCGCCTAAATTAGTCACAAGATCAATACAAAACATGTGCCTCTTAACTAGGTCTTAAGTTCTACATCAGTTAGAAATGGCCAGGACTCGGGAGTTTAACAGTTTGGCTGTGGTGCTGATTTTTTCGTACATTCAGACCGTGCGTTACTTACTAACACGATTTTAGCGCCCGCACAGGCGGTAAGACGCGTACCGTGCGGAAAAGACATGGTTTCGCAGCCAACGTGTTAAAGTAGAGTCTACCATATAACTGGAAAATGTATCAGTATCTTCTGCCCTTTATAAAAAATGTAACTAGATAAATGAGGCAGTTGAATCGCTAGAATAAATACAAACAGATCATTCAAGGTGGTCAAAAATATCTGAATATGCACATATACACTTGACAATATCTTTGTGTTGAGATGTTTTTGAGCACCTTGACTGCTCTGATGATGGAGACTGTAAAAAACGAAAAAGATAATTTGTGTTTAATATCATTGAGTAGCAGCGGCCTTAAGGGTAGCCAGATGAGTGTTATTTTGTGAGTTGTGAGCGGCAGAATTTTGGTTGCGCCATACAATATGCAGGTCATCACATGACACAATGTATGGCGCAACCGAAATTCTGCCGCTCACGACTCAAAATTATGCCAGACGGCTTCACCCAAACAAGGATTTTATCCATGGCCCTGT
Organism: Archips crataeganus; assembly: GCA_947859365.1. Taxonomy (NCBI): domain Eukaryota; kingdom Metazoa; phylum Arthropoda; class Insecta; order Lepidoptera; family Tortricidae; genus Archips; species Archips crataeganus. Next base: position 15,589,960 of record OX402064.1, read on the forward strand.
TCCAGAGTTGGGTATAATTTATCTTTATCTATTTGCCACCAGCAGGCTATTCAGTTTTTGCTGTCCCTACTGACCTCTGCAATTCAATACCATAAATTTAAATTATAATATTGAAACACTGTGAGAAAATTCATGTTCACAAAAGTATACTTTACAAAATTGCTTAGTAATGTTTCAAATGGAGTATTTGATATACTAAAATATTGTAAATATAGTAAAATTTTTTAGACTTCTTTTCTCCATGTTGTTTAACCCTTTGGATGCCTTGTACCGGATCCGTACCCAGTTTAAGGCTTTCTTTTTGTATTTTTTTTAAATCTGTATCATTGGATTTATATGAAACTGTTGACGCTAGAATGCACGAATTTTTTTTTTTTACTTTCGGCATACGAAAGGTTAATTTTATTTTACTGAGATAAAAACAAATTAAGCCAAATTTTCCATCCTAGGGTTCAGCCTGTTGTTAAATCCGTCTCACAGTGTATTAGAAAAGAAAACATGTTACAGCAGTAAATAATTTAATTGAGAAATCGTATTTGTGGTTTATTTTCAATTAACCAAAACATTATGTATGTATAACAGTTAATATAATTGTTTGTGAAGTATCTTTTAAATATTTCCTAACAAAAAATTATTGAAAAAAAAACAAAATAAAGTTATATTTCAATACACTTTTGACTTTTTCTCCATCTATTTAATAATGACCAAATGACCGCCTCAATAAATAAATAAAAATATAGTTCTTTGTTCTATTGCAAATATTGCAATAAGCAAATACATATACATCTCATAGGATTAGGTTATTACGCAATTAATTACTTTCTTGTTTGCCTCATCTTGCTATGTTATTCAGAAGGGAAACCAAATACGTAATAGTGATTCAGTCTCAAGATTAAGGTAAAAAATTTTCAACCTAATTTTGGAAAATGTGGCTCCACCTCCATCAATACTAATGCTGATTTCATTGATGTAGTTGAACAAAATTATTTAATAGCAAATGTTACTTTATGTCAGCATCAATATCATCTGCCATGATGTATTCGTAAATCCTTTTAATTAATTCAACAGATTTCACGTTTGCCCAGCCTTCAGTCTTTGTAATAAGCTTGGCTTGACCATCTTTTATAAACTCTAGAGTCAAATGTTTCAAAGTGTTTGCAGAATGTAAATCTGCCAATTGTAATGTCTCTATTGCATTTTCAACAGTCAATTTCTTATGTAAAGCTTCCTCGCAAAGACTTTTTAGCCTACTAAGTTGGTAGTAGTCTGCAGCAGCTAGTAGACGTTCGGGACTTTCAACTACACTTGGTGCATTATCACTGTAGATGAATGTTAACACTTCTCGTAAGACATCAGTGTCTAGAGGTGACTCTAATATGTTTGTAAGGCATTCTTTAGTGTTATGTTCAAAATGGGCTTTCAGCACCGCACTTCTGCTCGCTAATACGGCTTTGTGTACCTTAAATTCAACACCCTCTGCAGATTTCATTATAACATCTGAGAATAGTCCATTTTGGAGCAAGTTCTCAAAGTCCTGGCTCAACTGGGTTTCTGGTACATAGGAGCGATCCACTCTTATGTCGTTGGAGACTATGAATTGGAATTTTAGCCGTAAGCTTCCATCACTGAGTAAAAAGATATCTCGCCCATCATAACTGGCTATGTCACGCTTGAATAATGTTGCCAAGTACTGCCATTTGTTTGCATGCACAGTGTGGTATTCCTTTATCACGATGGATCTCTCTTCGAACCTTTTCAAGCAAATTGTCAAAATAGATTTCAAAAAAACAGCAGTAGGGGACATATAGTAAATTTCAATAATATCGTTGTCTCTTCCTAGAAACTGCATTTTCAACTGGAATCTTGACTCTGTTAATTCTAAGATAGGATCCTTCGATTTCTCTGTACGAAATTCTTTTGTAGTTTTATTTTCTAGGAGGTTTATGAAATTTGGCACTGACCATATTATCGTGTTAATTTTTGTCTGTCCCTCTGTGCGTGTTGTGTAATTAATACAAGACATGTTTGAAAAAAAAAATTCGTGATTAACCACTACTTAATCGAACTATTTTAAGTATTGCAGTCAATTACAGACAAAATTTAGAAAAGTGAAATGAAAACAGAACTGCTGATGATTTATTTTGACTTGCTTAGTTTATCGATTTGCGCTCGAAAACTATAAATCTTTAATATGTTTGGAATAAAAAAATCCCAATTGGACATTTTTTCCATCTTTACTATTTTTTGATCAGCAAAAAACCAATTACTGTTTTGTTTTGAAAAATGTAATATTCTCCTTGTAAAATGCAGCAGAAAATGTGTTAATATTTTAAAGTTTTGTATTTGAACGTAAACGTCACTGTGACATTAGCTTAATAGTTCGCTAAGTTTGTTATTTATTTTAGTCTAGGAAGTTCTAAATGACTTTTATAAATAGTACAATAAGTAAAATTATAATATTTTACATTCTTTGATAATTAATGAAATATTTTAAAGTGGTATTATTATCAGGTTATGATATAATACAATTAGTTGAAAACGGCTTATTATAAATTACGAATCGTTTGCTTGAGGCTTAGCAAACTTAATAAATGCACAACGAGGACTTGATTGACGTTGAATTATCTATCGCTTTCGCATCGCAAATCGCTCTATTTCTTATGTTTTGTAAAGGCCTGTTTGTGTAGTTTATTCAATCTCTAGCACCTTATCTAATCAAATAATGTTCATTTGATCACGACTAAATCGCTGCGATATACACATGTTACACGATAATGGATTAGGTAGTCAATTCATCAAAGCGTAACGTCGTGAGTGGTCGAGTTAATTTATTGTTAATTCCTTTATTGTTGGAATTTCGACAAATGTGATTCGGGGTCGCTATGGAGGATTATAAGTTTCTCTTCAAAGTTGTGCTAGTTGGGAATGCTGGGGTGGGTAAGACGTGTCTAGTGCGGAGGTTTACTCAGGGTTTATTTCCCCCGGGTCAAGGTGCTACGATCGGAGTGGATTTCATGATAAAGACCGTCGAGGTAGACGGCGAAAAAGTGAAGGTAAGCCTGTAACAATACGCGCTGAATTTGGACTATTATTGCGTCATTTGTATTGTTTAAGTAGGTGTTTTAATACGATTGTGTACCATATGTTTTGTTTTCCTGTTCAATGAAAAAAAAAGCCTTGAAATGTTGTTTGTTTGAGGTAGAAATAATTATGAAAATGCTAGTTGATATAAATTAAATTTACAAATAATTTAAAGATTTAATCATGTTATTTTGATTATTTGTAATACTCTGGTCAGGGACAAATCAAATCAGCATTTAAGTATAGTCTAGAAAAAGATTTTCTTGAGTAACTTGCGTATTTTTTGCAACAATAAATCATGTCATAAATCAATCTGTGTACAAACTGGTGAACTAACATGCAATGTGTCCCTAACAAAACATGATATTGTTCACATTGCTGCAATGTATTGTGAAATGTTTTATGTACTTTGTCAAAATCATATGTTAAGATGTTTTGGATACCCCTTTTTAGGGTCCCATACCCAAAGGGTAAAAATGGGACCCTATTAATAAATAATTATAATAAAAGAAATTTTTATTTACCAATATACAAAAAGTTATAAATTTACGAAATATAGTACACATTAACACCGCTAATTTAACAACCGCTTTAGCCTAGTTGGTGGCGACCCTGCCTACGAAGCAAGAGGTCCTGGGTTTGAATCCCGGTAAGGGCATTTATTTGTGTGATGAGCATGAATATTTGTTTGTGAGTTATGGATGTTTTCTATGTATTTAAGTATTTATTTATCTACATAAGTATGTTAATCGTCATCTAGTACCCATAGTACAAGCCTTGCTTAGTTTGGGACTAGGTTGATTTGTGTAAGATTGTCCCCTAATATTTATTTATTTATTTTATTTATTTATTATCTAGTTTGTAAGTATGAGATAAATAGGAAATGAGACTCAGCAAGCCTGCTGGTTTTCAGTCTCCAACCTAACTAAAACTAACTTAAACAACTAAGTAAGTAAAGGTGAGGCCGCTGCCAGAGCAACACAATAACTACCTAACTTAGGCTGCTACTAAGCTATTACTAAGACTCCACTGTCTGTCTGTCTGTCACCTGGCTGTATCTCATGAACCATGATAGTTAGACAGTTGAAATTTTCACAGATGAAGTATTTCTGTTGCCGCTATAGCAACAAATACGAAAAATAAAATAAATTTAAAAATTAAAGGGTTGTCATGCAAGAAACATGTTTTTTTCAATGTTTTTAACTCAATCTCTATAAATTTTTTTAATTTTTTTTATTATTTTTGTTACAATTTTTGTTTTGTTACTTAGAAGCAGGGTTCTACTAACACTAGATTATTATAGTTACGGCTGTTTATGGCGTATATTTTTTCATACCCAAAAATTTTGTATGGAATCCTTGGTGCACAAGTCCGACCCGCACTTGGCCGTTTTTTTAATTTAATTTAGGACCAACCAATGGCCCAAAATGTGGCTCTAGCCTAGCTTAAGACTCAGTGGTTCGGCAAACTCTACATTTTACATGCTACAATTTTACTTCAGCCATATAAGCTGTATGAAAAAAAGACACAAAACTAACTCAAAAAATAAAAAGAACAATAATAAAAAAAATATATATTAGGGGACAATCTTACACAAATCAACCTAGTCCCAAACTAAGCAAAGCTTGTACTATGGGTACTCGACGACGATAAACATACTTATATAGATAAATAAATGCTTAAATACATAGAAAACATCCATAACTCAGGAACAAATATTTGTGCTCATCACACAAATGAATGCCCTTACCGGGATTCAAACCCAGGACCTCTTGCTTCGTAGACAGGGTCACTACCAACTAGGCTAAAGCGGTTGTTAGTCGGTATAAGGACACTTGTTCTTTATGAAAATAAATAGTACTGTGATTTTGAAAAATATTTTTTATTGAAAATGCTCTTCTATAAGCAATTCTTAGTTTTTTTTATGGTAACCCAATGTTCACCAATTTTTACAGTTACAGATATGGGACACAGCCGGTCAGGAACGGTTCCGTTCCATCACACAGAGCTACTACCGGTCAGCGCACGCACTGATCTTGGTGTACGACATATCTTGCCAACCCACGTTTGACTGTCTGCCTGATTGGCTGCGGGAAATCGAGGAATACGCTAATAATAAGGTCTTGAGGATATTAGTTGGTGAGTTATAAATTAACCATTTTCACTGAAAATTCTGCTGTGCTGTGGCAAAACACTGTATCTTAAAAATAACTAATTTATAGAAATTCCAATAAACTGTTTAAACCAAGTTAGTAAGTTTTAATGGTTACGGTTTTAATTGCTATGTTTCTCAATATTTTTAGTAAAAAATGAGTCAATTGTCAATGTACACACACATCTACATATGTGTACTAAAAGCTCAATTATTGATGTTACCACAAAATACTGTAACAACACAACATGACACAACAGAATTACCTTTACCTTTTAGAGTACATTGATACTTTTTTTTGGGGAGAAATTCAAGTCAAGATATGAGGATAGAATGAAGATTCTTTCCTGCTAAAAAAACACCATCTCTGGTCCTTGTTGGTCTCCATTTTAGCATAGGTACAAAAGTTTGTATGTTCAGCTGTTTGTTCTGTGCCCCGCTGCCGATCGCAGCCGCGAATGCACGAAATGTACGAAAATGTATGGCGCCGATACCTACCTACATACAAACGAGCCTTCTTGAGCTGATACCTTGCGATAATGTAAATATTTATAGGACATCCTAGGAAAAAAAAGTGTGTATTTGGCTTTAAAATACATAGGTAATTTACAAAGGGGTGTAGTTTAGATATGTGCCCTGGGCGCCGTTTAAGTACGAGTTCGCAGCTAGCCCCTGCCGGCAGACTTCGAAAATGGCGCCGTACATTTCCACACACTGACTATTGTCTCATCCATCAGACGCACGGCGTCAGTCGCACGTGATCGAACGTGCGCGGCTGCGATCAGCCGCGATGCACGGAAATAATAAATATCACGGGACAACACCAATTGACCTAGTCCCAAAGTAAGCAAAGCTTGTACTATGGGTACTAGACAACGGATAAACATACTTATACACCGTGAAATTTTAGTGGTTGTTTTCCCGAAACGAGGTGATTTAGTATCGATTGTACAATCGATTTATAATTACTATTTTGACTAGAGTCAAAAATCCAATTGTGAAAAACGAAAGTTGAAAATGACCGCAAACCAATAGTAACGCTTCGTTGGTACCTAACCTATCGTACGATCGTACGCTACTTGTACCAACGAAGCGTTACTATTGGTTTGCGGTCATTTTCAACTTTCGTTTTTCACAATTGGATTTTTGACTCTAGTCAAAATAGTAATTATAAATCGATTGTACAATCGATACTAAATCACCTCGTTTCGGGAAAACAACCACTAAAATTTCACGGTGTATAGATAGATACATACTTAAACACATATATGCACCTTATCACCAGAGAAGCTCGATTGTAAACGCGACAGCCTGCTGCTAAACCCGCACTGCTTGCAGGAAGGGCCACGGATTAGCCCGAAACATGTCTAGCTAAACTGGTTCATAGACGTGACTTGTCCTTATTTTTCACTGTTCTTATTTGGTTGCAGGTAACAAAACGGACCGCGAGGACCGCGAGATCCCGCGTCACATCGGCGAGGACTTCGCGCAGCGCCACGGCATGTACTTCCTCGAGACTTCGGCCAAGGAGGCCGAGAACGTGGAGCGACTGTTCATGGAGATTGCCGTCGAACTAATGGAGGTAAATATACTTTTTAGAGTTTTTTTTGTCGGGGGTTACTTGTTCCTATCATACTATTAGGCTCTTAGGTTTTTGTGGCGTCTAATTGACAAGATTTATTTTCATATTTCTAAAACCATAATTTGATTCGTTCTCTGTTCAGTTTGGAAAGAAAAAGACGCTGATAGTTTTAAATTTTCACTAGGACTATTAATTAATTTGTTACAATTTTTTTAAGATGTGCTTTGAAGGGCTAAACTACCACACAAATAGATCCTTTACTTTTGTCTAGTCTCTATTAAAAAAAAGTGATGACGTAAATCTGACATTGAGGTTGTTATCAAAGTTAATAATATTAGAGCTCTTTTTTCTGGTGAAAAAGGCAATGGAAGGAAACATATCTAAACTGTGGCCTTTTTTACCTTAGGCACTACTGCTTGGCACTACCAGTAGTGTCATGGAAAATTTTGTTTTTCCATGACGCTACTTTTCTGATTTGCTCATTGGACGCATACAACAAAATTACCCGTGATCTACTTAATTACCCGTGGCACTACCATCCAGTGGATTTGGATTTAAGTATTCGTCTGTGAACTTTAAAAAAAAAATAGTTAAAACTTATCTTCTATTAAGTACTAAGCTTACTTAAATAAACAATTTCATATTGATGCCTATTTACACGCTGAAAATCTCTATCTCAATTTTTCCAACGTAATAATTCTCCGTTGATACGAATAGAAGATACGAATTAGAACAAGCTCTAAGTAGTTTGCATTGCAGTTACGAATGTTACAATATGGGTATGAAGGCAAGATACTACCCCCCGCGTGCTAAGGGAAATTATTTTTCCCGTGACACTACCAAGGCCATTGCAGTGTCACAGGAAATACTTTTTTACCCGTGGCACTACCGGTAGTGTCATGGGAGAGTAAAATTTCCCATGACACTACTGGTAGTGCCAAGCAGTAGTGCCTAAGATAAAAAAGGAACTGTGGTAGTATTGGTAAATTCAGATATATTTTTTAAGTTCTTGTATTTTCTTAAATATGGAGACATAAATTATAATAAATTTTCGATTCCTGTAGAAGGTAATTTTCCGGTGTCAAAAAAATGAAATCTCGTCAATTGTGACCTCGTTTGTTCATTGTAACATGTTTACGTTTACGTAGTTTGGGACCGTATTATATTTTGCCAATGAGACATTTAGAACCATTGGATATTTAGAAATTTGTACCAAAATGGCCTGTTACCATAGTCTCGTAGATTAGCTTTCACATCCTTGTAGCTTAGCTGCAAAGCACATATCTGGTGCAAACGTACCTTAACTGCGGTCATACTATTTGACTCTCGGCTCACGCTGTCAAATTGAAATAACCTTCAGATCAATAAATCAATCGAATCATTCTAACACGATAATTTGATTTGCTACGATAATGTAATGTACGCTACCCATAAACAAGGCTATCTTTGTGGTGGTAAAATTTTGGAATACATACTAACATATAGGTGAAAAACTTAAGTAATAAAAATACCTGTTGTATGTAGTAGTAGTAGTGCACAAAATTGATATGGAGTTTAAGTCATTTTTCTAATTTGAAACATCAATTTGTTTATACAGACACATTACTACTACATACAACAGGTCATCTTCTTAAGTTTTTCACATAATTATGATGCCTGTATCCCCAAGCGCCTTAGTTTCATTTGTACCATTGACTAGCACCATTACGGTAGGTACATGCTACCTATATGGGCATTTTCAAAAAAAAGTGTACCTACCCTATACGTAAAAAAACCACAATTTTTCCATATTTTTTTTGTGTCAGTTTTGTGACGAGCCATACATATAAATAAACTATATGTTTATCTAGGTTATAAACTGTCTGTGTATCAAATTCCATTAGAATTCGTCAAACCGTAACAAAAAGAGTAACAAACATCCATACAAACTTTTGCGTTTAAAATTTTAGTAAGATGATGCCAAACAAATTACCCTATTTACAATCACGCCTCCTTCCAAGAAAAGGGGTAGGCAGAGACTATTTGTTTCCACCTGCTACGATCCTGACACATCTTCCGCTTCCACAACACTCGATAGTCTTTTTATACATTTCTTCAAGGCATTCACAATCTTCGCTCGTAGATCTGATGGCCGATGAAGCAAAAAGGCCTCCAACAAAATGGAGCGACGACCTGGTTAAGGTTGCGGGATCGCGTTGGATGCGGATGGCACGGGGCCGATCTGTTTGGTGTTTGGGGGAAGCCTATGTTCAGCAGTGGACGTCTTTCGGCTGAAATGATGATGATAATCCCCAATCTGATCATGGAATATCCTTCTTAGTCCCCCCCTCCCAACATTTCCATACCCTACCCTACCCTATTTAATACTAACAATTTAATTTGATTTCCAGCAAGCCAAATGTAAGGAGATGCCAAAGTACGACGGGAGCTTAGGGCCGATCAACGGTAAGACGACGTCTGTCGGAGACAGCTCTTGCTGTTCTCGCTCCTAAGCCACCACGAGCCAGTCTGGATGTCTGTCTGAACTGTGAGTAGTCCGGAGACACCCTGCAGCACCAGTCTCTCCGGAATGGTATAACTCATACAAGGATCCTTTTCCACCAGACAGTGCTATGCTATGTTGTTGTGCGTTTGACCAAGGATGATATAGATTGGATTAGAAATCGCCATAGTACAGACAGATCGGCCGCGTAAAAATAGTTCGAATATTATATCTAGATGGCGCTGACATGTAGCCCGAGGGTTTGAAAGCAAAACAATAAGACTACAGATATTTCATATTACTGCAAATGTATTATTATGCAATATTTTTGCAAAATAATACATTTGTAGTAATATATTATGATACATCTGTAGTCTTATTATCTTGCTTTCAAAACCTCGGGCTATATTTCAGCGCCATCTAGATTTAATAATCGAACTATTTTTCTGCGGACGATCTGTACTATGGCGATTGCTAATCCAGTCTATATCATCCTTGGTTTGACATCCGTCAATCATGTTCATTGGTCCACCTTACAACACCTATGAACCGCCGATGGTAAGAGGATAACGTAGCCTATGGACGCTTGCTTTACGAGAATCATAGCACTACCATAAAATCTGGATACTTTGGCCCAATGGAAGCCAACCAAGCTTTGAACCATATGTAAACCACAAACAGTCACTACTTTGAAAAAAGCTTGTACTTTGATAAAGGTTCAGTTTGGTTTACATATTGATGCAAGATATGAGTTTTTTTTCAATAGTGACGGTATGGAAAGATCGAAAACAAAAATGTGGGCGGTCAGCTTAAACCAACCATATGACAATGTACCACTTCAATGTAATAATAAAATCTTTACCGAGTTTAGTATAGCATAAATATATATACAGTCATCTCATCACGTCAAAATATGTTAACAATAACATCAACCTTATGGTTAATGATAATGAAATGACATAGAGCTGTATAAGATATTTTTACACCTTGTTAACTTATATTTGTGCATTTTACCGTATGAGTACAGGGCTAAAGTAATCTGAATTTATGGTATGTTATCTAACTTGACAGATATCCAGACACTTCGGTCTCATTTGTCTCCTGATTAGCGTAACTGTGCAGTGGTATTGTTGTAAAGATTGCAGTATTGTCTACGAAAGAGATTTGAAGAAGAATTATTTATTATTTTCACTGTGAAGATACACTGTGTTAAATGGTATAGGGCTTACTACACCGAGACTTATTTTTTATATTTTTATTTAGCTGGTGTGCTATTTTTATTTTAAAACGAGACAATTATTTTATAAGTTTTTTTATTATGGCAATAACGATCCGCGCAGGGTATAATGTTACAAGGAATTGATAAGACTACGTGGTGTAACCCATGAATATCAGTATTTTTGCTGAAGGGTGTATACGCGGGTACACGTCAAAATCTATAAAGTTAAAAGGTATAATAGACGAAATACATAATGATCATTTGATATTTAATATAATTTTCTGTGAAACTAATAAGTAATTAATCTGTGTAATATACTGATCGGTTTAGGTTAGGATAGGTTTATTTTATAACAATCCTGTAAAGTAGTTAGTTTCTGAGAAATTTTCATTATATCAAATGACTATTATGTATTTTGTCCGTTAGTCTTTTCATAATTTATGTAATTTGATATGTACCCGTATTTTATAGCTAAATTTATGAAAATACCACTGCAGGTAATCGTATTTATTAATTATAAATGCCGAGGTCATTCCAGTCGCTTTTAAGGTGCAGTGTTGTTGCAATGTCGGGAATAACATCGAACATAATTAATATTGAATAACATTAAATGTTATTATGTTTCATCCAGTGAGACTGCGTACTAAGAACGGAACAACCACATGTATACATACCGGTCAATCATCATTGGTCAATTTTGACAACAGATTAGAATTCTATTTTAGTTTGTGCATATTTCGACCAATCACAAAGCTTACTTATTAGTTCTGTGATTAACTGGATGGAATGTAATACGTAGCTGTGAAATAAAAATTATACAGTGTGTTTTAAAATGAATGCCAAATATTTCAGCACATATTCATGTAAATGTTTTTTTGGATTCTTTAGTTGTGGTTGATAAAATGTTCTCATACATTAGTTGACGTTTAAAATAAAAAGTTTCAAAGGAGTGACTTCAGTAAAAACCGAACTTGCTCACAATATTAAAAAAAAAATTGGCAAAAATCGACTAACTCAACCATACATGTATTATGCTGAAATATTTGCATTGATTTGAAGATATCCTGTATATGTACTTATTTCTTTTTTTTTCGTGGATATTCCGATTCTGTTATAGAATTAAATTGGCATGTCAATTGAAGTAGTTGGTAGAGTGAGTAGTATTGCATATCAGTATCAAATTTTATAGGGTAATTATGACCAAAATACATTATAATCTTAGCGTCAGAAGTATACGTATGTTTGGGAAAGTGTGACTCAAATGGCTGCCGTTCATTGGGCAGAAGGTGACGTGTCACAAGTATCCTCGAATTTCATTGGTCGAATGTCGGACAGCGTCAATTTTATTGGTGGATTTGTTTACACGCACGAACGGCGGACCAATCACGTGCGTGCAATATAAAAATAACGATTGTTCTTTGCTCAATGAGCTCTCTATATAATCTCGTTAGGATATATCTCATTAATATGCGAGAAATTACGAAGTGTGACTGATAATGTTAATTAACGTAATGTAACCGTTGCATATTCATTTATATTTTGTTGCGTTCGTTTTGCTCAATAGTAAATTTCGTCACGAAATGTACGTATTATTTGATGGCTTAATTAGATACAGTTGTGGCGGTAATGTGGTTCTTTGAAGTCGGTTAAAAAGGTAAATCATGTAAGTCAACTCGATCCTCACGCGTAATTAAGACTACACTCTGGACTAAGTAAATCAGGACTTTTTATTGCTAAAATTATCTCAACTTTTTACACTTTACTAACTTTTTTCTGAGCTAGCATTTCTTACTTTTATAAACACACAATACGCAAGCTCGGCAGATTCGATTTAGTACAACGCCCTTTCTATATTCGCGATTATTATTTTCTGCCATTGTACTTCATTTGTTAGTAGGTACAATACGTCGAGTTTGTCGGAAATATCTATGTAACTCGCTCACTGAAATACTATTTCTCCCTTCACGTGTATTGTTGCCAACTTAGTGAGTTACTCGCTAAATATGGTGTCTTTCTGGACTACGTTAGCGACTTTTTATCTATTTCCTTTACATAACGACATTTGGATTCATGCCCCACTTACTGGTACCGTTTTGCAAAATACCTAGCGACTTCCTGAAAAATTGAGTTGGCAATACTGACCCGCTGACAGCGTTTATTGATTTTTATTTTATTGTAATATAATTTGCTGATCCTACACCTTCTATTGAGTCAAATACTTACTCAAGTGCACAGCTTTTTCCGATGGTTTTATAGTTTCAGATGTCCCAATATACTGACCCAAATTAGATTGTCATCCTGAGACCATTTGTCTAATGCGCCCGGGATCAGCATCGCATTCTCCATTTCATTCTGTCAAACGGTATCTGATGAGGATAGAAAGAGATGACGTTAAGCAACAGGCTTCTATGTACCGCTATTAATAAACACAAGTACTGTAAGGTCATTGTACAACATTAACTCTGTAAGCGACTTTACATTAGCTTTTAATAAGACATTGTACCAACACTGCCAACTATAATAAATTGATGTTGCAATTTTGTTATAATTATAATAATTAATGACTTAACTCTTTAGTGTTGATTAGATGCCTTGGGATGGTTTAGAAAGTGTAGCGTGCTGAAACGCTGAAATACTATTTTGTAGACTTAAAGTCCAAGTGCACTACCCACGCCCTAAGTGCACTTTATGAAGAGTTAGTGACCCCTATTTAGTGCGAGGATTGGGACTTATTACTAGCAAAGTAAATACAGAAAAATAATTGAACTCTGATTCTTTAGGCGAAGGCTAGATGTTCAATAAATACTGTGAACCAACAATATGATAAATGCCGCAATTCTCCGATTTTTTGTATAGTCACACTACGGGAATGTTAAGCCACTAAGCACTCTTCATATTTAGCCGAATACTCGTAATAATACTTGTAGTACAGACTGCAAATTCAAATATTTTTATTTGCATAAACAAGGATATATAAATTGGCAAAAATATTGTCATTAATAAACCCGATTAACGTTACACAGCCTAATTACGAACAGTGGCAACTGGCTTAACAATCCCGTGCTGTGACTCTACAAGTGGCATACATACAGTCGAGGAAACTGAATTGCGTAACACGATGGAACCATTGTGTTGCAAATGTCATGTTGGAATTCCATACATCTGCCAAAGAAATCATTGTGAAATTGGTTGTGAAAAGGTTCTATCCTGGTACGCGATTAGGTTTCCTTCCTTGTACAGTCAAGTGTGAAAATATGGGTGCACACAACTTACTCATAAATATGTCACACAGCTCTTATGTCGTCGAATTAAGGTATAGGTATGTAACGATGGGAGGATTAAATCGATACTTATTTTTGCACTTGACTGTACGTACATGCAAGCCGCGCGATGTATTTTTGTTTGAAGATGTTATGGGTGAATAAACTTTTTTTGTTTTTTACTCTGTCCCCTGTTGTCTAAGGAGAAAAAAATGTGTAACCATAGCAACGGGTGGCCAGAAAAAGTTGAAAGATGAGTTCCCCTTTATACACTTTTCTGTATTTACTTTGCTACTAGGCATCGGAAATTAGAACTTCGTCGTTCCGTTGCTCACCTAATAGTATGTAATAGGAAACTCTCCTAAAGAGAGTGAGAGGGACAGCACGATACAAATTTTGAATTTCGGAGTTATAGGTAACGCCACCAGAGTTGAGGTCACGCACACAACAACATCTCATGTAATGACAGCGGGATTTTGACATTTATTCGTACCGATAGCAAGTTCAACAGACTCAACAGTGAATTACAAGACTGACTAAAAATTTCTTCAACCTATTTCGTTAAGAATTATTTAAGAAAATACATCTAGTTCAAACAAAACAGTAAATAAAATATTTTGATCTATTTTATTTAAAACAGATAAGCATATTTTTCGCTTTTATAACATAGGTACCGATTTTTTTGTTGCAAATATTTATTATCAGTTTCAAATTGTTTTATTTAAAAAATAGGTTATATGATAAAAGAAAAAATATAATATGCATATCTAGTATTGCGTAGGTATTTCATAAGATCATCTATAATATAAAAGTGAACGGCCAGAACGGGATAAAAAAAACGAGACAGAGCAGGATGGCGCTCTACAACACCATTTTGACACGTTTCTCCCAAACAACGCATTATTTCTCTGGAATTTTAAAGCAATTCGATTCTTTGACCTTGGGAATCGCGATAAACTTGAGAAAATATGATATTGGGTGTGTACATTTCGTATATTAAGCAAAATAAAATCAAAAGTTCGAATTTCGAGCCAAAAGCGAGCGATCTAATTATCTATGCCAGTGTTGCCATTCAGGGAAAAAGAAATCCATTCATTATCCTGCATTGCATTGCAGTCTGTAAACTGTAAAGCTCTTTAAGCACTGACCTGCATATTAAAGAATGACAAGTTCCTATTTAGCCCTCGCTATGTTGCGGATTTTCAGTGGAACTACAATTTATTTTAATGGCAATGATTCTTTTTGACAACAGACGTTGGAAGTCTTTGAATGTCACCGATGTAAACAAAACGAAAATAATTGTACATATTTCAGAATAATAATCGATTTTGCAATCAAAATGCCCAAAAAAGTTCACCCCGATGCAAAAAAAAAAATTAAATACATTCAAATGGTTGCGGCAGTCACGGTGTTTGTTATCGAACTCCTCCGAAACGGCTTATAAAACCGATTTTTATCAAATTTTTTCTCTATATTTGGTAGGTTTGACAACAGGTTGTAGGCTATTTTTTATACCCTTATTCTTCGCGGACGGAGTCGCGGGCAACAGCTAGTAATTATATAATTCACATTTTCATTCACTCACTCATTTCATTCATTCACTACTTTTCTTGCAACCAGTATTTTATGTAGCTGTGTGTGTAATCATTCGCCTCAACTCTCGTGGCGTTACCTATACCACCCTGGTCTCTTTTCATCTCGATCTGATCGAAATATAGGTCTCAATCTATACTTAGATCCGATCGAGATTATATCCTCCTCGTTTTGTTACACCGGACTAAATTGTTAAGGGTCGTAAGGGCTTGGGCAGTGTGTTTGTTCTTTTAGGCGCGTTTAGAGTAAATGTGTTCTTAAAACAGCTTGTTCGTAGACTTGACTTGATTTTCATGCAGAGGCCTTAATGTCGTTCGTTTTCACCATTTCTTTCTGTCAAACGATAACGGATAAGAGCAGAAAGAGATGGTGAATGCATTAGACAATACGGCCTCAAGGGGCCACTACGAAATTCGAAGTTCGCATCATGCCGTCCCTTTCACTCTTCTGTTTAACAATTAGCGTGAACGGAACGGCATGATACGAAGTTCGAAATCGAATTTCGTAGTATCAGGCCAGCTCTAATTCTATCTTGCGATATAGTTATGTCGTTATTAAAAGTATATTCGAAGAAAACTGTCTTGTGGATTCTTTTTTTTTAACTATGGATTTTTAATCACACTTTTACTTTAAATGCGCGTTTAACAGTGATTACTAGCTTTATACTTTTATGTTACAATGAAATTGCAAGCGGTTATTGTTATATTTGTAAATTGAACATTATTTTCTCATTTAATGTGTAAATATTCAAAAGCAATAAGTATCTGATAATGTATTTTTCTCTAAATTATTTAGTAGTAATTAGTACAAAATAGTCCTGTTGCTAATTTATTATTAAATTCAGTGTTCTCATACAACTATTTAGGAATTGATGAGATGTTTGAATATTTACCCATTAATGTTGCCATTTTTATATTTGCGGATATTGTAATCCTAAAAATGTAAGCCCTCCACAGACCGCAGCGCGTGCCCAGCGCGCTGCATAACACTGAATCATATACGCTGTGCCGCGCTGCCGGAGTGTGTCACCGCATATATGATTTAGTGTTATAGACCGCGCTGGGCACGCTCCAACGGTGTCGTGCGCAAGCCTCGCGCTGCGGTTTGTGGTGACCTTAATGGATAACCTGGTGTGCTTAAACCGCGGCATCAGATAACAATTTGTCTGTTACTAGGTAGTTCCGACTGAAACATAGGTAAAAACTTACCGGAAAACAAAAAAAATGATTCTAAATTGGAACGTATTTTTTGAGTTTTTACCTAACCTAAGATACCAACAGAAGTCACGTTGGTTGGATGATCGGAGGTTGTCATTGCGGTTTTCTTTGTAATTTTGACAGTGACTGGTAGTCCGACCGATGTTGGGTTAAGGGCCCGATGTTGGGTGGTTATCTTATTATTTGTGGCAGTCCCTTTACTAAGCGTACGAGTGCAATTTAAAAAATGTTAACTAAGCAATTACGGTAAGATTTTTCTTGTCAATCTTGCGGGGCGCTCTATGCCCCCTATTATGTCTTCGGACTGTATGTAACCTTTTATAAAAAAAGACATTTCAATTAATAGCAATAAGTGCAGAATTTTAGTTTGGGAACTTACACTAGGAGATATTAAGTTATAATATTGTACTCAACCAAGGTGACTTCCGACGGTATATCGGTACTACCGTGTGGCAGCCGCTTAATATAACATCTGATCATTGCCGCATAGCGTTTTTGGCTATGGTTATTTTAAATCTTAGAAATGTAGAATACATTCATTACGCTACAAAATAGTGTTTTTGTGAATTGTTATCCTTATAAGTAGCTTTACTGATATATTTATTATAATAACATTATGCTTGTTTCTAGGTGTCTATTTTTGGGATTTTTTATATTTTTTACTTGTCATCACATTAACTTCTTTTTGCACTTCATGTAATTGTTTCTTGAAAATGTTGTTAATTCATTGATGTTGAATAAATATGTATATGTTACTTTTGATAAATAAAGTCGTTCCCAGCAATAGACTATTTATAGGTTGTACCTGTTGCTATATGTGTGTGCAATATAATTGTTTTTTTACGCTGGTAACATGTTGAAAGTTGTGAGACCAATAGGGTGCGCTACATAGCGGTCTACGCTTAGTTTTGTTGTGATTGGCTATTAGTCGCCCTATTTACTAACATTCTAGTTTATTAAAGCAACTGGCAGAGAAAAGAAACGTCTTTTAGCAGTTTATTATATTATTGGATCTGATACCTATCTTGATGTTTCCTGATAATTATCATTGATTAAATTAAGTCACCAAAGAAACGGAATTATTGTAATACTCGCAAACATGAATAAAATAATCACTTTGATACTATATAGATGTTTTATTTTTTACTCAGCACATGCACAGTCGAACTATTAATTCCTGCCCTGAACACCGTAGAACGTTTTCACAGTAAGTGTCATGATTTTCCATATCAGTTATCACGCAATATGGAGTCACTATGATATATTATGACATTTTTTGCGAAAGGGCTCTACAGTGGATTACGATTCAGTATGTTCGATAGTACAGTCAGCATCAAAAGTAGCTGGGTCATTTTTGTACTTTGTCGTAACGTATCATGTATGACATTTGCACCTGACTGAAAATAAAGCAACAAGGTACAAAAGTGCCCAGCTACTTTTGATGCTGACGACTGTATGGACGTGTGCTGCGCTAGCGATTTAGATCAAAGTTCTTAAACTTTTATAAAAGTACTAGATACAGTCAAATGCAAAATTTTGTATCGATTATACCTTAGGTCGACGTCATAAGAGCTATGGGACATATTTATGAGTTATGAGCAAGTTGCACCCTTATTTTTACATTTGATTACAACATAAAGTTTTTAAATAATATCTATTTGTCTCAATGAATGTGGTTGTAAGTCCGTTTTTTATCTAACTTTGTGCTATAACTTGAAATGCCAATAAATTTAACGAAAAAAAAAATCTAGAGTGAAATACGACAAGAAATTTTATCTGACACGTTTTTTTAAATTCAAATACCTATGAAGTTAATATTTAAAATTTTATATTTGACCGTAGCGTGCGTAGAATGAATCGCAAATCGATTAGAGTTGAACCATCAAAAAGTAAATTTCGATTCGATGGTATTGTTCATGAAAAAATATAAATACATACTTTGATTTCGAATTACTTTATTAATAAATGAAAGAGTGTAACTGAAGTATTTTAAATTTCGTTACTATGCAACGATCTATTTTTTTACACGGCTTTGATGGGTTTTTATTTCGAACACCAAGAATCGATTCTCATGACAATTCTTTGTTTTGACGTTGTCCAAATCGAGTAGCGTTTTGTTTAGGGTTCATTATTGATCGATACGACACTGTCGCTTGAAATGGCCGACGTATAGGGGGAGTGTCTAGTATTTTGCGGAAATAGAATTAACTCGGTAATTTTTACCAAATAAGGTAAGTGTTTCAATATAATTAGTTTCAGAAACATTAGTTTATTGAGTGGTGAGAATAGTTTGAGACATTTTATGTGTTGATTTCGTGATCTTCGATCGTTTCCGGTCGCCCCGCCGGGCAAGTATTTCAAAACAAAGATGTTTATAATAGTTTTCCGTGTCTTCGCCTCAACTATATAATCTTCGCAAAATAACAGAAAACGTCTCAAAAACACGCATTGTTCGTTAAAATAAACTTAGTCTTATAGCTACCGGTGTGTTGAAATCTACTTAGTTTTTTATGTTAATTATTTTCGTGCTCCTAATTAGAAATGCGCTAATGCAGTCATTACTGTACTGTTACAGTTTAGAAATCAGTACATAAAAACGGTCGTTTCTTTATCAAACTTCCGGCAATTTAATGCAGAGCACTTAATGGAAATATTTGAACATGTCCACTGAGGTGATTTACAATGTATTAACTAACTTTTTTTTCAGCTATTGCCGCCTCTCCCGAGGCTTAGAACATTCCAATAAAAGACTGACTTTACAAGTGGAGAAAAATGGCTTGGCGTTTTAAGGCCTCTAAGTATAAAAATGCAGCACCAATCGTGCCTAAACCGGAGGCATGTATCCGAGACATTTGCGTTGGGTCATATCAGACTTATGGGAACAATATTTGTGCTTCGGCGTCGTTCATGGCGTTTAACTGGGAGCATGTTGGATCGAGTATGGCGGTGTTGCCGTTGGACGACTGTGGGAGGAAGAGCAAAACTATGCCGCTGTTGCATGCTCACTCGGACACTATAACTGATATGGAGTTCTCGCCATTCCATGATGGCTTGTTATTGACTGGATCACAGGATTCTTTGGTTAGTATTTTATTTATTTAAAACTATGTGCTGCTATGGTGCCATATAGTTAATTCAAAGTGAAAAAATATACTTAAATGGTATTCAAAAGCTTCATCTTTAATTGAATTAGCTTCTGTCAGTGTGAAGGTCTTTTCATGGTCAATATACATTTTATAACTTTAACTTATTTATAACTTATTTTTTTTAAGAACTTAGATATTTGTTTGTAGTATAGCTTTTTTAGTAGTATTAAGTGATTGTTGTTAAGCAACTCTGTATATCATAAATTGCATGCCATACGATTAAATAAATACATTTTATCTCTGTACAAGTTCATATGCATAAATGTATGTAATCAGATTCTAATTAGAAAATGTCTATTACTTGATTGTACCATTCAAAGTGTTTTAAAACTGCTCTGGAATATTTCAGAGATGCGGTCACTCTTTTGACTCCTTACACTTCCAACATCAAGAAATATTTGAAAATCCTGAAAACATACCCCTATATGTTCAGTCAATCATGCCCAATCTCTTACTGAAATATGCCAAATTAATTCAATGAGACAGTGTATTTTGAAACTAGTGTAATTTCTATTTATTGGCATTTTTTACCAACTATATTTATGTATGGGTCACTTTATATTAAGCCATTTATCCATGGATAATTATTAATTTCTTGTTATAAAATAAAATATGAGTAACATAAGCCTGTAAAAAGATAATTTTCCTAGGAAAACATAATCTCTTATATACCATTGATAAGATTGAAGGTAGGTCAATCTTATCCATTGATAAAATTATCTTTTCATGAGAATGAACTAGTTTTTCTGCATTCCAAATTCTATGAGTGCAAGAGCACTGAAACATCTCTTATCTTCATCTAACATAGATATTATTTATTTAATAAATTGCATAGTACAAATAAAGTAGTGTTTGGTAGTAAACAGACCAGATTATTAACAGTTCTAAATGGAGATATAATAGGAAAATATGCTCACAGGTGTCATTTTGGCTCTATAAGGCAGTAAATAAGTGTGACCTTTTTGGCAAAAAAGGAGTAATCAGTAAGATTTCCTCCTTCATTCAAGCAGTGCAGATTTGTTGACCAAAACCATTTTTTTTTTGGTTAAAGATTTTATGCAAAAGACTAGATTAGTACCACAACTATATTCTCTATTGTTTCTTTTAATAGTATACCACGAAATTAAGGTTTAATGTCAGTTAAATATGGCTAAATACATGAAACACTATTTTCACTTCCAAGTAAATGTGTCAAAACACAACTTCTATTATTAGTGCTTTGTAGACATGACTAATTCCTTCTTTATCCCATGGGTTAAAACACTACTTTTATTATTATTGCTTTGTAGACACAAGTCACTCCTTCTTTGTCCCATAGGTTAAAACACTACTTCAATTATTCAATCTATCTGGTAATGTACTGTAGTACTTACCTCCCCTGTAACAAAATAATTCATTGTTCCAGGTAAAAGTATGGCACATTCCACAAGAAGGCCTTAAAGAGTCTCTCTCGACCCCGGAATGCACCTTATCGCAGAAGCAGAGACGGGTGGAGAATGTAGGCTTCCACCCTGTCGCAGACGGATTGATACACGTGGCTTCGGGCCATGAGCTAGCTTTATGGGACTTGACCAAGCAGAAGGAAGCCTTTGGTAAGGGTTTTTTACGTTGATGTATTTTTTTTGACTTTCATCTTTGCTGTCTTAACAAGGCTTATTTTGCCAATGTTGATGTAAAGACATGGCACACATGAGGAGACTGTTCAGTTGAAATTTTGATTTTGGGGGACAAGTCAATAGGAGACCTAAAACAAATAACATTTATTTGTGTCATCACAATGTGTTGTTTGTTTTTTTTTGTGTTTAGTTTTTAAATGGGTCCCACTGAAAAACAGCGTTGTGGTTTGCCGCAACATTATGCTGAGTGGGGCCCAATTTATACTATTTGATGATTTTTTTTGTATCTTTTCCTGACAACTGTATTTCCTGTGTATCGAATTGTGTAAATAAACATATCTCTCTCTCTCTCTCTCTCTCTCTCTCTCTCTCTCTCTCTCTCTCTCTCTCTCTCTCTCTCTCTCTTATGAATGGTGCACAGACAACATAAGGCGTTTTTACATTAAAGGTTCTTTTTTTCAATTGGAGGGAAGTGATGGGTAGTTCAGCATACTAACACAAAAGGAAAAAATGGAACAAGATATTGTTTTTACTTTTTATGGTGATGTTTCCTGTTGTTACTATTATTAATAATAATTAATTGGCATTACAAAACTAATTGGTATTATTTTTTAATCATCCTGCTCTCTCTCTTCCTTATAAGTCGATAAATTACCTTAGAATAGAAATAATTAACTGTCACATTTTTGGCCTAAGATGTTTGATCTTGAAAAAAATTTTGTATGTAAAATTTTATGCCACACAATTTGAATATGTAGTATCAATCATATCTTTTTGTGGGACTCGAGTACCCTGTTTGACCTTATCCAGCCAGTCAAAATGCAGCAACCGCCACAATGGTTTGGTGATTTTTTTTCGATATGCTTGTTATATGTATAGCATTTCAGTAACAGTAACAAACACAGTCAAACTTTTACATTTCTAGTATTAGTAAGAGGTAGTCTCTATCCATACAGATATTAGTGGGATTTATTTTCATTTCTTCACCCAGTGAACCGCGATCACATGGAGGTAATCCAATCCACGTCATGGAAGAAGGATGGACGGTTGCTGGCAACTTCCTGCAAAGACAAGAAGGTCCGAATCGTGGATCCACGGGCTTCTACGGCAGTACTGGACGTCGCCAACAGCCACCACGGAATCAAGGACAGCAGGGTCGTGTGGCTTGGAGACCAGGACAGGATACTGACTACTGGTGAGCATATCCAAATGATAAGATAAGATAAGACAATAAATGATTATCTTGTCTTGTCTTATCTTATCTTATCTTATCTTATCTTATCTTTTCTTATCTTATATTATCTTATCTTATCTTATCTTATCTTATCTTATCTTATCTTATCTTATCTTATCTTATCTTATCTTATCTTATCTTATCTTATCTTATCTTATCTTATCTTATCTTATCTTATCTTATCGTATCGTATCTTATGAGTTAAAATAAATATAAATAAATATCATCGGACACTTGGCGCCAATCGACCTAGTCCCAAAGGAAGCAAAGCTTGTGTTCTGGGTACTAGGGAATGGATAATTTTATTTAAAATAGGTACATATTTAACATTGATACATCGCCGGATGACAAGCAAAACTCACTAAAATTTCTGTCACTGCTCTTCAAAAAGTCGTATCTAGTTAGTAATTTCATACTGAGATACGAGCTTTGTTTTAAGTAGGTATTTGGTACTTGGTGACTTTTGCTTGTCACCCGACGACATAATATCTGTCCCAACTGGATTGGGCCGTAGTTCTTTTTTTTTAAATTTTGAAATTTGGGTTGTTCATAGTAATTCATCCAATAATTGGTAGAGTTACTATGAAAAACAAAAAAATTAAGTGATAGATATTATAACGAAAAATACTGAAATTTGTTATTTTAACGTCACTGAATCACATGTTAAGACTTGTGCACTTATTAATAAGGTAGTTCAGAAATAAATTTTTGTTTTTGTGTAAGTGTAAGATCCATTCTGTCCGCCACTGTAGTTCATAATGCTATGCAGTTTTGTCAGAGGTATTTAGAGATAAGTATTTTTGTACTTCTTTTGTTTTTATTTAAGTAAATAAATAATTAAAAAAAAAACGCATTTTATGTGTCATCATTTAATTAATTTCAAAATTATTTCCAGGCTTCGACTCAGCTCGCCTCCGCCAGATCATGATCCGTGACGTGAGGAACCTCTCCCAGGCGCAGAAGACGCTGGAGCTGGACTGTTCCACCGGCATCCTGATGCCCCTGTTCGACCCTGACACCAACATGCTCTTCTTGGCCGGGAAGGGAGATACCACGATACTCTACATGGAGCTAACAGACCGAGAGCCGTTCCTGATCGAAGGGCTGAGGCATTCCGGTGAGTTTCATTGTTTTATACCCTCTCCACACTTCCGTGAAGCTGTGAACCTTTCACAAACCAAATCATCGAAAGTTAAGCTACTTGTAAATGTTACAAAACAAAGGTACAGTTTATAATTCCGATCGGTAGTTTTCGTTCGCGCAGAATAGTGTAGACCGTTTCCGCTAATAGCCGAACATGTAAATAATCTATATTGAACTTTATTTGTAAGGACAAATGATCGAAAATTGCGTTATGATTCTTAGTTCTGTCCCACTGACGGACGGCCTTCCGCGATTTTGTCGAGTAGGTAATCAATCAACCAAGAGCATTATTTTGGCTGCTTTGCTCGCTTTGGTAGATCGAAGATTCCCGCGCTAAAAAATCGGCCTTCTGCGGATGTACATCGACAGGAATTATAAGTTGAGTCGAACTGTACTAGCACAGTTATACAAGTAGAATCGATCCTTGCATTTAACCCTTAAAAAGGTAGAGGTGATTTACCGACCAAATGCATTGCTTTGTAAATTCAACCTGATTACTTTCATAATACGTCACAATATCCATTGTAATTATTGAAAATACGACTAGCTTTAAGAATATATTTTGTCAGGTATGCATTCGATAGCTGCTTTTAATTCTGTGGTCTTATTAAGGGTTAAAGAATCTTAGTCAGAGGCATTCTATATACGTAGTTGACTATATTTCGCGACTTAGGATTTAGTCATGTTTTTCACCCGACTGTCGAAGAAGGGTTACGTTTTTCGAGCGTAAGTATTTATGTATGTATCATTCTTTGACACGCCCTGCAGCTTAAACGGCTCAATGGATTTTGAAGTGCGAGGTGTCATTAGATTCGTCTCAGTTCCGCGAGTGACATAGGATATATATTTTCCCGGAATTCCCATGGGAACGGGAATAATACAGGTGGGTGTTTTCTCATCTAGTATTGTAATTAATATTGTTAACACACAGGCGAGCAGACGAAGGGCGCGTGTTTGGTGCCGAAGCGGGCGCTGCGGGTGATGGAGGGCGAGGTCAACCGGGTGCTGCAGCTGGCTGGCTCTAGTGTAGTGCCCATCATGTACCAAGTGCCCAGAAAGGTAAACTAACTAAATAAAACTAAATTTTATTTACCAACATACAAAAAGTTATGAAATTACGAAAGCAGTGCACATTACTTAATTTATAAGTGTGAAATATATAGGAAACTAGCGGACCCGACAGACGTTGTCCTGCATGAACCTAGATACATGTATATGTACCTGTAATAACAATAAATGAGTTTGAGTTGGAGTTTGAGTTTTTGATACCGACTGCAGCGCCATCTGCCGGGCTGATTTGTGAATCTAAACATTCCAGGGCGCCACCCAAACGCATACAAAAAAATCATTCAAATCGGTCCAGCCGTTTAGGAGGAGTTCAGTGACAAACACACGTCCAGTGGAATTATATATATATATATAAAGATGAGATTAAGGAAAGGACATAGTGTAGTTTTTATTCTGGAAAATCGCATAGTTCCCGCGGGATAAAGATAAACGAATAATTTGCGGACGGAGTCGCGGGCAACAACTAGTAATATTATAAATGCTAAAGTAACTCTGTTTGTCTGTCTGTTATACATAGTTTGAGTTTGAGGCCCTGGGAAGGACATAGGATAGTTTTTATTCTGGAAAATTACACAGTACTCATAGCACAGGATGGCGATAAATTACACAGTACTCACAGCACAGGATGGCGATAAATTACACAGTACTCACAGCACAGGATGGCGATAAATTACACAGTACTCACAGCACAGGATGGCGATAAATTACACAGTACTCACAGCACAGGATGGCGATAAATTACACCGTACTCACAGCACAGGATGGCGATAAATTACACAGTACTCACAGCACAGGATGGCGATAAATTACACAGTACTCACAACACAGGATGGCGATAAATTACACAGTACTCACAGCACAGGATGGCGATAAATTACACAGTCCTCACAGCACAGGATGGCGATAAATTACACAGTACTCACAGCACAGGATGGCGATAAATTACACAGTACTCACAGCACAGGATGGCGATAAATTATTTTATTCTGTTTGTGTGAGTTTTATTTGTGAAGTTCCCAATCCGCACCGGGCCCGCGTGAAAACTACGGTTCGAGCCCTTTCATTCTTAACGACCGCTTTAGCCTAGTTGGTAGTGACCCTGCCTACGAAGCAAGAGGTCCTGGGTTCGAATCCCGGTAAGGGCATTTATTTGTGTGATGAGCACGAATATTTGTTCCTGAGTCATGGATGTTTTCTATGTATTTTTAAGTATTTATTTATCTATATAAGTATGTTTATCGTCGTCTAGTAGTACCCATAGTACAAGCTTTGCTTAGTTTGGGACTAGGTCGATTTGTGTAAGATTGTCCCCTAATATTATTTATTTATTTATTCATTCTGAGAGCTGTGCCCTGCAGTGGGACGCATGTAGATTGTGATGAAGATGATGGTCCTGTTTGTTCGCAGAGTTACCGCGACTACCACGCCGACCTGTACCCGGACACGGCGGGGTCAGTGACCTATCTGAGCGCACCGATGTGGTTCGAGAATCAGGATCACCCCGTGCCTAACATCTCGTTGCATCCGGACGCCAACAACTGCACCCAGGTACCTACGTGTGATATTGGCTCCAATTGGCCCCCATTGCATAATAAAGTGCAATTAAAATTAGCGAAAAATTATAAAGGAGGATAGGCAGATTTGTATGGACTGGCCTAGGGACCAATAACGACAAGCCATACATTGGAAAAGTTTTTTCATATTCTACAACTTTTTGTGTGCGGGAAATCTCGAATCGCAGTTGAAGAATATGAAAACAAATAAAAAACAAAATCACAACACAAAATCTTTGACGGTTACACAGCCTTCATAATTTGTAAATCGATACAGGAACTTGGGTATCGTAAAAACCTACATAGTAAATTTCAACTCAAATTACTTTTATGCGGCGAAATTTTAGAACTTAGAATAAGTTATCCAGTGACATATCGCTGGTCTTTATTGGTCAACCCTCCCTTCTGAGAAAAATTCCTGCCCCATCCACCAAAGTAAATCTTGATTATCTTTAATTGTTTAAGTTTATAAACTTTTGCTGTTGTTTTGTTCGTCCAGGAATTTGCAACCCGACAGTTTTAATTTTTTTTTAAACGCATGCAAAACTTGTAGCATGGGCGGTTTTTTTAACCGTTCAATGTGTCCCTTTGCAACAGATCCAGTGCAAAAGCGATATATTAGGCGGCATGCCGGTTCGTGTGTTCTGCCTACCCCATTTGGGAATACAGGCGTGATTTTAATTATGTATTTTATGTATATATGTAAGATACCAACAAAATAAACACTTGTGATGGTATATTTTTCACTTAGCTATTGTTGTTTTGAACTATATTGGATTGGGTACTTGTGATGATCAAAATAATTTACATATTTTTAATTATTTTAGGAACCGTTTTATTTACGTATTTTTTTTGTTTAGAAGACTAAAATGTAGAGTTATATTAATTTGGCGCATGACATTTAAGTGGTGTATAAAATGTGCGGTTTTAATTTCATAGTTTATTTTTTTTTATTATTTGAACATGCTAGAAAAAGTTTTTTATTGTTTTTTGAACAATTGGTGTTGTGATGTGCCTTGTTAATTATTAATTCCGGATTGTTTTTTTATTTGTGTTTTTGTGTGGTGTTTAGTAGTTTAGATATGGGTTAGTTTTGTTTTGAATGCGTAAGTAATTTGTTTTTATTTTATTTTAACGCTTCTAATGATTTTGCTTTGATTTTATTATCATTGGTTATGTGTGGGTTTCGATTTCAAAATTATAATTACAACAATAGGGTACCACTAATTAACTGACATACTTTTTATAAGCTGTTAAAACACGATTCCCCCATACATTTTGTATGACAATGTAATTTTGCAGTAAATTGAAAAATAATCTGAGTTAAAGTGTTTTTTACTGGAGTCACGTCTTAGAAAAAATGTTGTAATTGTTATTATAACGCACATTTTCATTCAAAAACATTTGTAGGTTCATCGTGGGAACTTAGAGGAAATGGTCAAGTCCATCCTCGCGATGCCCCCGCCGAGGAAAGCCGAAGCCAAAAAAGCAGTAACCCCGGTAACCATAGAAGACGCAAAACCGAAACCGCAGCCGGTCGAGCCAAAAGAAGAAGACCGCATCGACTTCGTGAACGTCAAAGACCTGATCAAAGGCATGGAAGGGAAGAAAGAGAAGCCAGAATACCAGAAAGAGACAAACGGGTTCCACAAAAACGGGCATGACGATGACATTGAGAAATGCGAGGACGAGAGGGAGAAAGTTCTGGAAAAGATGGAGAGTACTGATTCTGCTGAGCTGACGTTGTCGCGTAGCAATAGTTATATTAACGGGGTGCCTGTGCAGGCCCCTAAGCCGCTGCCCAGGTCTTCAATATCCGAGCCAGGGTCTGGAGACGACCATGAGGCACCGAAACCTAAACCCAGAACCACTGCGGTACCGATATCCGGTTATAAGGTACAGCTTGAAAGGTTGGATTATTCACGTTTTATTCTTCGAATTGGCATCCTTGGTTTGAAGCAGTGTTTTTTTTTCTAATGACAAAATGTCGATTTACTGTCATTAAGTACCTACAAATAGAAAATCGTCCACTTGAATTGACCATTTTGAATTTAGACTAAAAATAATACAGTCCAAAATTAATTTTTGCAAAATGGAATTGTGCTGAAAAATAATTATAAGCCAAATTTCTATTCAAAGTAAGTGAGTGAATTAAGCCCGAATTTAACTAATATTAATTGAATTGATCATTACACATCATCATCATTCATTGTCATTGGACATGGTTTCTAAAATAAATATTATTATTATTTCTTTCGACCTGTGGCAATTTTGTCAAAGTTACCATGTGACATGATTCCATATTCGACAATATTCTAGATGGACAACATTCCTTATCGATGTATTTAAAATTGTCATTTTTAAATTTGATTATTATTTGATTATTGATTTTTCGAGTGGACTATTTTCCATCTGCGCGTAATGAAATGACAGTAAATCAAAATATCGCCTTGAAATTTTATTTGCATAAAAAGGTTCTGTGTTTGTTGGAGATAGTTTTTTAATAAAGCTTGTTTATATTTTCACTGTATCCCCAAAGTGATTTCCTTCCTGTTCCAATTTACAGGCTTTTATGTAGTGTATAATCAATGTTTGTTTTAATACTGCGACAGTGGTGGATTTAGGCATTTGACGCCATTAGGCTTTTCAATTTTCGCCTCCCGAGCTCTCCTACCAACCTCTACAATTCAATATTCTAATAATAATATTTAAATGGTGGAACATATTAGGTATGTAATGTTGATTGAATTGTGTGAGTGAACCTAAAGGCACTACCGCTACGTCAAATCATCCAATTTATGGACGAGGTGATAAAAGCAATTTTCTTTTTAGCCTCGTCTGGGTCCGAAGCCGTTCTCCGCCTCATCAGGCAGCGAGGAGTTCTCCTTCGACAAGGTGTTCTCAGTGCCCGTGGTCCCCGGCGTGCCCAAATCAGATTCAGGTATTTATAGTAAGATGGGAGTAACTGCGTGAATCAACTTTCCTTGCCACCCGTTGTTATGGTTACACAAATTTTGTCTCCTGGGCAACCTAAGTATTTCTCTGTGAAACAGTATGAAGATGTCCCTTGGACAACTGGGGACTGAGTAAACAGCATGATAAAGTTGATTCATCCATCGGCATTTGTAGTTTTTAAAAAGCTTTTAATTTTTTAAATTTTAGTTTTGACTACCGGGTCTGATAAGTTTCTAGCACTTAAATACTCATCGACAAGACAGCATAATAAGTTTTTGTACGTATAAATGAAAAGACTTGACTGATCAACGCCTAGCCTAAAACCTTGGCCCTAGAAAGTTACAATTTTGAATGGAGGTTGCCTTTATGACTTAGACTAGTACGAATTTTAGAAAAACTAACGGGAGTAAACGGGATTTATAATATGTTATTTTCTAAGTGATTCTGTCTTACATTTGAAATTTACCATGAGCTTTACGGTGAAGGGAAATGTCGTAACGGAACCTGCAACGAAATTTAATGGTGTGTTTGAAGTTTCCAATCGGCTCTGGGCTCGTCTTGGAACGGCCCAAGCCCTCTCATTCTAAGAGGACACCTGTGCCCAGTGTCGTAACTATAGGGTGGCAGGGCTGGCAAAATGCCACGGGCCCTCGATGATAGAGAGTCCCGGCTCAAGAGGCCGCAAGCTCAGACAGAAATTTAAAATTAAATTACAACGTGACGATTTTTATTGTGAGGGTCCCATCTAAAGTATTTGCCATGGGCCTCTGATGATATAGTTACGCCACTGCCTGTGCCCTGCAGTGGGGTGGGAGTGGGACGTATACAGGGTAATTTTTTAGTCAGTGCACAAATTTTGATATTTCATTCAGTATCGTTGATAGAATCACAATTATCTGTTTGAGAATTTATTTTTTTACATTTAGAAATTTGGGTTGGATATAGTAATTCATCCAATAATTATTGTTCGAGCTACTATGAAAAACAAAAAATTAAGTAATAAATATTATAATGAAAAATTCTGAAATTTGTTATTTTAACGATACTGAATGACATATTAAAATTTGTGCACTTATTAAAAAATTACCCTGTATAGACTAGGATTTTTTATCTATTTTATTTTTTATTTTGATATCGTGATGATGATGATGAAATCTCACTAGGTGTTCAGAGATCGTCTTGTTGATAGAAAACATTGCCCTACCGGCTGCAAAATTGTAAATGTTCTTTCATTGTGGCAGCCACTTCGCCGCTGTCTGCGCAAGCGACGACGCCGACGGGCGCACCCAAAGACGACGACAAAGACAAGTCCTTGTCCCCCACCAGTGATGTCGAGATCGCTCCCAAAGGTAAGAAGAAACTGACAGATCTCTAGCTCGAAGTAATAGTCACCAATTACGTAGTGGACGCAGTAGCGTACCGTACAATAGAACTGTTCTTTGTGCAAGAATAGAAGTGTTAGAAGTAAAATGGCATAGAATAGGTGACGCATGAGGTGCGGCTAAAACACGACCCCTTATTTTTCGACCCGAAACGAACGACAATAAATATTCAAAAAATTATAAGTGCGAATTGACGATAAATCATTTAATTACAGAGGAATACACAAACGGCAAATCGGATACCAGTCTGGAGGAAGAGGTGAACTCCTCGGATTCTGGCTACAGGCCGAAGACACCCAGCACCGCCGAGCGAAGGAAGCTGTTCGAGACCACAGAGTAAGTTGATATAAATAACTATTAGGTCGTTCTTACCGCCGACGAGGAAATTAGTTAGGGATTTTTTAATTTAAAGTGTATTGTTAACTTTATTTACTAATGAGGAAATTTTGGAGCTTTTTATTTAAAATCACAAGTACAATTTAACGACCGCTTTAGCCTAGTTGGTAGTGACCCTGCCTACGAAGCAAGAGGTCCTGGGTTCGAATCCCGGTAAGGGCATTTATTTGTGTGATGAGCACGAATATTTGTTCCTGAGTTATGGATGTTTTCTATGTATTTAAGTATTTATTTATCTATATATGTATGTTTATCGTCGTCGAGTACCCATAGTACAAGCTTTGCTTAGTTTGGGACTAGGTCGATTTGTGCAAGATTGTCCCCTAATATTTATTTATTTAATTAATTTTCATAAAGAAAAAAAAGTGTCTTTTTTGTGTCAGTTTTGTGACTTTTTTTTATACAGAAAATTACGTTTTATCAAAATCAATAGCACACTAGATTCTGAGTAAGAAAAGAAAACCCTAAGACTAATTCTGGAAAAATAATTAGTAGACTATTTTCTTTATGAAAGTTATTGATGTAGATCTTGTGTCAATAAAAAGGATAAAATAGTTGATCGCTGTCTGTTTACACTGCTGGTGAGAACACCATGATTTTAATCAAGTGGCTTTTTAACAAAAATCATGACATTTTCGTCGTAAATCGTAACCCATCGTCATTATCATTTGGAAAAAGCTCGTATCTCAAATCAATATACAGGGTGTTTGGTAGCTACGTGCAAAGCTTTAAGGGGGTGATAGCCGAGGTATTTTTGAACATTTTTAGCCATATATGTCTTAGCCGAAATTTGTTTTTTTTTTAAATTGAAGGCTTAGAAATTTTAGGAGAATACCCAGAATTTGATAGTCACGAGTCAATATTGCCCCAATGACCGTTAATTTGGAAATTTTAAATATGGCACAGGAAAATGACGTAGACTTGTCTTTTTCACATGTTATTTACTAGTCAAATTTCAAGACTAGTGCATTCTTAGCGAGTGCTCCCTGAGTTTGGTTTTTACTTTTTATGTCAGATTTAGCAAGCAACGTCAATGAGTGATACCTTAAAAGAAAGAACAATAAACAGGCATGTTTCTAAAAATGTTTGAACATTTCAAGGATTTTTTTTATTTTTTTTATGGCACAGAAAAATTACTCTGTTCCAACCTAAGACATTTTTAGTAATTTCGAATGCCTCCAATTTGTTTTTGTGGCAAGAAAGACACTTAAAAATTATTTCATTTGGTCCAATACACATTAAATTATCCGAAATAAAAGATTTGGTTTCCAAATTAACGCTCTTTGGGGCAATATTGACTCATGACTATCAAATTCTGGGTATTTTCCTAAAATTTCTAAGTCATCAATTTAAAAAAAAAAAACAAATTTCGGCTAAGACATACATGGCTAAAAATGTTCAAAAATACCTCGGCTATCGCCCCCTTAAAGCTTTGCACGTAGCTACCAAACACCCTGTATAAACTAAACTGAAGCTTGAAGCAGACTGAATAAAGTTCACTTAGCAAGATCAAGATTTAGTTTGAAATATATGGTTTCACGGGATGACCGTAAAAGTAATAAAAAAAAATGAAGTTGAAGAAAATAAAAAAATAAATAGAAAAAGATACTTCATACTTAACTTGCTTAGCAAGATCATCCATTTTGAGATACGACCTTTAAAAGTCTATCGCTATTATGTCTGTGTTCGTCAACTGTCCGACTTTGGTTACGGTATATGTTTGTGACTGTGACGTGTTGCGTAGCGGGAACCAGTCGATAGCGGAGCGCCGGCGCGCGTACGAGTCGCGGTCAGTAAGTGTGGCCGTCGAGTCCGATACGCCGCCCTCACCTGCGCCACTAAGGTAACTTATGAATTATGAATCCACGTATTATCAAACCGCAATCAGAATGGGACTGTCAGAACTGTCATTTCATACATAATTTACGTAAGCATATAGTATTACTCTCAACTCCAATCCCTTTCTAATCGCGGGCGAATAATAGATAGCTTCATCATAATCTCACCCTGCATACGCCCCACAGCTGGGCGCTGGGCACAGCCTCCTTTCAGAAAGAATCATACTTCTACAACTAGCGAGCGTGGTAGAATAAATTTAATTAATTACCTACTTGCTTTATTCCGTCATATTACGGAAATCCCAATCCACTTATTTTTTCTATTGCAGAATTCTTATGAATAATAGGGATATTGACGCCATTAAAAAATAATTCGAAGACACGACTCCAGTAAAAAAACGCTTCATTTTAGCCCTGAAAATAAGATTCATTTTCGATTAACTGCAAAATTGGATTTTTTGGTGCTTAGAAACAAATAAATAGTTAGTTGATTGAGTTGGCAAACTTGTGACGTCATAAGTTACTATTGCCATTCAAACTCTATGGGAGAGTTACGTTTTGACATCTCATATAAAGTAAGTTGATTGGTGGTGTCAACATCCCTATTAAGCTTCCAGTCTTAACTGCCCAGAGTTTCTTTAATTTTATCTCAAATGTCTTATTTTGTTCAGACGCCGCGATTCCCTGAAATCACGCAAGAGTCCAGACCGCGAGGACAAGGACAAACGCGCGTCCGTGCCAAACGTCACCACTAAGAGGACTTCTACTGTCTTTGGTGAGTAAGGACCTTCACTATTCCAATGACGTGCGATTATTGTATACTCAATGAACTGAAACAATTACTTTGCTCACCCGCAAAAAAAGCAGTAATTGTTTAAGTTCATCAATGAACCTCCGCAAAGTAACGCCTGATAACCTGATTCAATAATATTGTATAGTCGATCAAGTAAGCGCTTTATTAGCTTTATTTTTTATAACAGATCCTACAGCACATAGCCGAGTGGGCGGTACCCATCAATGAAAAATGAGAAATAGAGAACTTCGTGGGCGTGAACTGTTAAAACGGGCCTTTTATTTTGAGAGGAGTTTAAGTCAGTGATAGGCTTAGCGTATCCTTAGGGTTTGTAAAACTAGTCTTATCACATACCCTATCACTTCTTTGAGAATAAGCGCTTCCGGCCTCTGCCCAGAGGGCGATGAAGAGGGCTATGCTCGGAGTTTAAGTTTAAGACCCAAAGTGACCGACGTACCTCGAATCGCTATACTCAAGTGGCAGTGGGCACTGGGCAGGGCACGCTCGTAGAACTGATGGCCGATGGAGCCCAAAGGGTTCTCGAACTCAATATTTCTAGCCAGTGTTAAAGTTGCCTGAGATTGACTAGCTGTTTCTATTTGTCCAGGCAAGGTATCCAAATTCCGCCATCTTAAAGGCACGCCGGCCCACAAGTCTACCCACGTGGAGAACATAAAGAACATCAGCCGCCAGATCTCCGGAGAGTGCAATGGTTTCTATGGTAAGTTTTATTACGCTTTTATGGGCTCAATGCACAGCCCAAATACTTTCACTTGGGAGTGAGATCGTTTGCGTTGACTTCGTCACACTAAAGTGGCTCTGTGGTTTGACACACCAACAGAATAAAGTAATAAAAAAAAATCAAATCAGTTCCCACATGATGAAGTTCTGAGGTGACAGAGATAGACACATTCAGAATTTGATCAAATCGCCCTGTAGACTTTATCATATCACGAGTTGTCTTTTTTGGCTGATTCTGTCGTTTAACCAAAATGTCATTAGTGAAGTCATTAGTCACTGTCATCATATTAATGCAAGGGAAAATCAAACTCGTTGTATCATGGCCTAACAAATTTTGTGTTATTTCTACTCAGAATAAATAAATAAATAAATATTAGGGGACAATCTTACACAACTCGACCTAGTCACAAACTAAGCAAAGCTTGTACTATGGGTACTAGACGACGATAAACATACTTGTATAGATAAATAAATACTTAAATACATAGAAAACATCCATAACTCAGGTACAAATATTCGTGCTCATCACACAAATAAATGCCCTTACCGGGATTCGAACCCAGGACCTCTTGCTTCGTAGGCAGGGTCACTACCAACTAGGCTAAAGCGGTCGTTAATCACAAGCACTATCGATTTAAGCAATAAAAAAAGTGTCCCCCTCTTAATTGTCTGTTTTGTGACGCAGTTAACCATACATGTTGTATGAACCGTCACAAAACTGACTAATAAATTTTGTATAATTAATAATAAATAAATAAATATTAGGGGACAATCTTACACAAATCGACCTAGTCCCAAACTAAGCAAAGCTTGTACTATGGGTACTAGACGACGATAAACATACTTATATAGATAAATAAATACTTAAATACATAGAAAACATCCATAACTCAGGAAATATTCGTGCTCATCACACAAATAAATGCCCTTACCGGGATTTGAACCCAGAACCTCTTGCTTCGTAGGCAGGGTCACTACCAACTAGGCTAAAGCGGTCGTTAAACATACGTACATATATGCTTAAATACATATTATACGTCCAAGATAGTAAATGTACAAGTTAAGTATGAAGTATCTTTTTCTATTTATTTTTTTATTTATTCAACTTCATTTTTTTTTTTTTTATTACTTTTACGGTCATCCCGTGAAACCATATATTTCGAACTAAATACAAACTGAAATATAGATGCACAGAAAAAACCCCAGAAAAAAGACCAATGCTGGGAATCGAACCCAGGTCCTCAGCGTTCCGTGCTGCGTGCTTACCCCTACACCATCACTGGTCTAGAAGTTAGCGACGAATCTTTCCCATACATCGTACACTTCAGTCTGTTATAATCACATATATTATAGTCTCTCGGTAGAGGGCATAACATAGATGCGCTTTATCACTGCCTAAATGTGATTATAACAGACTGAAGTGTACGATGTATGGGAAAGATTCGTCGCTAACTTCTAGACCAGTGATGGTGTAGGGGTAAGCACGCAGCACGGAACGCTGAGGACCTGGGTTCGATTCCCAGCATTGGTCTTTTTTCTGGGGTTTTTTCTGTGCATCTATATTTCAGTTTGTATTTAGTTTGAAATAGTAAATGTACATTTTATTCATAGACATTAAGTGATAAATTAAATTTTGTAAGGATAATTAAGGAAAACGGGTACATTTCTTTCTGAAAACTACCGCAAATGAACCTCAACCGCAGGGTGGCAGACCATATTTTTGGCTGACCGTACACTGAGTTTCCATCGTTCCAGCGAACGGCGTCCGTTGCGCCGTGCCGGTATCCGGCGGCGGCGGGCGCGTGGCCGTGGTGGAGCTGCCCGCCGGCGCGACCCCCCCCGCGCGCGCGCCCCCCACGCACCCCGCCGGCGTGCACCCCCCCGCGCTGCTGCACCCCGCCGTGCTGCAGGACTGGGCCTGGGATCCCTTCCGCGACGACAGGCTCATCGTGGCCTGCGACGATGGGATGCTGAGGGAGTGGATCATACCCGAAGGAGGTGACGGTTTCATTACTAGTATTTAAGTCCCCGCGCTCTTCCACCCCGCTGCACTAAAGGCATGGGATCCCTTTCCGGATGACAGGCTCATCGTGGCCTGCGACGATGGGATGCTGAGGGAGTGGATCATACCCGAAGGAGGTGACGGTTTCATTACTAGTATTTAAGTCCCCGCGCTCTTCCACCCCGCTGTACTAAAGGCATGGGATCCCTTTCCGGATGACAGGCTCATCGTGGCCTGCGACGATGGGATGCTGAGGGAGTGGATCATACCCGAAGGAGGTGAGACAGACAGTTTCATAATTACAATTTGACTCCCCGGCGGCGTGAGTCTACTATCAATATACTGTCAATATCGATATTGTTATCGTTGAAATAATATCCGGAATCGATCAAGCAGACTCGGCTTAACTAAATTCTGAAGAACTTTATTCAATAGTGAAAATATTCACTTATAACACAGAATAAATAATAATACTAACGTACAGAAGGATCACTCTCGAACAAAGGTCAACTTTAGGTATAAAAACTTTCCTACTCCTGCTGCGTGCACGCGAAATTAAAACTTATCGTGTGATACGAGCGTTCATATTCCGTTGGGCACCGCTGATCCGAAACCAAGGGCACAGGGTTCCCACTCGCCCATATTTGGTAGGTATATAAATCAAGAAAGATAACAGTGTGTATTAATTCAGTAAACTACCTTTAGTATGTCAGTAAGTTATTTATAATATCGTTTAGAAGTCATTGTTTGTTGCAAAAATCACAGAAAAAAAAGATGCTTAATTACGCGCGACGCGGCTAGCGTGCGAACTGCAGGCCGCGCGACAACCTACTGCCATACTCCTCCCGGGAGGAGCGCCGGCCGAACATACCTAAACTGCGGAGTGAAACCCCCCTCCTTATAACTAAGGCTCGGAATTATACGTGCGGCTGATGACAGATCGTAGGGAGAGAGCACCGCTTTTTATCGATGTTATCGACAAATCGACAGGTTTTTTTATTTATGTTTTTATTAAATAAAACCTTTTAACTTTCCGATGATAAGTACTTTTCTCAGCGGTCAATGATGAAAAAAGTTCGAAATATCGGAAAGTTTAATCCGTTTAGATTGCTTTATTGAAATCACTATAATTACGAATACCTTTATATTTTATAACTTGAGAAAAGATCCCTCTGAGACCACTTAACGTTAGGTAGCTTGTTTGCCTACCCTTTGATAAAATAAAAGAGAAAATATTATTTTGTATTCCTTCAGTTCTTACCATAGCCAATATAAATTATTTTGTAATAATATTCCAAGCAAAAATATATTTACAATTATAAAAGTATGTATCAAAGTTACAACTTAATTAACAGTTTGTCGATTTGTCGAAAACATCGATAAAAAGCGGTGCTCTCTCTCTACGATCTGTCATCAGTCGCACGCAAAATTCCGAGCCTTACTTATAACATTAAGTAATAAGATTAGAAAACATTGTCCGATTTCGAACAACAAGCGGCACATCCATACTAGCATATTGATTGGAATCTGTTACCCCCGGTGGCAACTGTATCGGCAATCACTGGTAAACCATCTAACCACATTCTAACCCAACAGGTCTCCAAGAGTCAACGAACACCCCAAACCGCACATGGTCAGCGCATCCCGACAAAATCTACATCGTGCGTTTCCATCCCACGGCCTCAGACCTTCTGACCACGGCCGCTCACGACCTCACCGTCAAAATATGGGATCTCAGTCCAGAGGTCCCTGCAGCAGCGATTACACTGACCGGCCACACTGAGCAGATATTCGCGCTCGATTGGTCGCCTTGCGGGGAATATTTGGCCACTGTGTGCAAGGATGGACTTGTTCGGGTAAGTCTACTGTTTCATGCCTTCTGCTGCTCATGATCTCACTGTCAAAATATGGGACCTCAGTTCTGAAGTCCCTGTAGCAGCCATCACTTTGATGGGCTATACTCAGCAGGTATTCGCGATCGGTGTGGTATGTAATATCCGAAGATTAGGTTTTGTTGCGAACTACACTTTCCGCTGGCGTTCGTGTCATCACAATGTGTTTGTGTTTAGTTTTTAAATGGGTCCCACTGAAAAACAGCGTTGCGGCTTGCCGCAACATTATGCTGAGTGGGGCCCAATTTATACTATTCGATGATTTTTATTTGTGTCTTTTCCTGTCAACTGTATTTCCTGTGTATCGAATATGTTTATATGTTGTTTTCTGGGGTTTTTTCTTTGCATCTATATTTCAGTTTGTATTTAGTTTGAAATATTTGGTTTCACGGGATGACCGTAAAAGTAATAAAAAAATGAAGTTGAAAAAAAAAATAGAAAAAGATACTTCATACTTAACTTGTTAAAGTTGGCTTAGTAGCGCCATCTCTTGGTCCAGGTGAGCGGTTAGCTCCGAAGGAGTGTTAAGTCTCTCGGTAGAGGGCATAACATAGATGCGCGCTTTATCACTGCATAATGTGATTATAACAGACTGAAGTGTACGATGTATGGGAAAAATTCGTCGCTAACTTCTAGACCAGTGATGGTGTAGGGGTAAGCACGCAGCACGGAACGCTGAGGACCTGGGTTCGATTCCCAGCATTGGTCTTTTTTCTGGGGTTTTTTCTGTGCATCTATATTTCAGTTTGTATTTAGTTTGAAATATATCGAATATGTGTAAATAAACATCTCTCTCTCTCTCTCCCTTTCAAAGATCGCGCGAGATAATATGGGCACTGGTCATACATTATTTGTATTGTGTGTCGTTAGATCTTCAAGCCGCGAGCGGCGAGGGAGGCGGTCCGCAGCGGGCCCGGGCCGGCGGGCAGCCGCGGCGCGCGCGTCGTGTGGGCGCTCAACGCCACGCACCTCGTCGTCACCGGCTTCGACAAGTCAGTGCACTCCAAAATATATAGGGGTGTATCATTGACGTACAGTCGGCCAAAAATATGGTCTGCCCCCCTACGGTCGAAGTTCATTTGCACGTCATGATACAACGAGGTCGATTTCCCCTTGCAATAATAACATGATGACAGTGACTTAGGGATATTTAGATGTCGCAGAAACTTTTGTCAGAACTGGTAGACCACTTTCTTGTTCGACCGTACAATAAAACAACTAGACTCCCAATCACGCTCAAAAATTGTCCGAAGCAAAAGTCTGCACACGCGTCTATTGTGCAGAGTTTTGGTTCAGTTGTGTTTCGACCGCGCGTTGATTACAACGTCACTTCTTGCCCCGTATTCGTATTGAGCATCATAGCCCAGGTTCTCTGACCACTAGGTTATTTCGGATATCTAGTAATTGTGAGAAATTGGTTACATTATTGAATCTTGTGTACAGGGTGTCGGAACGTCAGATATACCTGTACAAGGCGAGCGACCTGAGCGCGCCCGTGAGTACGGTGGGGTTGGACGTGTCCCCGGCCATCCTTCAGACACATATCGACCATGATTCTGCTACCATCTTCCTTACTGGACGCGTAAGTGAGAGCGAGAGTTACCGTAAGAGCCACTTAAGACCATCCCGTCTTCTTCCCCCTGAACCGTCTTCTTACCCTTGTCCCCTGTCTTCTTTCCCATGTCCTCTGTTTTCTTCCCCCTGTACAGTCTTCTTCCCTTGTCCCCGTCTTCTTCCCCTTGTCACCTGCTTCATCCCCTTGTCCCGTCTCCTTTCCCCTATCCCGTTTCCTTCCCTTCGTCCCCTGTCTTCTTTCCTCAGTACCATCTTCTTTTACTTGTCCCGTCCTCCTCTCCCTGTTTCATCTTCTTACCCCTGTTTCGTTTTCTTCCCTTGTCTCCTGTCTTTCCCCTGTCACCTGTCTTCTTCTCATCGTCCGCTATCCATTGTCACCCAGTCCCCAAATCCCCAGTTGCCAGCCCCCAGCCCCTGTCCCATATCTCCTGTCTTCTGTCTACTGTCCCCAGCCTCCTCCGTCCTGTCTCAAACTGTCCTTGACCCCTCGTATGTGTGGGAAGTGGAAAAAAAATAACTTTTATTCTAGTCTTAACTGTGTCATACAAATCCAATTTTACAGATAAAATAATAATTGAAAAAAGATACTTAGACTTAAATAGGGATGTTGACACCACCAATCAACTGACGTACTTTTTATGAGATGTCAAAACGCAATTCTCTCATAGTTTGAATGGCAATAGCAACATTATGACGTCACTTGTTCGTCAACTCAATCAACAAACTATTTATTTGTTTTAAAGCAACAAAAAATCTAATTATGCAGTTAATCGAAAATTAATCTGGTTTTTACGGTTAATATAAAGCGTTTTTTTACTGAATTCTTCGAATTATTTGTTAATGGCGTCAACATCCCTATTTGCTTGCTTGTTAGGTCGTGAGCCAAATCGCCAAATAATAAACTAACCCGAACAAGGCCACCCAGTGTGATCAGTCAATTTGTTTAATGGCGTCAATATCTTTGTTTTGCACCCGTGTGTTAAGCATACAAGAGGTTAATAATGGTGGTGTCCCCAGGGTGACTCAACAATCTACTGCTACGAGGTGACGAGCGAGCCGCCACATCTGTGCGCGCTGTCCCACCACCGCGCTCCCACGCTGCACCAGGGCATCGCATTCCTCAACAAGAGCCTGTTGGCCGTAGAGAAGGTAACACAAGAACGACCTGAAGACTTATTGTCTTTTAAGAGGGTTTATACCTGCTGAGCTGGCAACGTTGCATTTTTGTTAGTTTTTCTCGATTATTCCATAAATTATTCAATGGAATGAAAATTAAAAATGTTTTGAATACAAATTGTTCTAATATATAAGTTAATGTGTCTACTGCAATAATAATTGGGATGTCCCAATTTTTGACAACGTATAATAAATCGAAAACCGTTTGGAGAAATAGGCTTTGTGAAGCGTTCTCAGAAATCAGATTCCAAAAATATGATAAAATGAATTAAATAAAGAAAATTTAAGTGATGACCTTCATTTGACCCCTGCAGTGAATCGTCACAAAGGAAGGTATAAAGCAGGTCTACACTCTAAAGCAAATTGACAGTTTGAAATGTTGCTGTCCTGCTTATAACAGCAAAGAGTGACAAAGACTGAACTTTAATCACATGATGTGCACCTGGCTTTAAACAGTTGTCATTTATCGTAAAGTCCGAAATGTATACGAGTATTTCCAATGTATTTTTACAAATTTAATTATTAAATTACTACGTTATAAGTAAATATAAAAAAATTTAAATATCAGATTTTAATAAAAAATATCTATTTACTATCACACCATTTAACAAACAGGAATAATTGAAGCTAAAAGAAGAGAAATAAATAAAACTATATTTTGTCATGGTTCATTTAGGACCCTAAGCCGTACTTGTACTTATTATTGACAGTGACAAGACAAATCAGAGGCCCTACCACGAAGTGCATAATTCGAACTTCGTTTTGTGCAGTCCCGCTCACGCTAATATGATTTGACACGAGAGTGAGAGGGATAATACGATACGAACTTCGATTTTCGAATTTCGTAGTAGCGCCTCAGCAGTGCCACAGATTATGTTATGTACGACTTGAATTTTTCTAGGTAATGGAACGTGGCTCTCTCACTGTGACGTCATCAAACGTATTTCTTAAAAAAATTATAAAAAATTAAATACTCAACCAAATTCAAAATCGATGAAAATGGTATCTTAAAATATCCTATTCTTTCCAAATAAAATATAAAAACTATAGGTTATTTTTTTTGGTGCATCCCAATTCGTGATAGAGTTTTATTTTCTTTAAAAACAAACAAATTATTACATAACGGTTTTTAAAGAAAATAAAAGTCTTATCACGAATTATTATTGCAGTAGACACATTAACTTATACAGGGTGAAATTTTGAACGTGATACAAAATTAGTGTTTCAAGCTTAGTTAATGCTGGACAACATAATGCATTTACTCAATTGTTGAAATTGGTCTGATAAAATTTTGAATTTTCATACTTTGTTGTAGTTAAATTTATGAACTAAATGTATGGACACTGCAAATTAACAATACTAATTCTAACAACTGGGTAAGTGCATTATAAGTTAAGTATGAAGTATCTTTTTCTATTTATTTTTTCAACTTCATTTTTTATTACTTTTACGGTCATCCCGTGAAACCATATATTTCAAAGTAAATACAAACTGAAATATAGATGCACAGA
This sequence comes from Archips crataeganus, assembly GCA_947859365.1. Classification (NCBI taxonomy): domain Eukaryota; kingdom Metazoa; phylum Arthropoda; class Insecta; order Lepidoptera; family Tortricidae; genus Archips; species Archips crataeganus. The sequence goes on from OX402064.1 coordinate 15,632,567, forward strand.
AAAAACCCCAGAAAAAAAAAGATACTTCATACTTAACTTGTAAAAGTTGGCTTAGTAGCGCCATCTCTTGGTCTAGGTGAGTGGTTAGCTCCGAAGGAGTGTTAAAGTCTCTCGGTAGAGGGCATAACATAGATGCGCGCTTATCACTGCATAATGTGATTATAACAGACTTAAGTGTACGATGTATGGGAAAAACTTCTAGACCAGTGATGGTGTAGGGGTAAGCACGCAGCACGGAACGCTGAGGACCTGGGTTCGATTCCCAGCATTGGTCTTTTTTCTGGGGTATTTTCTGTGTATCTATATTTCAGTTTGTATTTAGTTTGAAAAATAAGTGCATTATGTTGTCCAGCATTAACTAAGCTAGAAACACTAATTTTGTATCACGTTCAAAATTTCATCCTGTACATTAGAACAATTTGTATACAAAACATTTTTAATTTTCATTCAATTTTTATGGAATAATCGAGAAAAATTAACAAAAATGCAACGTTGCCAGCTCAGCAGGTATAAAACCTCTTAACGCGTGGACGCTAGTATCGCATTTACCATCTCTCTCTGTCCTCCCAGCAATCCCCATTATGCTTTCACTGATGTGTGTTATTTCAGGTGGAGTTCGCGAGAGCACTGCGACTGACCAATGGCAACATTGAACCTCTATCATTCACCGTTCCGAGGATAAAGGTACTTACTAGTCTAAAAAAAAACCCATGTGTCGTGTGGTGGCGGAGAAGTAAGATAAAAGGTTGTAGTTCTTTGATATGAATACGAACCTCCGCATGGTAACGCCTGAATCAGCAAATAATTTACGTGTCTGTTTACGTCAAAATATGCAATAAATTTAAACTAAACCGTCGGCTTAGTGAGTAAATACAGTGTATTCTGTATGTCCATAAGAATTAAAGAATAAACCTGCTAAATCCATTTCAACAGTTATCCAATTTTGAATTTACTGACACATGTAACTAAATTGTTCACTGCATGATTATTCCTTCTTTATGAGTTTTATGATTCTGAAAGTTTTTGGAATTACCTCATCATTATCATCATTTAGGCCGAAATAAGTCCATTGTTGAACATAGGCCTCCCCCGGGGTTCGCTATACGGACCAGTCCTGCGCCATCCGCATCCAACGCGTTCCCGCAACCTTAACCAAGTGGTCGCTCCATCTTATCGGAACCCTACCTACACTGCGTCTTTCGGTCCGCTGACACCATTTGAGAACCTCTTGACCCCATCGGCCATCAATTCTTCAAAAGTTTCTGAAAAAGCTTTTGAGGTTTAAATGTAGGGTTATTGTTCCAGAGCGAGTTATTCCAAGACGACCTGTTCCCGCCGACGCTGGTGACGTGGTCGCCATGGCAACCGGCCGCCGCGTGGCTGGCCTCCCAACCCGCACCGGTTCGCACCGCCAGCCTCCAGCCTCCCGGCATGCAGCCGCGTGAGTACACTACCTATACTAGTGCCAAAGACTCGTCAAACGTCTTGCGGTAAAACGTGGTAGGATAAAGGCAGAAAGCAGATGCGTGAGTATAACGACGACGATGACGGCGATGATGATTATGATGATAGCAGATGCGAAGTCATCGGTACGCTTCACATTGCAATCACCGTGTCTTTCAATCAAACGAGGCAGGAAGAGGGTAGAAAGCAGACGGACTATGACGAGATAGTAGGTACAGATCGATTCACAAGAGCTGGCACGAACGGATCGAATGAGCGAAGGAAAGTATTTATGTCTTACCTATTTGAATACACTTCACACACATATGAAAATTACATGCATCAGTCATTTTCCTACAAAATTGACAAAATGACATTCGTTCAATCCGTTAGTGCCAGCTCTTGTGAATCGACCTGTATGCATTCCTAGGGTACGGTTGTCAATAGTGTTTTTATTTTATTTCATTTCAATGTAAAATCGAATTGGATTTCAGCAATGTAATTTTAAAGGTTTCACTTTGTTTTGTTGTATTTTTTTTGATGTATAAAGAACTGAACAAAGGAAGATCAGCGCCGGTCACAAGTCTGACACTTCACTGCTTTGAGACCATTTCGTGATATTAGCATTTTTTTTGTTTTTATTCTAATTTGTCCTAATTTAATTTTGCTGTCACCAATAAATGTTTATTTAATTCTAAAAAAAAATCCAAGTCCTTATGGTCCCTAAATATTCCAATAAAAACATCTTGTGTTAGCTTACATTACTTTTTCGCTGGTTCGCTGGTTCCTCGTATGTCAGAAGTAAAAAAAATACTGCAATCAAGTCTCGTTTGTTTCAAATAATACTATAGGTACGGATTGAAATAAAAATAGAAAAAAATAGCCTTAAATTTGGCACTGTGTCTGGACATACCAAGGGTTGATGGTATGGAATATGTGTGTGCAGTGTCGGCCCACGCGGCGGCAGCGGCAAAGGAGCCGGCGAAGGAGCCGGCGAAGCCGCCGCAGAAGTCCAAACCCGACCTCATCAAGTCGCACGTGCCTGCTGACCCCAAGGACAAACAGGACAGCGTGAGTATACTTTAGAAAGTCGAGATGATAATAAGGTTATTAAAATTATATTTTTTAAATATACAAGTTTTTTTGCTGACTGTATTTTTTGCCTGGGGTTACTAAAGTGCTCGTCAAGACGAATCAAAGCAGATCAAACTCGACGGAGTTATGTAGTTTTATTATGGAGTTGCTTCCAGCTCGATCGCCAGATCAGCTCTATGTCATAATTATTTTGCACTGTCATCCGATTTACACGTGCATGCAAAATTTCAGCTCACTCGGTTGAAGATGTCTGCCTCAAAATTGAGTTGAAAGATTCCACCTGAACAAACATACATTGCAAGTTAAGGGGGTACCGTGTTTTTGGCGCATTTATTGCATTCATTTAAACTCGTGCTGTATCATTACTAGCAATGCTATAGTCCTGGAATTCATATGTAAGATATTTGAGGATTCACTCTAGCGACTAGTCTTTTTCGCAACACGATTACTTGTAGTTCGCTCGATAGAAAAAAATCCAAAGTCGTCTCTAAAATATTTCCGCCATTGTCGCCCACAGAAATATTTTTCAGATAAAAGATACTTATGTATATTAGCGTATTATATTATATACGATGAGATCATTTAAATTAGTGACCATTAACATCATTTGACGAACGTTCAGCAATCGACGACTTTTGGCTAAAATTATTATGATGATGATTTCAGTTGGGATAGTTTGACTAGACACCCCTGTACAATACGTTTACTTTTAGTTTACCACTGACAGATGGCTTGCCTTCATTTCATTTCCAACTTTAACACCATACAAATAAAGTAGTTATTACAAAATCTGCAAACGTGGGTAACAGTATTCTAAAATTGGCTTTATTTGTAGGTCGTTAAAGTTGAATATGAAATGAAGGCAAACCATCTGTCAGTGGTAAACTTTATGTAATTTTACTGTAATTGCTTTTCAGGATTTTTTGATTAGACAAAAGAACAACGCAATTCGTTGTCGACTCTGAATCTGTTTAAGTAGTGGTTTTAATAAACTTGTTACAGATAATGAAATCAATGAGCGCCAAAGTGCAGATAAATCTGAAACTGGAGCAAGACAACATGGAGGGAGTGGACGAGGCCGAATGGGAGCAGTGAGCGTGCAATCCAAACAAACAGCGTCCGAGCGTTCCTTGTCTCCTCTAAGAATGAGGGTTTTCTGACAAATATCGGTAGATGTCGCTACTGACTAGTGATCCCTTTGACATTAGTCTTGTTTGAGATTGGCCCATTTAGCTAAACGGGCAGTTCTAGCGTATCAACCGCTGTCTCTATACTGTCGCACATATTCGACGACCAAATGGCCTAGTTGTTAGAGAGCCTGACTACAAAGCTTGAGGTCCCCGGGCTCGTCGGCAGATATTGTATTGTATGAAAAATGCGGATGTTTGCTCTCGAGTCCTGGATGTTTTATAATAATGTATTTAAGTGTGTATCTATCTATCTGTATAACTATGTTTATCCGTTGCCTAGTACCCATAACACAAGCTTTGATTAAGTACTTTAGAACTAGGTGGTGTGGATTGTCCCGTGATATTTAATATAATTTTTTGAAAACAATTAGTCACAGCGAGTGGATGGCTTTTATAAAACGATACAGGGGACTTCTACAACATTCGATATTCGAAGTTTGTATCGTGCTATCTCTTTCGCTCTTCTTTCTAAGATTATCCACGTGAATGGAACGGCTCGATACGAAGTTCGAAAATCGAACTTCGTAGTGTAGGTATAAGAAAAAATAAAAATTGAAATGAAGGCCAGTGTGGTTGCGGTACAATTTCTATTTGTTGACATCTCATGCTAATCGTAGCTTATTCCTTCAATATATGCGACAGGAAAGGGATAGCGATTGGGAAGCTAGTAGAACTATCCATAAACTGACTCCTAACGCGACAAGAATGTAGATAAACGCCATCTAGCGACATTCCATGAGTCAGTAAACCCTCATTGCTATTATGATCATTGCTACGCTGGGCGCTGGAGGTAAAGGAGTTTCCATAAACTTAGCGGGAGTTTCTTATGTTATAGTTGTATTGCGTTAACGCAGTGATACCCAATACCCAGGGTCGACGAATACCTGCGAGTTAACGTACGCGAAAAAACCACGTTTATACTCGATTACTTTGCGATAAGGGTCTTTTAAAAAAAATCAATTAATTGCTTAGTGAAAATAAAACCACGATCGCGTCCTTTGTGTAAAGAAAATTAGTCATACAAGCTATATGGGTAACTTTCGTTACACAAAGGAATCGATTAAGTTTTGTTTTAAGTGTGTACATTTTTTTTTAAGTAGGCACTCATAAAGCGGGGGTCTACTTAAAATTGGATAATATGGCTAGAGGTATACAGGAGAAAGTTTGGGGATATCTGTTAGTGGGTCAGTAAACAGCGGCACAGAAAATATTGCTAAAGAAATAATGCTCAAAGTAATTTTTTGTGAAAATTAAGTGCCGATACAGACGGACTGCATTCCATCTGCTGTATAACGCCGACTGCCGACTGCCCATACATTTTCCAATGCAGTTGCATTGCAGTCGGCGAAACTGCACGCTAGCTGCGACTGAAATGTATGGGCAGTCGACAGTTACGTTGCAGTGGAATGCAGAAAAACGTTTATAATAAATAAATAAATAAATAATAAATAAATATCACGGGACAATTCACACCAATTGACCCAGTCCCAAAGTAAGCTAGGAAAGCTTGTGTTATGGGTACTAGGCAACGGATAAAAATACTTATATAGATAGGTACATACTTAAACTAACTAACTTTTTATAGGTATATATATAGCTAAACCGTTTAAATGAGTCCTCGGCCGCGCGGTACAGGGTTTGGGGGGGGGGGGGGTATGACGACAAAGGGGGGCGGGAGAGGTGCGGGCGGCGTTAGGCACACGAGGCGGGCAAGCTATAATTGGGTCAGTTTTCGTAGTGTTTTAGCAACAATAATTATAAGAAATTCCCCGTAACGTTTATAAGTGATTCCAATTTTTGTATATCCTAAACTAGACTTAGCTTATAGCGCCCTAGATGATATTAAACGATAATGCAAGGTGAATGATATGGCAACGATCCTGCGAACTATTTGTACCGATCATTATAAACGTTTTTAAAAAATTATAAAGTTTTTTTAAAGTAAAAAGTATCTACAACTAATATAGAAAGAATGTAGAGTAGCCGTGCTTCTCTTTAAGACTAATACTTTCCCTCATTTATGACTTGAATGGTCACTTAGTTACGGTCAACAACATTAATTGTTGAGCAATTTACCACCATTGACGTACAATAAAACAACTAGACTCCCAATCGCTTAACAAAAGTTCCTCAAAAAACGTCCGAGCGGCGTTGTGTGTACGTATACATCAATTTATACAGATAACATTAACAGCATTCATTCAAATTAACACCTTATGTCGTAGCAGTAATGTTTAATGTCAATTGAATACGATCGTTCGAAGTAGTGACATGACGTCACGCGCTGGAAACCGCCTAAAGAGTAAAGAATGCAGTGGAGGAGTGGTCATGCGAAGCGGAAGCTAGACTGTATGTCTCTTTTTTTCTCGTGAGTTTGATTACGGTGCGAAAGAGACATATACGAATACGGGGCGAGAAGTGACGTTGTAATCAACGCGCGGTCGAAACACAACTGAACCAAAACTCTGCACAATAGATACGTGTGCAGACTTTTGCTTCGGACAATTTTTGAGCGTGATTGGGAGTCTAGTTGTTTTATTGTACGTCAATGGTATAAGCCGATAAACCCGATTTGCATTACACGGCTAAAATACCAACAGTGGCACTTTTCTTAACATTTGTTGACCGTATGTTCTCCAATCTACATTCCTTCTCTAGTAGATTTCATATTATGACATTTTTAAAACGTTGTGTGATTATCGGTACAAAAAAATCATATTATAAGACTACTCATTCAACTACGAATTCCATTTAGAATTCCTAAACCCTTAACTAACAACAGAAACTTCATATTTTATAGAACTTTTTACCGACACGTAGCTTAGCGTAGCTTCCTCTTAACTCCAGCCTTAACTCAAGTCTGGTAAACATTTTTTTCAAAATACTTCGTTTTGAAGTTGAGTAGAACGTGCGGGTACTTTGTAATAATCTTTTGAAATTTTATTTTTAAAATGGTTTTTGTTCGGCAATTAGGGCTTGAAATCGGTACCAAAAATACTGGTACTAAAAATATCGGTACCAGAATGGTTTGTACCAGTATTTTTAGTACCTAATTTTTAATTTTTTAAATCCTGTTCATGACTATTTGACATTTCTTATGAATTACTTATAGATTTTTAGAAAAAATATCCCTTATCATTAATTGCTAACAATGAAATACGAAAAAATTTAATGAAATTGGATATTATTTTATTTTCAACCTCAAGTACTCGTACGTTATAGTACTCGTTCCAACACCATACACAATGAATAAAGGTAATTTTAAATTTATGCGTCAGCGAAATGGTTGTTTTGAAAAAAATAGCTCTTATCTCAAGTGCGATAAGCTTCAATATAAAATGTACTTTACTTTTTTTCCGAATTAGGTACTACATCGGTTTTGGGATTTTCTTACTCGGAATCAACAGCGCTATTGATTTCGATGATTCTAAAAGTACCAAAATTTTTCTATACAATTTTTTTCGTGTCAGTCTTGTTACAAGCTATACAAAATAAATAAACTTGTATAAAAAAAGTCACCACACTGACTCAAAAAAAGGACACTTTTTTCTTTATGAACATTTATATTTATTTTATTACTGATTGAATAAGTGATTTTGAATAAGAAGACCTCATAAAAAAATGCTACACTTTAAATTGAAAATGCTCTTGTCGAGTGAACTTTACTCTGCGTGCTTTAAGGTTCAATTTAGTTTACACATTCATTTGAGATACGAGTTTTTTTCAATTAGTGACGAAGTCTTCGGTTTTGAAATAGACGGCTCTCTTTGAATCAACCATGTACTCGTTTTTTATGTTAAAAATGAAAAGTATTTATTTGATCTCATACGTGCGACCAAAATGTAAGTCCTGCGACATGGCAATGCTCATCAATGCTCACTATTTAAAAATGCATTTTATTTAATTCCCGAAGTGGATTGTTTTGAAGTGATATTAAAAGTGACTAAAGATATGTCGTTTTCAAAAAAATTCTAGCCAATTAAGGGTTTTAATTGAAACTAAACGTAATTAATTCCTTTGTGTAACGAAAGCTACCCATATAATTTGTATAACAAACTTTCGTTACACAACGGACGCGATCGTGATTTTGTTTTCATTAAACCTTTAATCTATGTGTTTTTTTTCGAAAACGACTAATACTATTTGATAGATTTAATTTCAAACTTCCCATATGAATTCACTGCAACACAATCGGGGCGATTTTTTTGCAATAAATATTTGGACGAATAACGGCTAACGGTTTTAACGGCTTTTTAGTTAAAACAAAACTTAGTTGATTTCCTTTGTGTAACGAAAGTTACCAATATAGTTTGTATGACTAACTTTCGTTACACAAATTACGCGAGCGTGATTTTTCATTGGACTTTAATGTATTTCATTTTTTTTTGAAACCAACTCATTTAAAAGGACATAAATGTCAAAAATCATACTCGAAAGCAAGCCAGTGAGGGTTTATTGACAGGTGGAATATCATTAGACGTTTTGTATCGTGAGATCCGGTTGACGTCTCAGTCTTGCTTGAGATTTCTCCATCTAAATATGAACCAATCCTAAACGTGGCACAAGTGTCAAACGAACATCAATTCAATTTTTAAAAATATACCTCCATTGATGCTATCGATGATTCTGCCAATGTTGAGGTTGAGAAAGATATTAACGGTTGGCCGTTTTTTGGTAGCTTCGGTGTGCGGTACTCGGATGAAAACGTAAAATAGACAACACAAACATAAATTTTGTTAAACTACCTACAAATATAATTTGTTAATTTAATAAATACAGCTCACGATACTAGCGCCAATCAGCTTGTCACAAAAACCCACCTTAGTAAAAAAATAAGTATTTTACTGATGGTAGGCTGTAGTTGTTATGTGTGAATAGCTCTTATGGCCGGCGCCCACTGACGGCATGGCACGGCGTGGCATTTTATTACTATCAAGTTATTTTGAATCTTATTTCAATGAGTTTAGAATTCATGTTACTTTATTTCGATACCACGATGCCGCGACGTCCTGAGGGCCGATGCCACGCATAACCAATAAAGTAACATGAATTCTAAACTCATTGAAATAAGATTCAAAATAACTTGATAGTAATAAAATGCCACGCCGTGCCATGCCGTCAGTGGGCGCCGGCCCTTAAAGCAATGCAATAAATTAAGTTCCGTTTACACAAAAAAAAATACAAGGGAAAAACGCTTCTGGCATATTATAGCGATGGTCATTTGTTTATTGCAAAAAACAACCCCACTCTCCAAAGCATTACATTCCCACGTTTGCCATATGAAATGCATTTATTTATACGTACTTTATGTATTTTAATATTGTTACTATGTAAATTGTAACGCGTATATATAGATAAGGAAATATAGGGTACTTTCTACTTTAGGGAATTGACGTTTACGATGATTTTCTATTCGACATTGTATTTATATTATGGTTATAAAGGCGGTAGTCCACTGATGGCGTACATGAAAACTGTCAAAAATGTTTTGTAGGATACTTTGCTTTGAATAGTCGACCAAGTAAGTGCTTTATCATTTTTTATGACAGTGCGTACGTTAGAGAAAGAACCATAAGGTTGATTGTCACAATGACTTGTAAGTGAAAAAAGCCTTTGATATTTTAAGCCGAACAATCGACATTGAATCTTAGGGTGGTAAAGGAATGTCTTGGTCGACTATTTACACAAAAATCACACATATGACTTTTAAAAAGCTTTCCAAGTCTTCCATTTCACAAAGACCTTTCTGTGGATATGAATGTTTACTTTAAAAATTGTGCTGTGATTCTAGTCTAAAATCGGGGCTTGTACGATCTGTTGAAGATTTCTACACAAGCTTTCGCGTTGTCTATAGAGTCCAGCCAATTTGTTTGAACATTGGTTCATAATATGTTTAATAGTGGCACGAAAATATGATAATTTTGTGCTACTATAGAATAATTGTTCAAGGGGTTCACAGGAGTCTATGAAAATCAGATGAAGATCAAATAATTTATTATATTTTTTAAAATTTGACTTGAGATTTGTCTAAATTGGCTTAATTATTTGATTTTAATGAAGTAATGAGGCTCAGAAGCAATCTCTAGCTAGGTTAGGCTAGACTTTCTTACGCAGAATAAGACAATATTTTTTTTCAAGGGAGTTTGCCTTTGTCCTTGTTTGAATTAAAAAATATACAGTAAACGTGCTGTTAATAAGAATATTGTATTCGTAAATCGGCTAGAATAACCTTCAATGTAGACTTGATGAGTTTTACAGGCCATCAGTGGATCTTGCCTGTTCATTTATGTATACAGATACTTATATGTATATTGATTAATAGCTCGAGTTTAGTGTTGCTAGTTGATGCCATAAAATCACACGGTTTGCTCAAAAAGCCAAAGAGGTCTCTCTCGTCAACATAATTTATGTGTAACGTTCAATGCAATATTAACTCGGTTTCTATGTGCCTATAAAAAATATGTCTTAGTTTTTTATGGGAACGCTGTGTCAGACAAAATTTCGACGTTATTGTCATCTCGAGACATTTGCAGGTCTTTTGAAGACGGAAAGACTATATATTATATTCTGATTATTTTATTGGGATGATAGGCCTCATTACTTACATCACGTAAGATAGGTAGAGGTCAACTGCTGGTCAGTTTTAAATAAAAAGAAGTATTATTATTGAAGCAAAACATTTTTTTTACACAGAAAACTATAATTTGTACCTACCTTTGATTCCATTAAGATGTAGTAGAGTTGCGAAATGAAAAGTTTTGTCAGTTTTCAAATTCTTTAGCATACTGCATACTGTTGCTTAACTATTTGACAACAGGGTTAAGATTTAGTCGAACTAATGTTCCTTGACTATGAATAGTTGTGCTAAGAGCCATATCACACTGGGGATTTGCGAACGTATTAGCACAGAATAAGTAATAGTACTAACGTACAGAAGGATCACTCTCGAACAAAAGTCAACTTTAGGTACGTTGGTCGTTCGCGCGTTATTAGTTTGACCTGCTATTACGCTCTGAGAAGTGATAAAAGGGTCGTTTAAAAAAAATGTACATAGTTAAAGGCGTCATGAAAACAAAATAACGATCGTTTCCTTTGTGTAACGAAAGTTAGTCATACAAACTATATGGATAACTTTCGTTACACAAAGGAATCAATTAAGTTTTGTTTTAATTAAAATTCCTTAATTATCTAAAAATTTTTTTGAAAACGACTCTTAACTAATTCGTCTTCTGGCTCTGTCAATATCATCAATGCAGTTTCGTGTAATTCCTTGCCGCCAATAACTTGTTTACAAGCAAAAGTCGACTTTAAGACGAACCTTTTAATTCGGCGACTGTATGTATGTATAATCTAAGGTCATTCATAAATATATGAGTAGTTTTCAAAAAAAATGTACATAGTTAAAGGCTCAATCAAAACAAAATCACGATCGCTTCCTTTGTGTAACGAAAGTTAGTCATACAAAATATATGGGTAACTTTCGTAACACAAAGGAATCAATTAAGTTTTGTTTTTATTAAATCCCTTAATAGTGTAGGTACATTTTTTTTGAAAACGACTCATGTTCCTTCCCAAGGCGTCAAAAATATATATACAATTTTATTCTATTAATCATAAGGTTGCACTCAATATACTGGCTATAATTAGGTAGGTACATAGAAACCAAGTGACGCGCTACTATCTATTATCTCCAAAAATAAACTGACGGGTTGTATGGATAGAAGGCTCACCTAAAGCAGGTAGAGGAATAGTGAGTTAATCATTTTTAATCTATATTTTATTCGAAGTTTATCCAACGGCCGACGTAAAGGCTCCTGTATTAAAATGAATCTCATGAGACTTTTCACTTTAATTGTAAAGGAAATAATTTGGTTAACGACTGGATGCATGAATAAGTCGTAATGAACTGTAAATTGAATGAAGTCTAAGGACGTATTGTCCTATCTCCCCTCCCGCTCTTCTTGAACGCTTACGAGCGGGACAGAGATCACGGGGAGATACGTACGCTTTCGTATTACTTAAATATGAATAGAATAGATGTAATTTTATTACTAGTCAAAAAGCTATTCCTTAAAGAAGTCTTAACGTTTTTTGCGCGTATCTTTATTATTAATTTATGATTAAAGAGTATTTTCTTTTTAATTAAGTTACTTGCTCTCTCGTCGGTACTTTTCTGTATGACGAATGTAACAATTGCTACAAGCGACCAAAATATAAATTAAAATTATAATAATTGGCCAATTATGGGACTAAATTAAGACTAAAATATACTAAAGTAAAAACTAGTTGCTTAAAACTGAATTAATTTTGAAGAGTGTTTTCGTAAAAATTGTACACAATTAAGGGATTTAATTAAAACAAAACTTAATTGATTCCTTTGTGTAACAAAAGTTACCAATATAGTTTGTATGAATAACTTTCGTTACACAAAGGAAGCGATCGTTATTTTGTTTTTATTAAGCCCTTAATTATGTACATTTTTTTAAAACGACTACCCCCGTGGTAAGTTGCCAATAAGGCCGGCACTGTTTGTTCGTTGAATAGCAATGCCAATTCGTTGAGAGAGATAGCTACCAGCCCTTTGGTCTCCAATTGTGCCTATATACTAGTATACAATGGTATATATAAAAATGGTAATCTTTTCTATATTTTAGTCGCTATATTGTTAATTGGTTGTACGTTGTACCGACATGCGAGCATGACGATTGCACATAATTATATCATATCAAGGCTGTAAGCTATTCACCAATATAAGTTATTTTCTAAGCATGCACCTTTGGTAAATGAGATTACTTAGACAACTTTGAATAACATTTGTCATTTAACAATTAAATATTAACTGTAACATTGACATATGAAGTATAATTTTGACATTGTGTTGAATGGGTGGAATTCAAAATGTTGGACTCATTAACGACATGGTAGTTATAATTCGTATGAAAGTTTAATCCATACAATTGTATGGTTAATTTACGTGTCGCAACGGAACCCTTTCCAGTCAACTTTTTGCTCTTCACTCAAATATGAAAATCATATTTTTTTTTAATTTTGTCTGTAGTATTAATATTGTGGCAAAAGTTATGCGAAACAATCTACTTGTAAATTATAACATTTATATCACACATTCGTACGACGCATTTATATCTAATCGCATAAATAAATAAAATAATCTGACCATAAATAACCTACTCCAACTTAACCGTAAGTACGATGATTATTTTGTAACGTTTGTATTGTATGGATGGATTGTCATACAAATTGATTTAGCACAAAATACTCCGGTTCTCTCCGTACCAAAGTTGTGAAATGACAATAATTTATTTCGAAACGATAATTTTCCAAAGGATTTCGCTTTCGTTTTCACTTTTACCTATTTATTATTTTCGAAATTATTACACGTAATTGGAAAAGATTGTCCGTGAAGCTGGGTTTAATAATTTTAACTTGGAAAATCACGTCTATTTGTAAGAAAGAAAATACATACATTTTTAATCCCCTGGGATCATTATATATAAACTATTTAAATAAATTTAATTTTTACACATTTTGAGAAGAGATGCTGTCATGCTTGGATAAAAAAATAATGATATCCATAAATGCATATTGCATCACAGCACGTAGTTACAAGCATACTTTCCAAGGGCAGTGAATTTTTTTTGATGCTTTTGTTTAAATTGGGTTGATACAGTTTTAAAAAAATACAAACCTAGCACAAAACAGAATTCGACGCGGATATTCTTTTCCGATTCGTTTACAAAACACTTGTGAGTTGGTAACACGCTTTCTATCATAAAATTCATAAAATATGACGGGGAATGACCACACTGATCGTGGAAAATGTCTAGTTGTGTGTTCTACACACGAGTTTAGATGTGTGATGTATTTATACTGTCACTAAATGAATCTAAAACATTTCAGCAGATGATTGGGCAAGTGAGGCAAGTCTTACTAAACACCCTTGTAAATGTAGTATAGGATTTTTAAATTATGATTACAAAATGTTTCCATGTATTGGTCGATGTTCAAAATGTACGTCAAATTAGTAACTAAATACATCTCGAATCCAAATTTCCAATGAAAATAATTTACAGGAGCGTTCAGTCGCAACTAATTCTACAATCTGCAAAAATATTCCGTGTACCCATTTATTTTTACCCGACTATGTCCATTCCTATGTCCTCTCGTAACTACACAACGACTGAACCGATTTTGATAAATGATACGTCATTGGATTCGTCATGATAACGCGAGTAACACTGAATACATGAAATTCATGAAAAATCAAAATGGCGCATTTTAGGCGGCAAAATGTGAGTCTTCAAAAAAATTTTTTTATTCATACCTATCGAGTAGGGTATCAAAATAAAGGGATTTTAAAAGAGATTACAAAAATATATACAAGTCATGTGTTTAAATTTAATTTGGAATAGTAAATTGGCAATCAATGCATTAAAACGACGACGTACCTACTTACTCAGAATATCTTTGAGCAATAATTTTCTCTATGAAACCCATGTGGAAAATTAAGTACCTACCTACATATTTCAAAATTGGTTTTGAACTTTAACTAAATAGCAACGGATTCCTAATTAAAATACTTAATAATTTATCTGGTTCTCAGGAGGTAACAGTAAAAAGCAAGAAATAAAAAAGTAATTAAAAAAACTAAAAACCCGCCTGCGGTGTAAATAAAAAAAAAAAAACCCGCCTGCAGGAATACTGAAAAGGTGGAAACAAGATAAAATGTTCAATAACAATAAAAAGCTAACTGAACTCAACGAAAGAAATAGAAAAAAAAAACTAAACATTGAAACAAATTTAAAACACGTCGATGGCAGTCTTTCAGAATTTAATGCAACGATAAAATGCAGTCGGAGGCATGGGAGTCAGTGGCTGCATGGGATTTAAAGTCACTTCATGCATCATGTAGTTACATGAAAAGTGACGAAAAAATGTAGCGCAAAGAAGTGTAGGTTATTCCAGTAATAAGTGTTTTGTTGTTTTTAATTTTTCCTGACACGCCTTGCGCGATGTCAGTCTGATTCGCTCCAAGTGTTCTACTAAAGCGTGAAAGCACTCAGTTTATAATTTGCATTCTCTATGAATTTGCTAGTTAAGTGTGCCTGCTACAATTTTGGGAACCTGTGCCAATTTTTCTTTGTATTTTAAATTTTTAAATAATGTACCTTAGTTGGTTGACATGTATTTTTTACACGTGCTTTTACCAATTGAAAGGATGAGATTTTTCAATAATGAATAAGGAACTGTTTGAGTATGGCGTCGAGTCTTCGCATGGTAATGTGGGATGTGTTTTCGTTGGTAAAGTAGCGTGTAATGGCCACACAGTGCGTGTGTATTTTTCGTACTTTTGGATGTTAAGCCCTACAAATATCCTAGTATTAAGGCAATATTTGGAGATATTTTTATTATTTTGCATTTTTTTATTAAACTCTTGCTAAATAAATTGATGAGTTTTATTTATAAACGTGTGGTTTTCTTTGGACACGAAACTACCGTGAGACTCACTCATAGTGAAAAAATACGGATCACTCACGTCTTTAAACGCGTTTTGTAGTGCGCGTTTGGCAACAGCCGCCGTGGCGTGTGCCCCGGGAAGAAGGGCTACGGATCAGCCCGAAACAAGTTGAACTCGTTCAAAGCCGCGAGTATTCCGTATTTTTTTACTATGTGTGGTACCCATTTTAACCCATATTATAATTTTTAAAATTTTTTTTGCCCACTGAAAATAGCACATATTTCTACCATAACAATCTCATCCCAAACTAGGATCTAGAAAGCTGTAGGGAATACAGACAATGAGAGTGAATTGCATTACTTAGCAGTTCATATTAGAAAAAATAGCGTTTATTCCGCTTTTGCCTAAAATACAAGTTTTTTTTTAAATATACTTATAACATTCCCATTATACCAGGTATTAAAAAATAAGACACTCCACCAAAAAAATCATCTTCGATATTATAATGTGGTGCAACGAGATTCTGGTGAGCTAAGAATATGGTAAATAGATAATGTACCTAGTAGGTATTTAGAAAAATTATTGCATATTTTTTTTACTGTAATTTACAGTACATTTGGCAATTACTTTTGCAATCGATTTGTCTTGAAGTAGGTAGGTAGACTACGATCCACGAAAATAACTTATATTTGAGATAAAGTTCATATAAAGCTTGTAAAAACGTAAACCCGGAAAGCCGGATTAACAATGCCTGGAGACCCCGGCAATGCAATTTTAGGGGCCACGTTTCAGCCAAATACACCGTGAAATTTTAGTGGTTGTTTTCCCGAAATGAGGTGATTTAGTATCGATTGTACAATCGATTTCTAATTACTATTTTGACTAGAGTCAAAAATCCAATTGTGAAAAACGAAAGTCGAAAATGACCGCAAACCAATAGTAACGCTTCGTTGGTACCTAACCTATCGTACGATCGTACGCTACTTGTACCAACGAAGCGTTACTATTGGTTTGCGGTCATTTTCGACTTTCGTTTTTCACAATTGGATTTTTGACTCTAGTCAAAATAGTAATTATAAATCGATTGTACAATCGAAACTAAATCACCTCGTTTCGGGAAAACAACCACTAAAATTTCACGGTGTATAAACCGCACTTTTCAAGAAGTTCAATCAAAACAACTAGTAGCATGCATCGATAAATAGCAAGAATACTTATTGTCATCGAATAAAAATAAAAAATAATTCTGAAACATTTTTAGTTTCTTGCACGCGCGGAGCCCTTTGAGCACTGGTCCCACCGCCGACGATGAGCAAGAAGTGATTGAAGCTTGAAACGAGTTGGCGAGCAGCGAGAAGCGAGTGTGTAGTTCCGATACTTAGTTTTGTCGCTCGGCTATAAGCGAGTGAATCGAGTGCGACGGGCGATTACTCGCACCACTCGCTTGGGCGGGGCTCCACGCTGTACAGTAGAATGATCGCTGGTTGGTCTCAGCGAGAGTTCTGACCGCCAAGCGAGCATCGCTGAGCGAGTTTTATCTTTGATAGCTTTTATCGCTGCGGCAGTGTGATCAGCCAGCAATCAACTATATCTTACTAATATTATAAACGCGAAAGTTTGTAAGTATGGACGGTTTGTTACTCTTTCACGCTAAAACGGTTTGACGGATTCTGATGAAATTTGGCACACAGATAGTTTATAATCCGGATTAACATATAGGATTCTTTTTATCCCGGAAAAATGCATAGATAAATAAATAACGACGATAAACATACTTATGTTTATCGTCGTCTAGTACCCATAGTACAAGCTTTGCTTAGTTTGGGACTAGGTCGATTTGTGTAAGATTGTATTTATTTATTTATCTATGCATTCATTTTATAGATAAATAAATACTTAAATACATAGAAAACATGCATAACTCAGGAACAAATATTCGTGCTCATCGCACAAATAAATGCCCTTACCGGGATTCGAACCCAGGAACTCTTGCTTCGTAGGCAGGGTCACTACCAACTAGGCTAAGGCGGTCGTTAAAGATCCCGCGGGATAGCGATAAACGAATTATTCGCAGACGGAATCGCGGGCAGCAGCTAGTTAATAATATGTCTATCTCTTTTACCGACACGGGATCCATATCTTTTGTTCGTTTCTTGAGCGAGTAAATAGTCGATAACTAGTCTCTTTCTCTCCCTTGGTGGGACTAGTTGCCTACTCTGTCCGGCCCTGGTCGTCTAACTAACAAGGTCATTACACTAACGAAGTGTACAAGCTGCGCAGTTCTATTTCAGTCAATATCAAAGTCAAGGTTATTAAAGTAGCCAGTAAACACAGTAATCGACCCCGTGTACCCGCCATGAAAATTGATGGGGTCCAACTAAATTCCGCACGACATTGATATCGCACGCTATCCAGTTGACTGCTAGTAATTCGAACCCGTCGTAAAGGCCGGCCGAGTGACGTGATGTTTTGACATGAAGAATTTATGGATCAAGTTTGAGAATGGATAATTCATAGCTACTTGGGTTTATAGTATGTAGGACTAGCCGTAATTCGCGATTTCAATTTGATTAGGTCTGTGGGAATAGGCCAAAATAGAGGTCTCCCTCCAGGCAGATGTTATGCCTGGGCACCGACCGAACTCTGAAGGAAGAGAATGGGGATGTTGACACCACCAATCAACTGACGTTCTTTTTATGAGCTGTCAAAACACAATCTCCCATAGAGTTTGAATAATAATAGCGACATATGACGTCATTGTTCGCATACTCAATCAACTAACTATTAATTTGTTTTAAAGCAACAAAAAATCTAATTTTGCATTTAATCGAAAATTAATCTGACTTTCAGGTCTGAAATAAAGCGTTTTTTTACTGGAGTTGTGTCTTAAAATTTTTTTTTAATGGTGTCAACATCCCTATTGAAAGTTGTATGCAGCCAAGTTTTTGTTTTTGAAATGTCAAAACGGACGGCCCTCAAAAGCTAAGTGATACTATGGAACTCTTATAGTTTCTCTATATCCGTCCGTCCGCCCGTCAGTCCGTGGCTTAGCTTAAGTAAGTACAGTCAACCAATTTGATTCCTAGGCCACTATAGAACCTCCCATTCGTGGGTCCGCAGAGAGGATGGCGTCTCGCCCTTGGGCGGACGCCTTTGACGGAGGCGAACCCGAACTAAGTATCTGCTCTGCCACGGCGGACAGGGAAAGGCGAGGGGGAGCCTAGTGGGCGGAAGCGACCGTGCCCTCAGTACCGCTCTGCTTTCAGAGTAGTACATGAGGGCGCGGGAGCTAACGTGAGGGCACGTAAACCCGGCTTGCCGGGAACGTGGGCATCTGCGGAAGCCACGAGGAGTAAACCTCTTTAAACAATCCTTCACCAGCGGGGGAGGCCGGGGAGTGCCGAGCCCGCATTGCACGGTGTCGACAGAGGAACCCCATCCCGGGGCGGCCAGTGGGCGTTGCGGTGACTCCTTGTGCTCCCGCGGCGTTCACAATGGCAAACGAGGGAATCCGTGTGGTTTTTAGTGGGTAGGCCCTTTGGGGAGAGCCCACATACCTCCGTTTCCCCGAACGGAGGCGATGCATAAGGTGCATTTTCCACACCAAAAAAAAGATAATTACAACGTCAGTGCGGGTCAAAGGATTATCAACATTCCGATCACAAAATTCAATAAACGTAGAGTTTATAACAGTTTTCGCTCCATGACATGAGAAAAAAATGAAGTTTTCACAGACGGACAGTAACAATTTAAGTTATTAATACACAACCAAACTCCTTTCCTATTCATTATACTAGTTGATACAATATGTTCGCAAAAATCGAGATGTCAAAATGACATACATCACACAATAATCACTGTCGTAGAAGATAAACAAACTGATTCATTATGACATGGTTCTATAGTGGCCTAGGATTCAAATTAGTTGAGAGTGCCTATTCTAAGTAGTAGAAAGCTGTAATTCAGTAAGAGCGTATCTACATAAATACCTACCTAATAATTATGCCGATAAGGAACCATAAAAAAATCTATGTTTAATTTCGCTACACGTAAATAGAGAATGATTATTTTACACATAAACTGTGCCTGATAGAAACTATAGCCCAAACCCTCTTATTCTGGGCGCATGAAGTGGAACGTATACTATACATTATCATATATCAGGTGAAATAGAGGTCAATTGCTGGTCAGTCTTGAACAGAAAAACTCTAGTATCTTCCTACGAGTACCTACATTCATCATTAATCGTCCGTTGTATTGAAGTGCGTTGGATGCGGAAGCGCGCCAATCAGGGCAAGGTTGATTGACAGCGGTCCGAATTGGACGTCTTCTGACGCGTTCGTTACTGCGGTTCGGACCCTTAGGTGACTTGATTTACGCGGGAGTTGTCGCTCAATACAGGAGGGTTGTACGTGTCATCCACACGTAATTATCAGTGCGATTAACTATACAATTTATTAAGAATCTAAACTTAATGATTTAAACAATAAAAATACTACTGCACTCCCTCACTTTAGCTTCGCTAGCTAGTAAATTATTTTGCAATTGAACTAAATCACACACACACACAAATACAAACCACACACACACGCACGCACGCACGGAACATCCGGGAGTGGATAGGCATTGCCTCCGTCAAAGAATTATTCCGGAAGGCTTCCGATAGAGAAGATGATTGATGAGTGGTTTCAAATTTGGTAAGGAGAGTACAAACATTGCATAGGTAGGTACGGTACCAAATTTCATTCAAACACCCCACACAAATTTTCGAATCATAGTAGGTATTGGTACGATTTTTAAACCCCGAAAAACTCATGTGCAAATCAGGAGCGCAAAATGATCCCACGTTATCCTTGACCCATTTACCTAGGACGTAATAAATCCATAAACACGTTAAACACGTAATATACGGAGATCATTCTTATATCAGAAACATCCTAACCTCCACGGAATGCGTGTGGAATTGGGCCGTTATGTAACTTCAGAGGCTCAAGAACCATTCAGACATGACGGAATGCAGCGCGGGGTATTTATTTTACGAGTAAAATCTTTAAACGGAAAGTTTGTATGGATGGATGTGCTTAACGGATTCTATAGTTTATAACCTGGATTAACAAAAAGGCTAGTTTTAATCCTGAAAAATTGCATAGTCCCCCGATAGCAATTAGCGAATTCTTTGCCAATGGAGTCGCGGCTACAGACAAGCCATAAAGTATGATTGCCTAGTGGTTTGACCTATAGCCTCTCGAGTAGAGGGCCGTGAGTTCAAGGGCTTGCGCCTCTGGGTTTTTGGAATTTACGTGAAAATTACATTTAACTATGAGCTTTACGGTGAAGGAAACATTGTGAGGAAACCTAGGTACACACCTATAACTCTACCATGAGTTTACACTAGTTTACGTGACCGTACTCGCTAGCGACGGCGTAAATTATTTGTATGGAGAATTATACAGCGCCTCTAGCGGTCACTTACGGAAGTACAATTCTCCATACAAATCATTTACGCCGTCGCTAGCGAGTACGGTCACTGTAAACTAGTGTAAACTCATGGTAGAGGTACTGAGGAATTCAATTGTGTGTGTGAAGTTTTTAATTCCTATCGTGAAACACGGCCATATTTACTAAAAGAAAATAAATGTTCCCGAGTCATGGATGTTTTCTATGTGTTTAAGTATTTATTTATCTATATAAGTATGTTTATCGTCGTCTAGTACTCATAGTACAAGCTTTGCTTAGTTTGGGACAAGGTCGATTTGTGTTAGATTGTCCCCTAATACTTATTTATTATTATTTTGTTTATTATGCGCTGCTCCGCGCTGCACTCCGCTCCGCCGTGTCTACACGCTCCATGCAAAGTGGCCGCCAACCTGAAATATACCCGGCAATCAGCTCTCTTTATATCTGTTATAATGCTCTCACAGATTGCCACTATTCATCAGAATTCAGAACTTATTTATGGGCCAGATATATTTTTTCCATAAGTTATGTCGTGATATTTACACGGCGCGCGGGGCCTATAGGGAAATATCAATATTTGTCCAATTTAACGTAGCTTGCATACTTTAGTACCTATCTTGTCGCTGTAACTTTCCAGTCAATTTACTAATATGGCCTCTTAAGCAGAGGGTCCTGGGTTCAAATCCCGGCTCAAATTTGAAATTAACCACTAGCTTTACGGTGAAGGAAAATATCGCGAGGAAACCTGCATACACCTGCAAAGAAATTCAATTGTGTGTGAAGTTCCCTATCCGCACTGGGCCCGCGTGGGAACTACGGCCCGCCCTCTCATTATGAGAGGAGGCCTGTGCCCTGCAGTGGGACTTATAGGTTGGGATGATGATGATGATGATGACTAATATGACTCACTAGCCTTAATCCGCGGCTTCTTTGAATTGGAATTTTGTTAAAATGATGAGCCGTGTAAATTGACTGAATACTTATTGAATCGATTATTTCTTTGCGGTCGAACATCTTCCTTTCATTATTCTATGACAACCGTAGTAAGCAAAGCTTCTGTTATGGATACAATACAATACAATAACTCTTACCTACCTACCTACTACCTACCTACCTACCTATACCTACCAGTCACAGGTTAAACATGCTTAAATAGGTAGGTACATCATCATTTCAGCTGAAAGACATCCACTGCTGAACATAGGCCTCCCCCACGGCTCGCCAAACAGATCGGTCCTCTGCCATTCGCAACCAACCCGACGCGACGCAACGGACCGGAAGACGCAGTGTAGGTAGGCCTCCAACAAGATGGAGCGACGACCTGGTTAAGGTTGCGGGAACGCTTTGGATGCGGGCATACTTAAATTAAAAAGCCGTGGTAGTTTAGTGATTTCACCTGTGGCCTCTGAGCTATTCGGAATTTATGTGCGACATTACATTTAAAATTTACAACGAGCTTACGGCGAAGCAAAACATCGCGAGGAAACCTGCACACACCTGAGAAGAAATTCAACGGTACGTGTTAGGTTCCCAATGAGTACTGAGCTTTCTATTCTATTCTAAAAAACGTGAAACGAAAATAATGGTGTACGAAACAAAAACAAAATACAGAAAAATATACATATGCGTATATCAACCACTAAGGATGAAATATAAAAACCCGCCAAGCGCGAGTCGGACTCGCGCACGAAGGGTTCCGTACCATTATCTATAAAAACGGCAAAAAAAACCCGTTTGTTAAAAGTATGGGAGGCCCCCTTAAATATTTATTTTAAGCATTCTATTTTTTAGTATTTGTTGTTATAGCGGCAACCGAAATACATCATCTGTGAAAATTCCAACTGTCTAGCTATCACGGTTCGTGAGATACAGCCTGGTGATAGACGGACAGCGTAGCCTCAGTAATAGGGTCCCGTTTTTACCCTTTGGGTACGGATCCCTAAAAACTATGAAAAAATATAATTTGTGATATAAGGAAATGTAAAAACTGGGTCACGCCATAAAGTGCAAACAGAAGGGCAGTTTTTACAGCCCCATAAAAATACCAACAAGGTTAGAGGAAGGCAGAGACAGGTAGGTCGTACAACAATTCATTGGCGCCAGATATTCTTATGGTGGAAAACATCGAGGATTATGTCGTCACCAGAGTGGCGTGATGTCTATATATCTACAAGTGGAACTCTCGCTTCAGTTGTAATATACAGGGTATTTTTTTATCAGTGCACAATATGTGATTCAGTATCGTTGATAGATCACGATTATCTGTTTGAGATTTTTTTTTACGTTTTGAAATTTGGGATGTTCATTTAATTCATCCAATAATTGGTCGAGTTAAAAATACTGAAATTTGTTATTTTAACGACACTGTATCAACCACATATTAAAATTTGTGCACTTATTAAAAAATTACCCTGTATTAACTAGATAGGGAGTTCCGCTTGTAATATAAATTGTACTTTGTTATGTAATTGGGCCCAGGCTGGTGCTCACTGAACAGACAACTATTCCGTGCTGGTGCTTATCATTTCATATGTAGTTTAGTTATTTTTGATATGTTAGTTGTCATTTGTCCTTAATCTATCTACAATAGTACATTACTGCAGAGGCCGGGACTTAAGGGCTTGCCGGCCGAGTATCCAAGTTGACGGCCGAGTGGTACACGAGGCCGGCATGATACGAGGCCGGCAACCCCTGTTCCGGCTGAGGCTTGTATAGTGCTTTTCTCAAACATGCACCATCATCATCATCATCATCATCATCATCATCGTCGTCATCATGATGGTGATGGTGATGATGATGACGATGATGATGGTGGGGATGATAATGGTGGTGGTGATGGTGATGGTGATGATGGTGGTGGTGATGATGATGATGATGATGATTATGATGATGGTGATGATGATGATGGTGATGATGATGATGGTGGTGATGATGATGATGATGATGGTGATGATGATTATGACGATAACGATGATGATGATGGTGATGATGATGACGATGATGATGATGGTGATGATGATGTTGATGGTGAAGTATTTCTCTAGGCAGATCACCATTACCATCACCATCACCATCTTACCTTATCTTAAATAAACGTAGTGGCAGAATGTCATAATGAACCAAAACGGAAATATTGCTTATAGTTTTTTTTTAAATGGCTAAATGCTATGATGCCATAGACCTATACTATAAACATCATGGTGCTGTGTGACATGAAACAATAGACGATCGCATTGCAGGCCTAGGCCTGCAACGGTGTATTTTGAAGCCTGTTTTAAGGAACACAACGTAAACATTACATAGCATGTTTGAGAAAAGTATATTATGGTAAGAACTACTGTAGGTACAAGTTTTTACGCTGCCTATTAATACTCGTAGCTACACTAAAACGTTACCCAGCGCTAGGTCATCTGCTAATTTGAAGTGCAAAAGGTTGTTCTTTGTAAATGAAATTGGTATCACCATGTTTTGTTTTGCGAAGCTAGTTAATTGGTGAATGATGCTTTTTGATCATCGTTATTACATGTACTCTATTTCAGGTGACGTTGATACTAAGCTAAACCAATATAGCAAAGATGGGAACTTTGTTTATTGTGTGTAGGGGGTAATTATTGAACCATTTCTAATTATTTGTCTGGAATGAAAACTGTGGAACGTTACTTGGTACCGGGCTAGAGGCCAAATTATAGTTAGTTCTCGAAATAATAAGAAAAAAAACTATGTCACTTAGTTGACCTATACACAGCCATTATTAAGACCTATTACAGATTTTCATTAAGATCAAATCAATAATCATAATTATTCCTGCATTCACATGAATCATGATTACTTACTAATCACAAATCCGAAATATATTAGCTTAACTGTTAAAAGTTTTTTTTGTTATCACGCAATACCGCAATATGTTATTAGTCAAATATACACAAAATATAATTCAAAAAATGCTGTCAGTCAAACAAATCACCCTGGATCGTACCCGGCGCAAAGGTGCCCTATACACTAGCTTTGGACCTACCTTTGGACCAGAAACAACCCAGAGCGAGGGTCAAGACATCTCTCACGAAGACGGCGCCCACTTCTTTAAAAAAAGTATTGCCTCGGAACCCCAACAACCAGTCGTCTCCACCGCAAATGGAACAGACAAATAATTTACGAGAGTCGAGTACTTCTCGTGCTTTTTAAGGGCTTCCATTTCAGCAGCGCTCCCCTCATCCTCTAGGTCCAAAGCAGACACTTTCAATTTTGCCAGGGCACCAAGGTCTAACCATCAGGTCTTTTGCCATCTGTCTGTTAAAGTATGTATGCTTTCCATTGTGGGCCTTAATTGCCTAGCTATATATCCAGTTTTTATTTTTGTCTTTGTTTAAGATAAAAGTTACCGTTTTTTACACGACTACGGCAAAGCCAAAAGGAAGTGTAATGATTTTAGCGTCTATTGTATGTTTGTATTTATGTGTGTTCCACCGTAGCGTCAAAACTACTCATCCGATTTTAATTCCGATTTTAATAAAGAAAAAAATTTTGTCCAAAATTCTTATACACAGACTTCAGAGGAGAGCCGTGCTCGCATGCCACCAAAAAATGAAATTTATTGTTAAGTGAGCAATTCTTAAGACAAGGTGGCATGCGACCACGGCTCTCCTCTGAAGTCTGTGTATAAGAATTTTGCACAAAATTTATTTCTTGCTTGATTGAATCAGACGTTAATTTCCGAAGGTTCATATTTGTGATCGCGTAGGAGCAAATTAATTGTTCTTAAACATTTTCTTATTTCATACTTTTTAGACCGCGTTTTTTTCCGTAGTCGGGTTTCAGTTTATTAAACTATTTTTTTTTATTCTTTATGTTTTAAAGGTTTTTCTTCATTTTAATATATTTATTCTTTACGAGTAGCTAGGCCTTTATACCTGCAGGTAACTTACATAGAAACCGTAGGATCACGGCGCCCCTACACACCACAGTGTAGATATGACTACGAATTTGTACCTTAAAACTAATGCTGTTCGCGTCATGTAGCTTTTTTTTTGATAAAAGTACACAATATTTTAGCATGCATCAGTTCTTCCTGATTCACCAGTGCCAACAAAAGAGAACAATATAGTATTGTTGTCCATCCCGTAGTTTCAATAAGTGTCAACTGTTTAGCAGCTTTATTCTGAATCACGGTGGAACAGAATTAGTAGAGCGGCTAATTAGTAGATAATGAGGTATATGGTGTAGTGTGCATGAAATAATCTATACTTGTTAACATGGAAAAGAAAAGAATAAAATGTTTGGTCAGGCGTAGGGAGTACCTAATTATTAATTACATAATTAATTGAATCAGGCGTTACTTTGCGGAGGTTCATATCAATGAACTGAATATTATTATGCTTAGTATAAGTTTTACTTCACCGAATACTTCTCGATCGCGTTGACGTTAAAATTTCATTTACTATGGAAAGTATTTGGTGAAGTAAAACTTATACTAAGCACACTGAAACAATTTTATTACTTTGCTCACCCATGACCAACTCGCGGTGCGTTGGTTATTGTTTCAGCCCATAATTAGAAACATCACATATTTTGCTTATCTTGCCTTGTTAATTTCTTACTGGATTCTTCCCAACATGGTTTTTCCGAACAGGCTATAGATTCTTCGGCATTCATAAGTTCTCACTACAGCCTTAATTCAATAAATATATTTCAACATCGACAAGTTTTAATATATACTTTTTAATAATAGTTTATGATATTTCACCACTACTGTTCTCTGTTGGTATGTTAAATGTACAGTAGGTACTTAGGTGTGCGTTTTAAGCATTATTCAGAAAATAACTATTATACTGTTTGTTCACTATACAGCTACAAATTATGTTATCAGATCATTATGCTACATGATTATTATGTACTTTGTTTTAAACTTTCGCGATTCACACTCGTAACCATTCTACTCCTCTACTCTACTACTCGTGACCACGGCCGCTACAATGCGGTCCAAACGTCGAGGTAATTTTAAAAATAATTTTAGTTCGTGATTAAGTCCCGCAAAATATTAGTTATCATGTACTTTGTTGTTATGCATTTTTTTTAATCTGCAATATGAAAATTAGCTAATTTTTGTTACACAGATAATTAATGCTATCTATTTTTTTCAGTTATGCGTGAAATAGTCTCTAAGGTCCAGCTCAACGTCAAAAGTTGGCCAGGGTCGTCCGTAGCCCCTTATTACACCTAAGCAGCACCCAGCATGAATGACAAGCGCGGAGGCGTCGTCAATTCTATAATACACATTGCGTATATAATTTTGTTTGATCTATTACACGCTTGCGTGACTTCATCAGGCGTTGACGTCTAAAAATAAAATGGTTAAAATACCAAAAGGCTTCTAACGATTTTGAGTTTTCATTCGGCGAAGGCGATCCGGGGGAATCGTTTGGTTTATGTAACTCTTAACTCTACTAATTCAGCTTGGGTATTTCCGCGGTTTCTGATTCACGGTCACACGCTATTCTATGGTGCTTTGCGCTATTTATGTGCTAATGGGGTAGGGTAGCGGCATTTTACCGATTGACGTGTTGGTGTATAGCCGCTCTGTGTGTTTAGTTTTTTGTTTTGGAGTGACGTCCCGTGAGAATGAAGGAGCAAGTTTTCGGAGCTTTATACGCAGGTTTGTGACGTTTTAACTAGTATAATTTTTTTTGGAAATTCCTGACGATTTTGAAAGTGTTGCACAACACAAATTTTGTATTATGTTTAAAATTTTGCCTTGTTATACAAATATTAGCTGGAACTGAAGTTTTGGTTGCTGTTATAGATATTAACTAAATTCAAATGTAATGTTGTAAACGAATTTTCAGGGATAAAACTATCACATGCCCATTCCCGGGATACCAATATAATATAAGTATGGATAGTATGGATGTATATTACTTAAGTATTTGCATTTTTTTCGAGTCATGGATGTTTAATATGTATCAATCAATCTTTGGGACTAGGTCGATTGGTGTGAATTGTCCCAATTTATTTATAAATTTACGTGAACTAAGTTATACTACCGTTTAATATCTTAAGGCGTACTATAAAATTAATGACTATATCATGGACAGGGATGTTTGGAAATAATTCCGATCCGCATTGGCGATCCCTAATCCCGAATAGAGCGTCCTACTGTATTAAAAATTAGTCGTGTTAAGTACTTTAGATTTATGTAATTAATTAATAATGTAGATCTGTTTGAAAAAATATATCTTGTTGAGGTTCTTACCGGATTCTTCTTAACAGGGTTTTTCTGAGCCGGTGGTGGATTCTTAGACAATCATAAGTGCTTGTTAATGTCTAAATTGAATAAAGGTATTTTGAATTTTATAAACAAATAAATAAATTATGAGACAATTCACACCAATTGACCTAGTCCCAAACTAAGCAAAGCTTGAACTTTGGGTACTAGACAATGGATAAACATACTTATGATAAATACATATTAAACATCCAAGATTCGACCACGAACATTCGTATTTTGCACACAAATAACTGCCCCGACCGGGAATCGAACCCGGGACCTCAAGCTTCGTAATCAGCTTTTCTTACCACTAGTCTATCCATTCGTCATTTTGACTTTGACCGGTGTTAAGGCGTCAACTTTTTGAACTCCACCCATTTAACCAGTTTTACGATGCAACCGAGCTTGATACCAACAGACATGCCTGGCGGTGAATCTTACCAATTACTTTAACTAGCATAATGGTGTTAACATTACACGAACTATATCCAATGACTTTTATACCAACTGACCTACTAAGACCGAAGAACAGAAAATAAATAATTTATTGAATCAGGCGTTACTTTGCGGAGGTCAAAGATAATTATACAGGGTGTCCCGTAAGTAGAACGACAAACTTGAATAGGAGATAGGTGAACAGGTCATCTACCAAATTTATATCAAAAAACCGGGTATGTATTACAATACCGAAGTACGAAAGACCGAATGTATTAAAACATCGAATGGGTCAAAAGACCGACACGATTTTTTTCTGAAACCGTAAACTTTTCACAATTTATTAAAACGGCATCATACAGAACCCATTAGGTTAGGTTAGGTTTGTTTAATAACAATCTTAAAAAGTTAACGGTTTCAGAAAAAAATCGTGTCGGTCTTTTGACCCATTCGATGTTTTAATACATTCGGTCTTTCGTACTTCGGTATTGTAATACATACCCAAAAAACCGGCCAAGTACGAGTCAGACTCGCGCACGAAGGGTTCCGTATCATTATCTATAAAAACGACAAAAAATCACGTTTTTTCTATGGGAGCCCCGCAATCAAATATTTGTTTTATTTTAATTTAATTATTTATTTTTAAAGTGAATATATATATTTCTGATTTTTTGAAAAATGTGTACCCACTAAGATTTTGAGTCGTAATAATTTTGCATTTATTTTTATTTGAAAATAATCTTGAATAGTTATTAGATGAAAAAACCATTTAAAAAGACTATTGCAGTTTCTTATTTATTATTATTTCAGTTAAAAATTTTCCTTTTCCCCTAAACTTTGTCCAAGATTTGATCTATCACAGTGAAAAAAAATTCCATGACCACTGTTTAACTTACTGGCTTAAAAACATGCCCATTAATGGACCTCCAAAAATGATAAATAGCTTATAAAAAAAAAACACAGGAAAGAAAATCTCTATACAAAGCATTAAGTACCCTACAAATCTCGTTAAGCCAGTACTAACACCCCATCTAAGTCGAGGCTCAAGATGGATCAGAATGCACTCTGGTTAAACTCAGCAACTATGCAAAATTAAAAAAAAAAAATCTAAACATCCTGTATATGTATATCACTGAACTGAAACAATTACTAACAACCATTAGCTATCAAAAGCTATCATAAGGTCGCAGGCGAGCAAAGTAATTGTTTCAGTTCGTTAACAGATAATAAACTAGGTATAGATACAGGACAATCCTAGACAGATAAGTAATCAGGGCCAAACCTAAACGACTCAGTTAAAAACTACTTAGCTCTTGTATCTCTTATAACCTTTAATTAAACATACAAGCTTCAAAGTCGGAATGATAATAGAGATAAATATACTGCACGCACATCAACAAAATAATAAAACCGGTCAAGCGTGAGTCGGTCTTAGGGAAAAAAATCATCCATCATTATCCCAGCCTATATACGTCCCACTGCAGAGAGGGCTTGGGTAGTAGTTCCCACGCGGGCCCAGTGCGGATTGGGCACTTCACACACACCATTGCATTTCTTCTCAGGTGTATGCAGGTTACCTCACGATGTTTTCCTTCACTGTAAAGCTCATGGTAAATTACAAATGTAATTTCGCAAATAAAGTCTGAAAAACTCATAGGCGTGAGCCCGGACTTGAACCCACGACCCTCTGCTTGAGAGACCATAGGTCAAACCACTAGGCCACCACGGGAAAACAATTAAAACTTTGTAATTTATCTGTCAGCGGCTGTAGTTAATCAGTTTAATTTTTCAAGATTTTGTTATATTTTCGCCCTTGACTGTACAGAACCCTCGGTGCGCGAGTCCGACTCACACTTACCCGGTTTTTAAAGCTTTTCTGTAACCCATTTATTTAAGTCTGTGGTAAATATTAAATAGAAAGTCGGTAATAAAACCGATAATAAAATGCACAAAGTATTTAATATTCAATTGGCGATTTATAATAAGGAAAAGATAAAATCTTTTGGACGAGCAACTTGCAGTTCTGCAGTCGAGAAAAAAGCGGAGAATGAACATCATGGACGCTCCGTGCATATTTAGTGCATTACAAAAAGACTAACGATTTCCAGCAACTTTGAGATACAGTTGTGACATTGTTTGAATATTACTCAATACTAAACTAAACTACCTAGTGATATTTATAATAATAATAATAATAATAATAATTTATTTCGGAAAACATGTCCATAGTTGTTAGTAACAAGGTTGCTTAGAACTACAGTTAGTAAACATAGAACATTAGTTTATATTTAAATCATAAAACCATTACATTAACAATGTCACAAATAAAATAAAATAAAATTCAGAATCATAAAAACTTCAAAACAAAATAAATAAAAATAACATTGCAAATTAAAACTTAAGACAAAAAAAAATAAAAAAAAATTGAAAAATAACCATTAGAATTTGAAATTAAACATTTTAAAATTTAAATAATCATGATTAATTTATAAATGAGGAAGTTTGTGAAAATGCTTGAATGTTCAGATGTTTAGATGTTTGTATGTTTGTTAGTCCAACGCAAATGGCTGAATGAATTTTGATTAAACTTGGCGTTCAGATAGACTAAGATCTGAATTGAGACATATACTTGAATAAATTAATTAATAAATAAATTCAGGGTGCATGGCGAACATGTCTAGTCCTGAAACCTTTTGAGTTATAGCGGTTTGAAAGTTATTCATCACGAACAATTACTATAGCAACCATTTCTTCAAAAGTGAAAAAATATACAATATTTTCAAATTTCCATATTTTATTTAATCCAATGTAATTGCGAGCTCTACATTTTTTTTTCTTTTTTTTTTTTTTTCTTTTTAGAAAAATGGGATTTTAATCTCAGAGACTAGAAATGTTGTTTCCGTGTAACCTTTACTTAATATCCCAGTTATGAGTTCCCGTGGGTTAACTTTAACCAAGAGTAGAGGGCGATATCCAAAAACTATGAAGTAATTCGGCTTCTACAAGACGTGCTAACTTCGTCTCCAATCAATATATGGCGTTGTCCGAGTGACCGTTCTTTAAATAATTAAGTATTAATTTATTGAATCAGGCGTTACTTTGCGGAGGTCCATATTAATGAACTGAAACAATTACTTTGCTCACGTATAAGCATACGGTTGTGGTGCTCTGAGGATGAGCTCTGGTTGAGTTCGAAACGCGTCAGTGTAGTTTGGTGGTGGTGATGGTTGGGTTTGTGTGATTTGTGTGTGTTCGTACAGTGTGGAGGTGGAGGAACTGCATGAACACACATTTCTTGCATAAACGTAACTATCGTAAGATCGCGGGTGAGCAAAGTAATTGTTTCAGTTCATTAAGTAAGCATTATCTTATCAGTTTTTTAGGGTTCCGTACCCAAAAGGTAAAAACGGGACCCTCTATTACTGAGACTTCACTGTCCGTCCGTCTGTCCGTCCCTGTGTCACCAGGCTGTATCTCACGAACCGTGATAGCTAGACATTTGAAATTTTCACAGATGATGTATTTCGGCTGCCGCTATAACAACAAATACTAAAAACTAGAATTAAATAAATATTTAAGGGGGCTCCCATACAACAAACGTGTTTTTTTTTGCCGTTTCAACAGCGAAGTCTCGGTAATAGGCTCCCGTTTTTACCCTTTGGGTACGGAACCCTAAAAATGACTCTTTCTTTGCTCGATGGGTATTTAAATATATCAGTTTACCTAGACAGTGCGGCACGCGATCGCCGCGACGAAATATTCATGTTAGAGGCTCGCGAACAAATCGATATTGTCGGTTCATGAAATATTCACACGATAGGGTGACTATATAGACTTGCACGTTTCTATTAACTAAGTACTTAACCCGTGGCTGGGGAATGATACGAAAGCAAGCGTACTCGTAGTATAATGGGGTCATACACACAGTGAGAAACAAAAGTCGTCTCTCCTGTGGACAAAATTGTGTGCGTGACCACGGCTGCTGCAATGTGGCCGAAACGTCGAGGTAAATATTGTTTGCGTGATAAGTCCCGTTTTGTATAATAATTATGACTTGAGTGAAAATCACGAAAGTTTGAAACAGTATATAAGATTAGCGACTCCGAGTCAGCGAAAAGATTTATTTAAATGGGCCGAAAGTTGGCCAGGCGTCCCACACAATGTAGACCTTTAACATTTGCCATGACGTGCAAACAAAAAAATGTGTTTGACTCAATGATAGATATTGTGTAGCTAAAAGGACAAGACAAAAAGATTAGATGTTCGAACGACTGTTGTGCTTTAAAAATATTACCGAAACTTTTTTCATAGTAAGTACCTAAATGTTGACCCTAGAATCAAATTCGTTGGCTGTACACAAACCTAGTAATACTTATCTTTGATTGATGATAAGATATATATAAGATATATATTGATTAAGTTGTCATCAATCAAATGTATAGGTTTTTACAGCGGTACGTCACTGATAGATAGAAAAACCAGGCAAGAGAAATAAGAGACCTATTCAACGATACCCCACACTATAAGGTTGGACGAAAAAAAATCACACCCACCTTAAGTTCGCGGGTGAGCAAAGTAATTGTTTCAGTTCATTAATGACCTCCGCAAAGTAACGTCTGATTCAAAAAAATATTTATTCTATCACTTTGTCGGCATACTTGCTACATATATCCATACCAAATTAAAACTTTCTACCACTAATAGTCTATAAGCTAAGCCGCGGAAGCACGGACGGATGGACTGACGGACAGACAGACATGGCGAAACTATAAGGGTTTCGTTGTTATGAGACCAAAATGGCGAGGCGTAAAAGACATACCAAAAACCTCTGTCTAAGGAATACCAATGTATATCGCTAAATACCCATCACGGAAGCAAGACTAACACGATCAATTGAACCGCCATCATTGTTAGTTTACTTTTAATTGGCTAAATGCTTTTCAAGAATGCGCTAAATTCCTCTACAAAATAACCAAGACAAGCAAGTCAAGCAAGACATTTTAAATTCATCTTCTTTTAACGACCACTTTAGCGTAGTTGGTAGTGACCCTGCCTACGAAGCAAGAGGTCCTGGGTTCAAATCCCGGCAAGGGCATTTATTTGTGTGATGAGCACGAATATTTGTTCGTGAGTTATGGATGTTTTCTATGTATTTAAGTATTTATTTATCTATATAAGTATGTTTATCGTCGTCTAGTACCCATAGTACAAGCTTTGCTTAGTTTGGGACTAGGTTGATTTGTGTAAGATTGTCCCCTAATAATATTTTTTTTTTAATATCTTCTAATTTCAGACCACTACTGATATAATCTCATCTCGTGAAATCGTAGGGTGAAATCTAGATGATAATACAAAATTAATGTTTCTAACTCAGTTAATGCTGTTTAAGTAGTCTGATAAAGTTTGGGATATTCCTACTTTGTTGAAATGAAATCACAAACTCAATGTATGGACACCTCAAATTATATAAGACTAATTAAAACAAATGAGTTAGTACACTCTTTTCCAGCATTAATTGAGTTAAAAACACTAATTTTGCATAACCATTTAGATTTCACCCTGAATGAGAAGGCTTTGTCCGTAGTTCCCAAGCGGGTACGGTGCGGATTGGGAACTGTACACACCACACCATTACATTTCTTTGCAGATGCGGGTCACGATATTTTCCTTCACCATACAGCTCATGCTAAATTTCAAATTTAATTCCGCACATAAATTCCGAAAAACTTAAGAGGTTATAGCCCGATCTCGAACTCACGAACTGCTTGAAAGAGAGGTCATAGGTTAAATCTAGGCTACCACAACTATACCATGACTGATAGACTGATATTAATAAACTGCCAACACTCAATCAGTAATCCTTTTCCATTTCCAGGCTTATCGCTGCTGGTCTTAGCTTCCTCTGCAGCAGCTAACACAACAGAAGCGATAGAAGACGTCGTACCAGATGCTGAAGAGCCATTCTGCTCCACATGCGTCAGGGTCGATACGGCATGCTACAATACGTCATACCTCTTCGACTTAACAGCGCACTTCAGAAAAGATGTCGTCATCAAAAAAATGGGCATCCTTAGATCCAGTAACGTCCTCTACTACAGTTTCGAGCCGGATATAAATGACGTAGAATACTACAAAGTAGCATTTGTAAGACTAGAAGATCCAAGCAATTCGGGAGTTCTCAACGTCACAGGTCCTAACAGACTTAACTTTGGTTTCTTCGATATAAACCAAAATGACGACACCATATATTTAGGTGGTTCCGACGGCATCTATGTTCTCGATACGAAAACACATAAGATCACCTCCTACAGTTCTATTGGGGATACCATAACGAACGTCGTTTTGAAAGATTACCTCTATTTTTCAAAAAAAGGACAAAAAGGGATTATAAAGAAGAAGGGGGATCAGTTTAATATTGTACTAGAAGATGATTTGGTAAAGAATTTTATTTTGGATAAGGAAGTTGAGTATGTTGTTGTGTATTTGAAATCTACTGGGCTGTACGCGTATGACAGTAAATCTGGTAAGAAAGTTAGGTTGTCCAAGAATGCGTTTTTTAGAGGTTTAACTGTTGATTTGGACGGTGTAGTCTATGCTTGGTGGATTGATAGTGTCTACAAAGTAATTCTAGATAAAGATATAGTACATTCCAAAGTTGTGAAAGTTGCCGATATTCCTTCGATAGGCGCCATGATGTTCGACAATGAAAATAATATTCTTTTTACCAGTGATAACGCTTTGTTTAGATTGGTGAAAACGGCCGTTACCAACTGCTAAAAATTTAAAGGTCAAATAATCAACGAAAAAAAATAAATTAAAATAAAATGAATGAAAATTAGCTGGTATACGTATTTAAATATATATGTTGCCAAGTGCGGTAATACCCAAGAGATAAACAAGTAATGTCAAAATTTTATATTTTTTATTATACTAATGGTAGTTAGTTGAATTATGTTTTTGTTCTTTCTTTAATAATTATTGTAATGAAGCGTTATATTATTATGTAACCTACACAGAAAAAAAAAACTATTTTTACAAGTTGCTTTTATTAAATTCACTCTGTATTTTCGTTGTTTTTTGCTTTAAAACTAGATAGTAAATTTAAACCCATTTTCAGTAGAATCGACTTGAAATTTGGTATATCTTTACATTGTTGTAATAAAATATTATCAGCAAATCTTGATTTCGTGTTTGAAGAGACTTTACTGTTATTTTTAAAATAGAATTTTGTTTAAGTATATTTTAAGTAAGTAATTTTATTGAAAGAAATTAATATTATGCTATTATTAATTAAAAACGATCTAGCTTGTGAATATTGTGAACGGTTACAAAATAGCTAAATTAAACGGACAATTATGCTGTCCAGCCTTTTATTTTGGTATATTTTGTAAAAATATGATTAATATAAGTTGTGAAATTGCTAATTTACCTATTATTAGATTTTGATAGCACTAAAAAACACGTGCGCTTAATCTTAATACTTATGCCCAACAACATTTCTATTTGTCTTATTAGTAGCTTAGTAGCAGTGGCGTGGAGAAAACATTTTCGTTAGACAACTCGAAGAGAGAAAAGCGTGAGTTAAATATTTCTTCGGATGCAGCAACTTTCAGTTGAAATTCGCGTAGGAACTAAAATCACCAGCATTGCTCGAAGAATCGCCAAATTCAAGTGGCAGTGGGCAGGGCACATCGTAGAATTGATGACTGATGGGGCTGAAAGGTTCTCGAATAGCGTCCACAGGAAGACGCATGTAGGTAGGCCTCCAACATGATGGAGCGACGATCTGGTTAAGGTTGCGGGAACGCGTTTATTGTGGATGGCGCAGCAGTGACCGTGATGATGATGATGATTTGCGATAGATTAGATACGCCATGCAGGCAACTATTCCGGATGGCTCAAGACAGGGAGAAGTTTTCAGAGCTAACGGCCAACCTCCAGTAATGGAGTGGCACTTTCAGAAGAAGAAGATACGCCATGCAGATTTACAAATTACAACCAAGATAGTTTTGTGCTTGTAACACTTTACTACCACCAAGATTCTGTGATTTGTTAGTAAAATAAGATCTTAAAGTGCATCATCATTCGTTTAGTAAGATAATAAATATTTTCTTTATAAGTACTTGTTTATATTTATTGAGCCACACTTAGGAGCAGCGAGAAATATTGTGAGAGTTTAGTTAGGGTGACAGCACCAGTAATGGACTAGAACCAATTATGGACATTTTTCTCCGTAAACGCAAATTTCAAGAAACGGCCTCATTACATTTTTTAACTATCAACACTATATGCTCAGAAAACTGATGGTTATAACTGGTAAAGTCCATGGATGATGGGCTATAAGGCATTGAATCTTTGCTGTCCATTACTGGGAACTACTTACTGGTGCTTAACATGTCCATGATTGGTGCCGTCACCCTATGTAGGATTGTTCGATATAGTAACACCGGGTCTTATAGCTGTCACAATTTGTCTTGCTTCGCCTCTATGTGCGGTCCGTGTACCTCAATTCTCTTCCTAATTTCTAATCTGGCTTTTGTACAGTATTTCCCGATAATCAGTATCTGTAAAGTTAACGCTCTCTTTTTAAATGATTTCTCTAACTAAGGAATAAAGCTCGCGTGTCCAATATACCTACACCATATTTTATTTACTCGCCCTGCCACGCATCGACTCTGCCTATTATCTTCAGCTCTACAGTTAGGAGGATGAGCGAATATTATTTTAACCGAAACAATACGAGTAACTAGATACACAATATTATACTCGATATATACTCGATAGTTTATCGAAACTTCTCTATCGCTCGGCAGAGGTAGCACTAAACAAAGTTGCTCTAACTGTACAATAAACGTTAACAGGCTCTCTCAAAGTTTCGGTTTATTAAAAACCTTGGTGCCTGAGCGAGCTTTTTAGCTCAAAGCTTCGTTCAGACCACTTACATTAACTATGGCACTAAAAGTCCAGAACTTTGAGAGCGTTTTGTATTTTTTCGCTGCAAGGCACTATTGGGATTGGAGTAGTTGTACGGACGGCTTCGGAGCATTTAAGCCGAGTTTATTTAGAGCTGCAAGTAAAATCGTGCGAGTTGAATTAGATACATTGCGCGACCGTGAAGCGAACGAGATTGAAATAGTCAATCAGGCGCCGCGATGTAGTTCTACTTGCACGGTTTTTCTCGCAGGTTTAAACCGCGCTTTATACACTATGTTTTCTTTGGTATCCATTAATTTCGTCGTGTACGACTCGGTACCTACGACTACTACGAAATTCAAAGTTCGTAATCGTGCTGTCGCTTCCACTCTCCTGTACGCTTAGTATAAGTTTTACTTCACCAAAATACTTCTCGATCGCGTTTACGTAAAAAAAAAACAATTACTAGGGTAACATGGACAGAAACTCCGCGGCCGCGCGTCCATGTTTCCATAGAATTGAAATTTTTACGTAAACGCGATCGAGAAGTATTTTGGTGAAGTAAAACTTATACTAAGCGTACTGTTTAATACTATAAGCGTGAACGAATCAGCATAATACGAAGTTCGAAAATTGAATTTCGTAGTCTGTTGCTGGGTTAGTAGGATCTACAATCTAAAGTCTTCAGTTTGACAAGTTGTTGACGTCAAGGGATCACACGAAATTGCAACGATGATACAAGTTTTTTAATGACTGTACTTCTTCTCAGCTAAACTTGCATTCATAGTGAAAAAACACAGATAACTCACGTCTATGATCGAGTTTGCGTCAACGGTGAGTGTGAACGGTGTGTGTGCGGTGTGTGTAGTGTTTTGTGCTACCCTACATCGCCGGTATCAGTTTCGTCGGCAGCCGCGTGAGCAGGGTGGCGCGCAGTGCTCGTTTGGCAGCAGCCGCTGTGGCGTGTGCTCCGAGATGAAGGGCTACGGACTAGCCCGAAATAGCTAAACATGATCATAGAATCCGTATTTATGCACTATGAGTGACTCTCTGGCAGTTTCATGTTCAAAGTAATCCAAATTACCTACATATAGGTACCCGTACCCACTTTCAACTCGATGCCGTTAACCGCTGAAGAGTTCCGTCCCTGCGGGGACGGTCCGGGCCGGGGCACCAGGATTCCTCTACCAGATTATTATACTATCACCGGACTATAAGTATGACAAATTTCAACTCAATTGGATACCATATAATATACCACAAATGGTTTGCAAATTTTGAAACCACAACTTACGTACAAACTTTGCATGCTAAATAAGGAAAACGTACCAATGCTCGACACCTCAACGCACAGTAGATGACACCCATCTGAAACCTCTCTTACAATGACAAGATTGAAGGTGCCATACGTAAATACGTATGGTACGGTCAGTGTAGAGCAAGCACATGGACGTTTACTTAAAAGCTTTTAAAAATAGCAGGATAGTTAAAATAATTGCCCTTTATGCATTG